>QRFJ01000435.1:733836-788836 GCA_006176705.1 Cocos nucifera | reverse complement strand
TCCAGCCTATCTGAATCTTTGAGGTTATGGCCTCATCCCATTCAAAATATTTCTATAGTAAAATAAATAAATAAAAAATAAATCAATTAATAAGTACTTAATTTTGTCAAATTTGGATAGAATTTTTTCTTAAATATGGACAATCCCACCTTACAAAGAGGCATTCAAAACACTTGTTAAAAATACTTCAAATAAACACTTCAAATATTTGACTATTGGAACACAAACAGCATCAACCATAAATGATTCTAAAATATATGAAAATTTTTATTAAAAAGAATACATTTCATACAAATTATTAATAAAATATATTTATAATTTTTATTTAAAAAATTTTAATTCTTGTTTTAACCTAATTATTGACAAGCATTAATATCTTATATTTGAAGTTATTATTTATTATCTAAAATTTCTCCCAATAGAAATTTTTTGTTTCTTGAGAGATTGTCTTCCAGCAATGTCCATCATCATCTAGCTTTTCTTTGAAAATTGATGTTATCTTTCGAGCACACACAGATGATTCTAACCTATTAAAAAAAAAATAGATTGCACAAATGATTAGCACCACTAAAAAATAATTAAATATTATATAAAATTTAATTAAAAATATTAGTACTTATTATTGACTGCAGTTATGACTGATCTCCTATTTTGATGATCATGGGATAATGTATCTGAAGATGGTGTTGGGGTAGTAGATGGGCCTCCAACATCCACTATGAGTGCTCCACTAGCAGAAATAGTGGATAAGACAACTGTAGGAGTAGATGGTAATAATGATCATAATGTAGAAGATGAAAGAGCATCGACCTCAACTGGTGTACATAGCTCTCCATGCATATCGCCATCACCCTCTGTATGAAGGACTAGCCTAGAAGATCCTATTCCCCTTCCTCTGTCAGCTCTAGACCCTCCTCTCTGATCGATCCCTCTCATCCTGCAATATATATATATATATAATTTTATAATACCATTTTTTTCTAACTTCATTCATAAAAATAAAAATAAAAATAAAAATTAAACATTACATTATCAGGAATATCGTTATTCACTATCTTCATAATCTTCATTATCGATTTCTGAGTCAAGCTGAGGCTCCTCTTCATCCTCAACCTTCTCATCATCAATTTCAATTAGTGTCCCACTTGGATCATTCAAAGATTATTGTGCATCATTAGCATCTATTTGTATTGATGGGACTTTCATTTCATCTTGTTGAAAAGGTGCATCATGTGATAGGATAGTTATCTCCCTCACTTCAGGAAGCTCCACAACAGGCCTAGCTTTTATTTTGAAAATTGCCCACCAATCAGACTTGTTGCACCTTAAACTAGGATATGCCGTATAACTGACTTAAGCAGCTTGAATGACAAGAACAAATGGTTCATATCTATTAAAGGATCGCTTATGATTAACTTCAACAAGATTATATTGTTGATGAACCTTTGTTCCCAAATTTGGTGTTGGATCAAACCAATCACATTTAAACAAGAAAGTTCTCTTGATTGATAATCCCAGGTACTTTGGGCATATAACTTCAATCAACTATCCATAGTAGTCACTATCATTAATACTATAATTAACATCCTTTATGCATACACCACTATTTATTATGGCCCTATCTGAACCATAATTTTTAGTGTGAAACTTATAGCCATTTACTACATAGCCGCTATAGGTCATCACACTTTTTAACGGACCTTTTGCAATGGCCTTTAAGAATTGGTTCGAGATGTTATTGGAGGGATTGTGTGCATATTTATAGAACCACATCACAAATTCACACTCTAGTTTCTTATCAACGTCTGCCTCAGTGATTTGTGGATGCACATGTCGTAACTCATCAACAAAAATGCTTTAAATAATAAAAAAATAAATTAATATAGATGGTTATAAATAATTCAATGCAAAAAAATATAAATCTATATTATAATGACGTACTCAATGTATAGTTTCACTTCTGGATAATTTAATAGGATATACATTTGAGTAGCCCGATGTTTATCTTCTGTAAGATATCTAACTTCTCCTCTACCAAGTGGCCTACTAGAATGTATAAAAATTGATAGATTTTCTTCATACTCTTCTACAACTTCTCCACCATCATTGTTACGTGGTATCTTTCGATGCCTTGTATTCACATGTGGTTTGAAATAATGAGCACAGAATGATGATGCTTCTTCAACTAAGTAAGCATTGCATATTGAACTTTCAACTTTGGCTTTATTTTTCACATTATTTTTTAACTTTCAAGGTACCTGCAATGATAAAATTCATATTGAACGAATTTTATAATTATTTACATGATGAGGATATAGATTAAAAAATTAAACTATTTACCTTTCAAAGGGATACATCCACCGATATTGCACTGGACTCGCAATCCATGCTTCATAAGCCAAATGCACAGGAAGATGCTCCATAGGGTCAAAGAAACTTGGGGGGAATATATGCTCTAGCTTACAGATGATAAAAGAAATCTCTTCATTTATTCGTAACATATCTCCCTCTTGGATTACAGTCGAAGTTAGCTCTCTGAAGAAATTGCTCAATTTTGTCAATGCCAACCAAACATTTGCTGGCAGTAGTTCACGAAATGCTATGGAGAGTAATCTTTGTATAAAAATATGATAATCATGACTTTTCATCTCAAATAGCTTCAACTTTTGCATGTCCACACATTTGCCCATGTTTGACACATATCCATCTAGGAATCTCAAATTTTTAAGCCACTCACACAACACAGCTTTTGACTATTTGTCCAGAGTGTAACATGCCTTTGGATATTTTTTCATTGCCTCGTTCTATTCTAACTCAGGCCGACAACATAATTCCTTCAAATCTTCTCTTGATTTGGCATTGTCCTTAGTCTTTCCTTCAACATTCATTATCGTGTTGAAAATATTTTCAAACACATTTTTCTCGATGTGCATAACATCAAGGTTGTGTCGAATGAGGTTCGTACTCCAATAAGGTAAATCCCAAAAAATACTTCGTTTCTTCCAACCACTAGTCTTAGCTATGTGGGAGTTAGTCTCATCTGCACCCAGATCCATAACCTTCATTAATCCCAAATCATCTATTTGTTTCAAAATCTCAGCAGTAGATAAAATGGGCAGAGCTATTTTTGTTACTGTTTTGTTCTTTCTAAAAGCTATTTTGTTCCTTCTGAACAAATAACTAGGAGGTAAGAACTTATGGTGATTGTCAAACTATGATTTTTTACGACTGCTTGTCAGAATAAATGCATCTGACTCCGTATTGCAATACAAGCGGTCCTACCTGCAGTACTCCATCCTGACAACATTGAATATGTAGGAAAATCATTTATCATCCATATAAGTGTAACATGCATTTGAAAATTATTCTTCTTTGAAGCATCGTACGTTTCAACCCCAACATCCCACCATTGTTTCAACTCTACAATTAGGGGCTGCAAGTACACATCCAACTTATCCTTTGGATTTCGGGGACCAAGAATAATTACAGTTAAGAACATATACTCCTCCTTGATATACAACCAAGGAGGCAAGTTGTATAGAGTGACAATGATAGGCCAAGAAGAATATTGTTGACCTGATTGTCCAAATGATTGAAACCCATCAATGCACAGTCCTAATTTTACATTTTGAATTTCTGATGCAAAACAATGATATGTTTTTATTGAAATACTTCCACGCAGGTGCATCTGAACAATGGTGCATAACCCCTTCTTCAGCCTCATGCTCAGCGTGCCATCTCATTTCCTTCGCCGTTGCATTCGATGCATATAGTCTTTGCAACCTTGGCATGAGGGAAAAGTAATACATCGTTTTATATGGAACATTGATTTTATGCTTATAAGATCCTCCTCTTCGTCGCTTGTACCTAGGATGCTCATAGAATTTACAACTTGTTAATTCACTGTCTTTGCCCCAATATATCATACATCTATTATTACAGCAATGAATCTTCTCTATTGGTAGTTCCAAGGCTTGGACCAACTTCTTTATGTTGTAGAAGTTGTCTATCATTACATTATCAGCCAGTAACATTTCTTTCATAAATTGGTAGATGTCATTAAAACATCTCTCAGACAAATGATGTTCTGCCTTAATGTGCAACATCCTCGCGACAGCTAATAATTATGAATGGTTTTCACAACTTAGCCATACCTCTTGTTCAGCAGCTTCTAACATGTCATATAATTTTTGAGCTGATGGATTTGGAGGTCTCTCCATATCATTTGAAAAGAAATCAAGACCTGCAGCATCCATTACCATCTGCTGGTATGCATTGGATGATGTAGTCTCAACGTCTGGAATAGGCACTTCTGTCCTAAATTGCATGTTTTGATTAACTTCAACATTCACTCTTTTGGTTTTTCTATGCAGAATCCATTGATAATAATTCAGTACAAAGTCATACTTCATCAAATGATATCTAACCGTATTCTCGTCAATAAAGCTACGATTCTGACACTTACGAAAATTATATGGATACTTGAGTTTATCCCCGTCCATACATTCTGGATGTCTTTTAGCAAAATCAATAAATTTTTCTAAACCTTGCAAGAAATCTTGATTTAATAGGCCATCCTTAAGCCTAGAATACATCCACCTCCGATCTGAACTCATGTTGTCAATTTGTGTTATTATCAGAGAATATTAGCTTTTTATATAATTATTAAATATATAATATGTACCTAAACTCCTAGCCCTATTTTTACATTGAAAGGTAAGGACCTAGTCCATTTGAAAATGCAATATCACTTTCAACAAAAATGGATAATGTATGTCCATTCGAAAATTAATACAATGAATTTTTAAGTTTAAGAAAAACTCTACCAAAAATTCGGTAGAGTTTTCTTATAAAATTTCAAACATCATCAAAAAATTAATATAAAAATCAAATATTATTATAAAAATAAATAATAATAATAATTATTAACAAGCTGTCTGTAATTTAATAATAAAAATATAAAAAATAAACATCATTAAAATATAAAAATAAAATTAATATTTTATTATTATTATTAGCAAATTGTCTGTAATTTAATAGTAAAAAAATAAAAAATAAAAAAAATCAAACCACATGGTGGTTAGTTGAATTTTATTAGTTCTCCGAATCACTAATCCACTGCTCCGAATCAGCAGATAGCATTCTTAAAAAAAAAAAAATTCATCCATACCGTCCCGGATGGTGAGAGGAGGGAGGAGAGGGGGGGGAGGGAGGAGGACTAGAGAGGGAGGTCCTGGACGGTGGAGAAGGAGGCGGAGGGGGAGGGGTTGATCGGAAGGAGGAAGAGGAGGAGGGAGGATGTTCCGCCACTCGAAGGAGGAGGCGGAGGGAGCCGAGCAGAGGAGGAGGAGGCAGAGGGGGAGGGGGCGAGCGGAGGAGGAGGCGGAGGGGTAGGGAGCCGAGCGGATAGGGAGCCGAGCGGAGAGAGGGAGGTCCCAGATGGTGGAGAAGGAGGAGGGGGGAGGAGGTTGATCGAAGGAGGAGGAGGCGGAGGGAGGAGGTCGCAGATGGAGGAGGAGGAGGCGGAGGGCCGATCCCCATAGAGGGAGGTCACCGGGTGGTGAGATTTGGAGGAAAAAAAGGGTTTATGATTACTCAATGAGGCTGCCGCTGATCCCTCCATCGTCGTTCGCTGTCGTCGATCCCGCCGCTGCCGTTCGCTGCCGCCGATCCCACCACCATTGCTGCCGCTGCCGGTCGGATGAGATCTTCAGCGAAATCGAGAAGTTGAGAAGGGAATGGAAGTCGGGAAGGGCATGAACAGTAACAGTAAAAAAAAAAAAGAATTATATGAATTACGGTATAAAAAAAAAACATTAGCAACGAAAATAATTCAAATTATCATTCCATTTCTAATTTTAAAAGTAAAAAATTTAACCCACTTCTATATTTTAGTGTAAATAAAAAAAACTACTAAATTAATTTTAATGGATACATGAACTAGATGAAATTATCGATGAGAATAATTAAAAGATAGTTATCATCAAATGTTTTCACGGTTAAAACTAGTCGAAGACCCATGAAATGTATAGAATAGATAATTATGATATATAATTATTAAAATTTTTAATAATAAATATTTTTTAATTTTTAATATTTTATTTATTTATTAATTATATATGATATATTTTTTATTATTTAATAAAATAATATTTTATTATATATATATTTTTTCTATTCTCGTACGTTCTATGCATCTCGGTGCAGGTGCACCCCCTATCCCCCTATCATGATCCTTCTCTCTCGGTAAATGCCAATTTTGATCGCACCCCTGCCCTCTTTCTTCTTCTCATACCTTCTCCGCACTATCCCCCTGCCGCCCCACCCCCTGTCGATCCACCACCACTCTTCTTCACTCTCGATAAATGTCGATCCCAAACGTATCTCTCGACCTATCAGTACCGCTACCTCCGACACCACCACTGAAGAAAGAGAAATTTTTTTTTATAAAATAATATTTTATTATTATTATTATTATTATTATTATTTTTCTACCTTCTCATATATTCTCTGCGCCCACTGGTGCCACTCCACCATGACTCTCTTTTTTTCTAGGCAAATGCCGATCCTGATCGCACTCCCATCCTCTCACTTTTTCTCATAACTTTTTCAAACTTTTGGAAGCTATTAAATACAGAGATTTAACTTTCAAATAGATGGAGCACCATGCTTTATTTATAAATAATTTATTAGATTTGATCTGATCTGATTCGATGGATCAATTCAGACCTCAAAATATATTATTTTTTTAAAAATAAAAATATTATTTTTTAAAAATAAATTATTATGTTATTATTTTTAAAATTAAAAAATAATATGTTATCTTTTTTAAAAAAATAAATTAAAATTTAAAATAATAATAATATTATTTTTATAATATTTTATTTTTTAAAAATAATTATTTTTTAAAATATTTTTTTATTTTTTTATCTTTTTTTTATTTTTATTTTTAAAATATTATTTTTTTATTTTTAAAATATTATTTTATTATTATTAAAAATAATATTTTAAATTATTATTAATAATAAAATAATAATCCATATGGCACAACTAAAATCATCTAAGATGTTGAGATGGCAATACCACAATACTCCTTCATAGAGTATTGTTTATATATATATATAATAGATAACTAAATTGGTTATACATATACTAATTAATAATATATTAAGTTAATTTATGCAATACTTAAAAATTTTATTTTAATTTATTATAAAATATAAAATAATATTAAAATAATTTTTAATTTTGAAACACATTACAAATGAAAAAAAAATTGTTTCTAAGATTAGAAATGTATATTAATTATCCATTGATAAATTAGAAATGAAATCTCGTTCTATTTCTAAAATTAGAAATAGAAATTTTTTTTGCTGCTAACATTAGCAATAGAATTTTTTTCTATTACTAAATTTAGAAATGGATGGTTTTTCCATTACTAAAATAGAAATAGAAGTAATATCTATTGCTAAAATCTATAATGGAAAAAATTTTGTTTTTATTGTTGCAACAGACGATGGTTCCATTTCTAAATTTAGCAACAATTCATACTTTGATTTTTAAATTTAAAATAAAAAATTTATCTATTTAAAAATTAGAAACAAAATTATTATCTATTTTTAAATTTAGCAACCAAAAGCTTTCTGTTTCTAATCTCCATTGTAATTTCGTTTCTAATCTGTTTCAAAATTTCCCGCCAAACATTAATGCTTAATTTAGAAACGAAAAGTTTTTCGTTTCTAAATTCCATTACAAATCTATTTCTAAACAGTTTCTAATATCTTTTAACATATTTTATTTCTTTTCCATTTCAAATTCATTGCAGATTAGAAATGAAAAAATTTGTTTCTAATTTTCATTATAATTATGACTATTTTTTGTATTGTATATTAGATGTTACGTGAATATAGCGGAACGTGAATAAAATAGAAGATACACACACCAAAAAAAATAACATGGGTATAAGCTACACCCACGCCGGACATATCCATGTTTAATTAAACATGTATACTAATATGGGTATAGGCATATTTTTATATTTTTAGGCTTTTATCTATGTATTTTTTGTGTGGGTGTATCTCAGCTTTCTTGTAGTAGTCCAAGGATATGAAAAGAGTTAATTCTTGAAAATGGATGCTTTAGATGGATAGGTGATGATGTTTGTAAAGGCTAAACTTACTCTCGCATCATACCATCTTGATTATTAAATTTACTTAGGTTAAATGTTTGATGATTTATTGATGCTTAAATATGTTGATCACTGTACTTTTTATCTTATGCATTGCATAATACCTTATGAGTATATTTTTTTTTTAATTTAGCAAGTTTTCTTAGTTCTCCATATTATGCTATCTTGAGAAACTTAAATTGAAAATAAGCTTAATTGTATATCTTATAAATTAAACTTTGATATTTTTATAAGATATCTAATTCTCAAAATTTATGAAAAAATTGCATGAACTAAGAATATCAAGATAAGATATTTAGTCATAAAAGATTGTGTGCTTGATGTTGTTGATTTGCATAGCATCTTAGCTTGATTCTTAAAGATTTGCAAAATTTCTTAGTTGAACCAAAATTTATATAGCTATTATCTAGAATCCACTTAATTTTATCTTATCCAATTGATTAATTTGTGATCCCTCAAATTGATTTATAAATTCTAATTCAAAATCATTCTATTTTCATTTTCTTGAGTTATAAACCCTTTTAAACCTTTCTCCTATCAAAATTAAACCTTTCCTCTCCATTTCCATCCTATTCTTCTGGTCCTTGTTCTCCAATGGTACCTTGGAAGCAATTGGCACAAAAGAAGAGAAAGTCTCATGTAGAAATTTAAAAAATTTAGGGCTTTTCCAAATCATTCTTCCATGCAAGAAAGAAGGACCAAGCTTTAAAATAATCTTTGAATTTCTAGCTAGAGCAAGAAAAAATTTCAATTGTATAGAAAATTAAAAGATTGGGCTAAGATATTCCATGTTCTTTTGATTTATCTGAACTCGATTCAAGAATTATTTGAAAACATAAAGTTTAGGATTGAAAATCTAGACTCAGAAGTTTAAAGTGTCACTATTGTGTTGAATGATATAAGATTTGCTCGGATACTAAAGACATCTACTGATGGACTGAAAATTTATCTGCTTCTTGGATTTGCATACCTACCCTAGATTAGTGAGAGAATTTTATGGTTGCATAAAATTGAGAGTTGAAAATCTAGTTTTTAAAGTAAAAGACATGCAGATTGAGATGGATGTTGATAATATCGGCTGCATGCTAGGAGCACCTCGAATTATCTCAAGTAATGATATATTTAAAATTTATATTGGTTTGAGATAATATCGAGAGTATTGAGGATATCAATGTCAGTCAGTTGAGTGTACAAATGCGATTACTATGATCGATAGAATTTTTTTATATTAGTCATGCATCACATTCTCTAAAAGATTTCACCTTGCATATCGGCATTCATGCTATAATAGATGTTAGGATTGAGGATCCAATAGTATAGATAAAACAAACTCCACCTCCATAGATCGATCGTCCAAAGAGCTAAAATTGATTATTTGCTATACTGGATGAGAATATATTTATTGATTTTCATCAGAATCATTCCTTCTATTTGTGCAAAGATTTAGAGGTATAATTCATAAGCACAGCAAGTAAGATGAGATCTGATGGAAGCACAATGCATTGGTTAATAAGGAGTTAGTATGATTGATTCAAGCTATCACTTCAGTGAGGGAGTATGTTTGTGACTGAGGTCAGTTATTTAGAAATACTAGGCTACCCTCTCCATTTAGTCAACCTAGACTTTCTTCTTAAAGTTATACTAACCTACTCTTACCTAGGATGCTAGGATCTATTTTTTAGAACTTTAGTACTTCCTAGCAATCCATTTTTATTAGTTATAGGTGTCTTATATTTTGATCATCTTGATATTTGTCATCCTTATAGACATTCTTTTATAAACATCTTTTTTGAAATCAATGAATATCAAACTCTTATATATGTTTAGCATCAATTTTATTTTTGCCTTTAATTAACTTGGTCATTTATTATTTTTACTTATATACATATTATGGTCATTTTGAAATGTATTTTGTTGACAACTTAAAAGAAAAATTTTAAAACAACTCAATTTATGACATCAGCTATAAAACATAGGAGGAGAAAGTAAAAAAAATTTGCTTTTAAAAGGCTATTTGACTGAAAATGTCTCAACATGCAAAATAAAGAGGGAGAAAAATGTTAAGCTTAAATTAGCACAATTTGAAAAAAAAGGGGGAGAGACACAAGAACACTAATTTTCTAGCATTTGCTATGAAAAATATAAAAAAAATATTATTGAAATACTAAAATTAACTTACTTGTACTATAAAATTATCAATGATTATCTATGCTTTACCTGTCTAAATCAACTTAATCTATTGACTTATTTTTGAAAATTTTTAGTAACCTTTAAAAGATAATTTATTGATGAACTTTGCATGAGTGGATATTATGGTAAATAATTTTGTAAAATAATTTTTATTACTTGGTATTCTTGCTTTTGCCTTGCAAATTACTATCTCAATCTTTTAGTGTAAATAAAATTGATCCTTTAGTCTTAAAACTTGACTAGCACTGCTATATTCTTAAAGTAATTTGAGATAAAATTAGAAATTTCATGTCTCTTTGGACTTAAATGAGTGATATTTTCTGAGAAGAGGATGATTTGAATTTCACATAATGACTTATCTCAATATTAAATTTCTAAATACTTCTAGCTCAAAAATACTTTGATTTGAATTTGAAAATGACAAGATGAGTTTTGAAATGCTTATGTCTAATTATATTTGAAAAAGTACTCTGTATTCATACATTTGAAAGCAAAGAAAAGTGTACCATAAATCTGAATTTGATACTCTTCGATACTCAAAGATAGCAAAATATTTAGTACATCCTGCAATAATTTCTGAATTTGATACAACCTAATTGATTTTAATGATATTTTTCTATGAATTGGTCTATGTAAAAAGGATGAGAAGATCTTAGGTGATCTAAATTCAACAGCTAGTTTTAAGTTTAAAAGTGCTCTTAAATATATCTTTATAGATTTATGTATTTAATCGATACTCTACTTGATAATTTCTAAAAATCCTATTATTGAGCTTTTTGATCCTTAACTAAAATTGAGAAGTATTTTTTTTTGAATCTATGGTCTTGAGAAAAAGAAAATGAACTATTAAAATTATATTTTATAAAACTAATCAAGTTAATTTTAAATTCAAAATGAGAAAGAGATATTTTCTAAACTTAATCTTATTTCGATTAGAAATTCTGGTTTAGTTATGTTAAAAGATAATACGAGAAATTGCTCCTCTTAAATCTTCAAGTGATATCCTCATTGGTTAGGGACTACAATATTTTAAGGGAAATTATTTTTTATATTTGAATATTCATGATTAACTTATTTTAAAAAAAATCATTATTGAACTTAAAATAAGTCACTTATGTTTGTCCATCTTTGATTTGAACATTTATATGATTATTGATTTATCCATTTATGTCCTAATTGACTTGATTGTGACATTTTATAATTAATTGGTATCTAAAAAATACTTTTCTTCAACTTATTTATTTTTGAAAAATAAATTTGAAAACTTCAATTGGTGTTTTAATTTGATATCAAGAAAATCTTTCAAAGAAGATACTATTTAGTTTGATTTTTAAAATAATTGATATAAAACTATCATCTTCTCAAGTATACTTTACTCGAATCCATACCTTACTTTGATATTTTTGATATGATATCTTTCGATACAAATCTGAAAGAAAATGACATCCTTTAAGAACATAAATGATTGATACTTTTTAAAAAAGAAAGTAATAAAATTTATCTTATGCTTATCCTTTATCATTGAAAAGCTTCAATACTCTGAAATTTTTGAAACTCAAGCTCTTTCATAATTGAATTTGAGAATCTGTTTAACATATCCACCATTATTCAAAAGAAAAAGATGTACTTATAAATCTACATTGATCAAAAGAAGAAAGATAATTCTTTTTGGATAGTTGCTATTTGCATTGAATTTTAAAATATTTGGTATCAAGAAGAATTAAATTAATTATTTTCTATTTTAAATGAAATATTTTTAAAAGATATAGGTTCAAACTTCTTTTAATTTATATCAAGTAGAATTTTTCAATCATAGTATCATAATTGATATCCTAATTCTCATAATTAATATCAAGTAGTTTATTCTTATCTTAAATTCTATTATTTTATCATTTAGCAAAAGAAGAAGATTGTGTTTGTCTTAAATTTGATTTTGTATGGCTGATATAATATTATTTGAGATAAATTCAAAGACTTTCATACCTTTTCTGAACTTAATTAAGTAGTACTTCTTAAGAAAAGGAAGATCTCAATTTAAATTAAAAAAAACTCTCTATGATTTGCTTTACACGATCTATTGATATCAATTCAAAATAATCTATTAAAATAATTTGATCAAAATTTAATTGATTCATCTTCTTTGATAAAAAATTTTTAACAATTTGTATCAAATAGATTGTTATTGCTTTATACTCTATTACTTTATTTTTGTCAAAAGAAAAAAATACATTATCTCAAATTTATTTTGTATGAATATATAATTAACATTATTCTTTGAGATAAATTATAAGATCGATATCTTTATGCTTCAAATTGATTGATAGCTCTCCAGACAAGAAAGAAATGATTTTCATAGATTTTCTTTGTATAAAAAAAAATATCTAAAAAATTTATTATTTAAGCTATTTTTTTAATATAGGTATCAAAATTGGTATAGAGATGTTTATTGATAAGTGATAAAAATATACTAATAAAAGTATTAAATTATAAAATAAATTATTTTATTTTTTTAAAAATTGATACTTTTATTAATCTTATATAGGAAAGAAGGCCATCAATGTGAAGATCTTATTTTTCTGATTCAGATGAAATAAATTTCAGACAAAACGGACTTCAAACGAGCCCGAAATTAAATTTCAAAAAAAAAAGAAAAAAAATTGATTCGGTTTAGAAAATCGGCTCAGTGGTTCGGCCCGGTTCGATTGAAACAACAGATTGACCCACCGACGTAACGCTGACGTCAGGATGATATCAGCATTTTTTGTGGTGCACGGTGGACCATCTGGAGGGCAATTTGGAAATTTCACAGCAAGAGGCGTGCTCCGATTGGCTGAAGAACGCGGTAGTCCACGCAACACCGGGCTCGCGCATGGTCTATGGATGGCAATTTGGGAATTTTGTTTGATCCAATGGGTGTCTTTCATTGAAACTCGATCGGACGATCGAAAAGAAGGCGCTGATGGATGGCATCCACAGCTCCCGATCGAGATCCAATGGTTGAGATTCATTTCGATGTTAAACAAAAGATCAGAAGGCCTCTTTCTACATGATCGGATGGCCCGGATTCAATCTAACGGTGATCCAATGGCTGATATGAAATCCGACTTGATCTGAGTTATTTTAATGGGTTTTTAAGTAATTTTTGGACCGTTTGATCAACATCTAATGGGTAGAATTATCCAGATCCTAATTTGAGTTGTTTTGGGAGTCTTAAACCTAATTTCTAAAGGATTTTGGAGGGAAATCAATCTCTTAACCTATAAAAATCTACTGTTGTTGTAGAAAAGAGTAGAGGAAAGTCAGAGAAAAAGAGAAAAAGAGAAAAAGGAAGAGAGTTAGAAAAAAAAAAGAAAAAAAAAAAGAAAAAGAGAAGAGAAAGGTAGAAAGAGAAGAGTGGGTTTTTTAATTTCTTTCGACAATCAAGACATCGATCAAGGAACATCTTCTTCTTCACCAAGTTCTCCATCCTAAGAGCAACAGACAATCAATTTCAGCAATCAAACAGTCTAATTTCTCTATGCTTTTTATTTTATTCGCTGTTTTTGAATTTGTTATCATGAACTAATTTTTTTTTACTAAGGCTAAGGTGTAGCCACTCTTTTGATGCAATATTCAGTATGATTATTTTTAAATTTTATTCATGAGGAGTATATAAATCTGATCTTAATGCTTTTAGATTACTGGCCATCTTCTAATTGATCTGATGAACATAGATGTTACGGACCAAGTACATCTATGTTATTGCTTCTTGATTATATACCTTGTATTATGAATCAAATTAGAATTCATATGCATGCGGAAATTTTAGTGCGCTTTGGACGCAGCGTATTTTAATTAGAGGGTTTCACAAAACTTAATGCATTAATATTTATTTAAATTACACCTGGACCAAAGGATAATTAATAAATATTAATAGTTTTGCTATGCCTGGACCAAAGGATAGTGAATAAATTAGGAGACTCCACCGTCACATGAAATAAAATTAATCTAAAAATCTGAATATTGTATTGACTGAGTTGGTGAACCGATTGCCTTAGTAATCCATTGCTCTTGAGTTTAAAATCCCTAATAATTTACACTCTCTCTATTTTTTAAAAAAAAATTAATTATTTTTTATTTTATTCTTTAATTTTTTATTCTCATAAATCGATCTTCTAAATAAAGCATAGGAAAGAGCTTTTCAGTACTTATTTTTCCAATCCTCTAGGGATGTACTCTACTCATTCACTTTATTACTTGATCGACTGGTGCACTTGCCATAGCTATAAATTAGCACGCATCAAGTTTTTGGCGCCGTTGCCGGGGATTGTGTCTAAAATAATATTGAAATTTTGATCCTAGCTTTACTTTAGAAATTTATTTTTAATTTTTATTATTTAAAAAAAAATTTTTTTCATTGCATGACACGTACTGGACATAGTAACTTACTACCTTTAGATCCAGAAATTGAAAAGAACCATTAGAAGACTACAACAAGAAAGAAACATGGCAGCTGAAGATCCTAACGACATCAATCTAGGATTGGATATGGCGACCGAAGGACAGCATGAAGCTATTCGACCAGTACATCATCCATTAAATGATTACATCACACCATCTATAGCCGATGCAGCTTCGAGCATCAGGAGACCGCCTGTACGAGCAAACAACTTCGAAATAAAATCGACGATGATCCAGATGATTCAATCAACTATCCAATTCAGTGGACACGTGCATGATGATCCGAATGCCCATATTTCTAATTTTCTTGAACTTTGTGATACTTTTAAAATTAATGGGGTGTCGGATGATGCTATTAGATTAAGGTTATTTCCTTTCTCTTTACGGGACAAAGCTAAGAGTTGGCTTCATTCTCTTCCTGCAGGTTCTATCACAACTTGGGATGTCCTAGCCCAAAAATTCTTAGCCAAGTACTTTCCACCTTCCAAGACTGCCAAGATGCGCAACGATATCACTTCTTTATGCAGATGGACATGGAGACACTATATGAGGCTTGGGAGCATTTCAAGAAATTGCTGAGGAGATGTCCACATCATCAACTATCCGTATGGCTTCAGGTACAAACTTTCTATAATGGTTTATCTCCTACTAATCGTTCTATGATTGATGCAGCAGCAGGAGGAACCATTAATCAAAAAATGGAGGAAGAAGCTTTCGATCTGATCGATGAGATGGCATCAAATAGCTATCAATGGCAGACAGAACGTATGATGCCAAAAAGACTAGCAGCTGTGCAGGGAGTAGATTGCGTGCCAACCTTACTAGCTGAAATTGCAGCCCTTAGAGCCGAAGTCAACAACTTAAAGGAAACAGCTATGCATGTTCAGAGCATTACTTGTGACCTGTGTGGAGGAGGACACGATACGAGCAATTGCCAGATAGATAATCCTTTTGCTAAAATAACTGATACAGCTAATTATATTGGTAATTTTTTTAGGCCATAACAAAACAATCCCTACTCCAACACATACAATCAAGGGTGGAGGCAGCACCCAAATTTTTCAAATTTCTCATGGAGCAATCAAAATGCAGCACAACAGCCACCCCCGGGATTCCAAGTACCTGAAAAGAAGTCCAACATGGAAGAGCTGATGGTCAAATTTATGCAAAACCAAGAAGCAACTATAAAAAATTTGGAAGCCAAACTTAGGCAGGACCAAACAGCAGCAATTCAAAACTTGGAGATGCAAATAGGTCAAATGGCTAAGATAATCTCCGAGAGACCTCAAGGATCCTTGCCCAAGCAATACGGAGACAAATCCAAGGGAGCAAGTCAATGCTATCATCCCTAAGAAGTGGTACAAAGCTGGAGGAGCCACATCAGAAGAATGAGACTGAAGAGCCAACTACAAATAAGGAACCATCAACTAAAATTCGTCAGTCACCAAAACAACCAGCAGATGGATGGTCTCCAGGTATATGATTTGCCGATCCAAATGTGAAGCCCTATGTGCCGCCACTGACCAAATGTGAAGCCCTAGAAAGATACCAATACCATAAAGAGATAAGCATCCAGATAAGAAATTTTCTAACTTTTTTAAAATTCTAAAGAATTTACATATTAATATTCCTTTTGTAGATGCTATTACTCAAATGCCCAGGTATGCCAAGTTTCTCAAAGAAATCTTAACAAATAAGAAAAAGCTGAAGGAGCATGAGAGAATAAATTTGAATGAAGAATGCTCAGCAATACTTCAAAATAAATTACCATAGAAGTTAAAAGATCCAGGGAGTTTTACTATCCCCTGCATTATTGGTGATTGTAGTTTTGATAAAGTTTTATGTGATTTAGGAGCAAGCATTAATCTCATGCCTTTTTCTATTTTCAGGAAGCTGGGTCTAGGAGAACCAAAGCCTACCACTATTACTCTTCAATTAGCCAATAGATCCATTAAATATCCAAGAGGTATAGTGGAGGATGTCTTGGTAAAGGTAAATAAGTTTATTTTTCCTGTTGATTTTATTGTTCTTGATATGAAAGAAGATTATGATGTACCCCTTATTTTAGGGAGACCCTTTTTAGCTACTGGAGGAGCTTTAATAGATGTTC
The DNA here is from genome assembly GCA_006176705.1 of Cocos nucifera. NCBI lineage: Eukaryota > Viridiplantae > Streptophyta > Magnoliopsida > Arecales > Arecaceae > Cocos > Cocos nucifera. Next base: position 771,908 of record QRFJ01000435.1, on the reverse strand, counting down.
AACAAGAAAAATTAATTCTTAGAGTCCAAGATGAACAAGTTACTTTTAATATTTTCAAAGATACTAAACATCCTGATGATAATCAAACTTATTTTCTAATTGATATTATTGACAATTCAGTATATGAGAATTCTATAGAAAATATATTTGAGACTATAAAAGTTAGCAATGTCAAATTAAAAGAGAACTCGACTAAACATGAAAGTATTTCAATTGAAGTGGCACCAGATTGATCCACTTTAGAATTCAAAGAAAGTCAAGTTGAAGACTATAAATCAGAACTACTAGATAGGTTGTTTCTTTTCTTTTTAGTTTTGATCATTTTTTTTTTTTATTTTTTAGTAATTTATTGTTGCTCTTTTACTGCTCTAGTGTGTATTTTTTATTTTGCAGAAAAATCAATGAGAGCTCAAGCAAAATTTCAAAGCTCCAAAGAACCAGACTGAACCAAATCAGGTGTATTCCTTCCTATCCTTTATTGCATCCTTTATTTTTCTTTCTCCTTTAAGATAATGTAGAATAAGTTTAAAAAAAAAAAAATCATGTGTCAAGAAGAAAATCTTGAGCAAGATAAACTGGATAAGTGATAAAAGATAGAATTATTTGCTAATGAATGTAATGAGTTAAAGAAGTAGATTAGTTGGTCAACTTTTAGCAGCCTACTTAGGTCATTAAAAGATTATTAGCACTTCTAATTGCACATGCACACTAACAAGGCAAAGTAGGTATTGATTATAAGGCCAACTGAGGATTCAATTATCACTAAAAATTGATAATTAATATACATTCTAATCAAAAAAACTTGAATTTAAGGAAAGAGCTACCTGCCTATAAATAAAGTGCAAAAGATAGAGTATATGTGGATTGCCCAAAGCCTAGTAACTGGATCTCTGCACCTAGGTCAAGTGTGAAAATTTACATAAAATGATGAAGGAAAGGCCAGGATGCTCAGCACAGTAAAAAAAGAAGAAAGGAAAAGGCAGTGTGAAAGCTACCTTAATTCATGAGTATAAAATTGAGAATGTATAGAAAATTGACCAAAATAGGTGATAAGAGAGGATACTTTTATTCTTTTAATTTAATACTGAAATTCTAAAGTTAGTCATCACGAACACAAGTGCTATAGATCTTTGATGTACTCTAAGAAAGTTTTTAATTATATTGTATTGACTGAAAAATTTGCTTCTGAAGCTCAATGCTTAGTTAGCAGTATTTTCTAAACTTTTTGACCTTTAGTCCTAGATTTTATCTTTGTGATAGATAATCTTATTGAAACATGGTATTAAACAAAACATTGCTAAAGGACTAGCAATGACTAAGTTGGAGAGTGTGATAAGTGATAAAAATATACTAATAAAAGTATTAAATTATAAAATAAATTAATTTATTTTTTTAAAAATTAATACTTTTATTAATCTTATATAGGAAAGAAGGCCACCAATGTGAAGATCTTATTTTTCTGATTTAGATGAAATAAATTTTAGACAAAACGGACTTCAAACGAGCCTAAAATTGAATTTCAAAAAAAAAAAGAAAAAAAAAGAAAAAAAATCGATTCGGTTTAGAAAATTGGCTCAGTGGTTCGGTCCAGTTTGATCGAAATAGCAGACCAACCCGTCGATACAATGCTGATGTCAGGATGACGTCAGCATTTTTTACGGTGCACGGTGGACCATCTAGAGGGCAATTCAAGAATTTCATAGCAAGAGGCACGCTCCGATTGGCTGAAGAATGCGGCGGTCCATGCAACACCGGGCTCGCGCATGGTCTATGGAGGGTAATTTGGAAATTTTGTTTGATCCAACGGGCGCCTTTCAATGAAACTCGATCGGACGGCCAAAAAGAAGGTGCTGATGGACGGCATCCTTAGCTCCCGATCGAGATCCAACGGCTGAGATGCATTTCGACGTTAAACTAAAGATCAGAAGACCTCTTTTTACGCGATCGGATGGCTAGATTCAATCTAACGATTGATCCAACGGTTGATATGAAATCCAACTTGATCTGGATTATTTTAAGAGGTTTTAAAGTAATTTTTGGACTATTTGATCAACATCTAACGGGCAGAATTACCCAGATCCTAATTTGAGTTGTTTTGGGAGTCTTAAACCTAATTTCTAAAGGATTTTGGGGGGACATCAATCTCTTAACCTATAAAAACCTACTGTTGCCATAGAAAAGAGTAGAGGGAAGTCAGAGAAAAAGAGAAAAAGAGAAAAAGGAAGAGAGTTAGAAAAACAAAAAGAAAAAGAGAGGAGAAAGATAGAAAGAGAAGAGTGGGTTTTTGATTTCTTTCGACAATCAAGACATCGATCAAGGAGCATCTTCTTCTTCACCAAGTTTTCCACGTCGAGAGCAGCAGACAATCAATTTCAGCAATCAAACAGTCTAATTTCTCTATGCTTTTTATTTTATTCGCTGTTTTTGAATTTGTTATCATGAACTAAATTTTCTTTTACTAAGGCTAAAGTGTAGCCACTCTTTTGATGTAATATTCAGTATGATTATTTTTAAATTTTATTCATGAGGAGTATATAAATCTGATCTTAATGCTTTTAGATTACTGACCATCTTCTAATTGATTTGATGAACATAGATGTTACGGACCAAGTACATCTATGTTATTGCTTCTTGATTATATACCTTGTATTATGAATCAAATTAGAATTCATATGCATACGGAAATTTTAGTGCGCTTTGGACGCAGCATATTTTAATTAGAGGGTTTCACAAAATTTAATGCATTAATATTTATTTAAATTACACCTGGACCAAAGGATAATTAATAAATGTTGATAGTTTTGCTATACCTGGACCAAAGGGTAGTGAATAAATTAGGAGACTCCACCGTTACATGAAATAAAATTAATCTAAAAATCTAAATATTGTATTGACTGAGTTGGTGAACTGTTTGCCTTAGTAATTTATTGCTCTTGAGTTTAAAACTCTAATAATTTACACTCTCTCTATTTTCTTAAAAAATTTTAATTATTTTTTTATTTTATTCTTTAATTTTTTATTCTCATAAATCTATCTTCTAAATAAAGCATAGGAAAGAGCTTTTCAGTACTTATTTTCCAATCCTCTAGGGATGTACTCTACTCATTCACTTTATTACTTGATCTACTGGTATACTTGCCATAGCTATAAATTAGCACGCATCATTTGTTTTCATAATTGATATCAAACAATCTTCTTTTCAAACATATATTGCATTGATAACATGTTTTGCTCTTATCTTGCTCGAATATTACGTATTAGGATCATAGATTTATTTTGATACATTCATAATATCATTTTTAAATTTGGATGACATTATGAAAAAGTGATGAATCTAATATATATATAAGATGATGAATGTTGAAATATATCTTATACTTGATCTTAATACTCAAATATTTTTATTTTGAAAAGCAATATTAGTCTTTGATTCTTAAATTTTAAAGTAAGTTTATGTTTGAATTTAAAAATTTAAATTAATGTATCAACTCTATTGAAAAAGAGGGAGCTATATTTCATTTTAACATATATTGATTAAAAAAAAAGAAATTTAATTTGAATTTGCTGTTAAATTTTAGAAAAGAAAATAGTTATCTAAAAGAGAAGATGGTATCACAAGCTGAAAAGTCTAGATTTAAATAATGAATGTATGTATTGGTGCAGAATTTGGTTGACGCCAGATCAAGCTGGAGTCGAAAAAAATGAGGTCGCTACTGGTGACTTGCAAAATAAAGTCCTCTCCAAAGTTGGTGTTGGTGGCTCCGATAGAATCCTTCGACGGTCAAGTTAGTTCTTCTGGCCAACAGAATTATAACTGTTCAGTAGTGGGATCGTCTGTAGGAATCCATCTAAAGGAACAGTCTGTAAGAAGTTCGGCTTCCATAAAAGCTCGATTGGAAGAGGAGTTCGGAAGGAGTTTGGCTCCCATAGAAGTTCGACTGCTGGAGGAGTTCGGAAGGAGTTTGGCTTCCATAGAAGCTCGATTGTTGGAGGAGTCCGAAAGAAGTTCGACTCCTGTAGAAGCCCAACTGCTGGAGGAGTCCGAATGGAATTCGGCTTTCGTAGAAGTCCAGCTAGGAAGAAGTTCGAAAGAAGTTCGACTTTCATAGAAGCTCGGTTGCTGGAGGAGTTCAGAAGGAGTTTGACTTTCGTAGAAGCCCAACTGCTGGAGGAGTCTGAAAGAAGTTTGACTTTCGTAGAAGCTCGGTTGCTAAGAAGTTCGATCGGTTGAAAAGATTCAACTGGGGCTCGACTGCTGGATAGTTCAACCACTAAATGAATTCAACTGCTAGAAATTTTTTTTTTGATTGAAGCTCTTTCATGATTACTAGCTGCATTAGGCTAAGCTTCAGACTGGACTTTGATGGGAGCGAGATTTATCCCCAACAATAGTCCCCCCACTCCCGAGTTTAAAACTTGAAGGAAGGACGTACAAAAAGGATGACTATCGAAGTCCTCTTCAAGGCTCTGCATCTTGTCCCCAGTCAAGGTTGAAAGTGTAGTTGAAGCTCGGAGGAGATCTTGTCTCATGTTGTTGTTGAGCACAATGGGACCGTCTTTGAGGCCTTTCCTCTCATCCCGTCTAAAATGATCGAAATGGACGAAATCTTTGACTTTGCTCACGTTAGGATGAAGTTCTCCTTCTGTTCCTAACAGATTGAGGGGGCCTTCGACTTTGCTCACGTTAGAATGAGGTTTTTCTCATATTTCTAACGAACTATGGAGGCATATAAGGGCCATTGTCAGGATCTCTCCCCTCATCTCGTCTAAAATGAATGTGGCCTTCGACTTTGCTCACGTTAGGATGAGGTTCTCCTCCTATTTCTAATGGACTATGGGGGCCTTCAACTTTGCTTACGTTAGGATGAGGTCTTCCTCCTATTTCTAACGGACTACGGAGGCACATAAGGGCCGTTATCAGGGTCTCTTCCCCCATCTCATCTAAAATGAACGGGACCTTCAACTTTACTCATGTTAGGATGTGGTTCTTCTTTTGTTCCTAACGGACTATGGGGGCCTTCAACTTTGCTCACATTAGGATGAGATTCTCCTCCTATTCTTAATGGACTGTGGGGGCACATAAGGGACGTTGTCAGGATCTCTCCCCCTATCTCGTCTAAAATGAACGAGGCCTTCGACTTTGCTCATATTAGGATGAGGTTCTCCTTCTATTTCTAATGGGCTATGGGGGCACATAAAGGTCGTTGTCAGGGTCTCTTCCCCCATCTCGTCTAAAATGAATGAGGCCTTTGATTTTGCTCATGTTAGGACGAGGTTCTCCTCCTATTCTCAATAGACTGTGGGGGCACATAAGGGCCATTGTCAGGGCCTCTCCCTCCATCTCATCTAAAATGAACGAGACCTTCGACTTGCTTATGTTAGGATGAGGTTCTCCGCCTGTTCCTAACATAGCCGGAAGAGATCTTATCTATAGTCGAGGTTGACTCGATCACTCGAAAGAGATCTTATCTCTAGCCGAGGTTGGTATGGTTGCTCGAGAGAGATCTTATCTCTAGTCAAGGTTGACTCGAACACTCGAAAGAGATCCCATCTCTAGCTGAGATTGACTCGGACGTTCAAAAGAGATCTTATCTCTAGTCGAGGTTGACGCAGGCACTCAAAAGAGATCTTATCTCTAGCCGAGGTTGACTTGATCATTCGAAAGAGATCTTATCTCTAGTCGAGGTTGACACGATCGCTTGGAAGAGATCTTATCTTTAGCCGAGGTTGTCTCGATCGTTCGAGAGAGATCCCATCTCTAGCCAAGGTTAAAGAACTTTGACCGACTCATGTTAGGACGAGGTTCTCCTCCTGTTCCTAACACAGCCACTATTGACTGCTTCTTCTCTGTCATCACATAGTTTTTGCATTATTTTTTGCATAGTTTTTACATAGTTTTTTCTGTCATCATATAGCTTTTGCTTCTTTTCTATCATCACATAATTTGGAGTGAGCTCCTCTTGGCTTTGACGCTGGAGATGATGGATCGCCGAAGTAGCAAGCTCCTCCCAGACGTGGCATTGATGATACGAGAGGCGATCAATCTTTTTGTTGTTCCTCCGTTATTGGTGGTTCTAGCTATGGCAGCACCCTCGATCGATCTTCTTCTGCTTCAAACTGGCGTTCGAGGAACTGACTCAGCTGACCTCTCCTAACGAGCTTCTCGATTTCATTTCAAAGCTGAATACATTCTTCAGTATTATAACCATGGTTGCGATGGTAGAGGCAGTACTTGCTTTGATCGTGCTTGTTTGGAGGAGATCGTAATTCTTCTGATCTTGACAGCTGGTTCCTAATTTTCATTAGAACTTGAGTCTTAGAAGCACTGAGGGGGACGTAGTTATGGAACCTTCTAGGAGGAGGACTTCTTGGCATCCTTCTGTCGGAGGTTCTTTGATGACAAGCTCGAGGAGTTCGGGCTCACTTGTGCCTGGGGGGAGTCCGTGAGCGTGATCGAACTTCACTCGGCCCTCTATTGATGGTAGATTTATTAGACTCGTCAGCACACCGTTATCCTGTGACCTCTTCGTTCTTCAATTTAAAAGCTTCTTCTGCACAGGCATATCTCTCAGTCCGAGCTAGCAGATCGATAAAGTCCCTGGGATACTTCTTTTTTAGAAAAAATAGCAAATCATTCTTTTAAAGGCTGTTCTTGAGTGCGGCCATTGTAACAGACTGATCCAGATCCCAGACCTTTAATGCCGCAGCATTAAATCGGATGACATAAACTTGGATGGATTCTTTCTCCTTCTGCTTGATATTTATCAGAAAATCCGAACCTCGGTGCGGACGTCGGTTACTGACGAAGTAAGCTATGAACTGATGGCTCATCTAGTCAAAAGAGAAGATCGTACCTAGCTTCAACATTGAGTACCAGTTTCTTGCTGCTCTTTTTAAGGGAGATGAAAAAGTTCGGCATAAGATGGCATTTGGTGTGCCATGAAGCAGCATCATGATCCAAAAGGCCTCCAGATGATCAATCGGATCAAAGGTTTCATTGTAGCTTTCAAGTTGAAGAAGCTTGAAGTTTGGTGGAATGGGCTCTTACATAATTTGGAGAGAGAAAGAAGGATTGGTGCGGACGTTATCATGGTGAGCTGGGGCGATGTGGTCGAGCTCCTCAATCCATCAGTCCAACTCCCGTAGTTTGTGATTGAGGTCATCATCTCAGTCGCAGACTTTAGAGAGCTTCCGACTATAGATGGAGAAGGTCTCCTCTAGAGGAGAACCATGATCCGAACTTGGATCCTCTACTCTCTGTTTCTCCTTCCTAATAGCGATGGGCATACTAGCCCAAATGCTCTTCCGTGGAATCGATTTTCGATAATTTGATGATGGATTTCTTGATGGAGTCGCCATCAGAGACTGCCGCATGGCCTGTACCATCTCGATGAGGCTATGAATCCACTGCATCAATAGGTTAAACTTCTCTGGATCCACTATGGCTGCAGGTGGAGCTTGAGTTACCGAAGCTGGAGTGGGAACTGATGTATCTGGATGAGATTTGACTGCAGAGGACGTTGATCGCTGGGTTGAAACTTTTTTGGAAGGCATTTTTTTCTAAAAAGAACTCTAGATCGTTGCTGAGCACTCCTTTAAGATCATGGGAACCTCAAGAACAGAGGATCCTTCCTCTAGTGCCAATTCTGTTAGTGCATAATTTGGTTGACAAGGGATCAAGCTAGAGTCGAAAAAAATGAGGTCGTTGCTGGTGATCTGCAAAATAAAGTCCTTTTCAGAGTCGATGTTGGTGGCTCCGGTAGGATCCTTCGATGGTCAAGTTAGTTCTTCTGACTAATAGAAATGGAGTGCTCAGTGAGAAGTTCGATAGAGTTTTAGAAAGAAGAAGAAAGCTTTCAGAAAATATATCTGAAGGATTTTTTTTTATAGATGGAGCTTGTTGTAACTGTCTTGATTAATGACTATCGTAATCGACTTGATAAATGTCGATCGTGATTGACTTGATCAATATCGATTATGTTGTCTTGATAAATGACAATCATAATTATCGTGATAATTATAACTGTTCAGTAGTGGGACGCCTGTAGGAATCCATCTGAAGGAATAGTTTGTAAGAAGTTCGATTTCTATAAAAGTCCGACTGGAAGAGGAGTCTGGAAGAAGTTCGACTTCCATAGAAGCCCAACTATTGGAGAAGTCCGAAAGAAGTTCGGCTTTCGTAGAAGCTCGATTGCTGAAGGAGTTCGAAAGGAGTTCAGCTCTTGTAGAAGTCCGACTACTAGAGGAGTTCGAAAGAAGTTTGACTTTCATAGAAGTTTGGCTAGGAAGGAGTTCGGAAGGAGTTTGGCTTCCATAGAAGCTCGGTTACTGGAGGAGTTCGGAAGGAGTTTGGCTCCCATAAAAATCCGACTGTTGAAGAAGTTCGGAAAGAGTTTGTTTTCCATAGAAACTCGATTGCTGAGAAGTTCGGCTGGCTGAAGAGGTTCGATTAGGGATCAGTCGATGGGTAGTTCGACCACTGAATGAATCTGGCTGCTAGGAAGAAAATTTTTTATTGAAGCTCTTTCATGATTACCAACTGGATTAGGCTAAGCTTCAGATTGGACTTCGGTGAGAGCAGAATTTATCCCCAATAGTATGTATTTCTAAATTTGAATTGATTTTGATGATTCATCTTAAATCTTTTCCTTGGACTTTTTGATGCTTTCAAAAAGGGAAAGAGATGTTATGTTGAGTATATGCTTGTTGAGTTTATGTTTGAATTAATTACATGCTTATATGCTTCATGTGTATATTGAGTATATATACACAAGAAAAATATATTTAAGATGTAAGATGCTCATTTGCTTACTTGAAATATTTATATAAAATGAGCATATTTGGATATGTGCCATCTTAAATATCGGTATTGATATCAAAATTTATGATGAAAATTCTATGATAAATCTTATTGAAGCATTCATGAAGTATGTTCTTAAAAGTGCTTATTTATTCACTTCATAATTCATATTTATATTATACTTTATTATGTATATACTCAAAATTTTGTCATCATCAAAAAGAAAGAGATTGTTGATCCTACGATTGATTTTGATGATTATAAAATATTAAATAATTATCATACTGATCATATATTCATAAGTGAATGTAGAATTTTTTTGGTATTTAAAATGAAAAAATTATTCATAGAAGAATTCTTTCAAAAGAATGATGGTTAATGGTCAAATAGAGCTTAAACAAGAAGTTTTTGAAAGCCTTAATAATAAAAAAAGATTATAAAAATCAAGATGGAAGAAGCCCTCAAAAGTTAAAGATAAAAAGTCACTCAAATAAAAAAATATGCAGAATTTTTTGGTAGACTATCATTCGAGTCAACTCGAGATGGATTTTGAGTCAACTCGAGCTGAAATAATAAAGAAAAAGCATTTTGGTATGCAAAAATTTTAGCTGGCACACCTCCGAGTCGACTCGAGTTGGATCCGAGTCAACATGAATGCAAAATGATGGAGTAATTTTTTAGAGCAGAAAAATATTCCACTCGAGCAAAAGGCTCGAGTTGACTTTAGTTGGTCGAGTCGAGGTCTTAGAAAAATAAAGAGGCTAATTTTTGGAACAAAAGTTAGGAGCAGACCTGCAAGATAGTTGAGTTGACTTGAGGGGTCAGCCAAGTCAAGTCGAACCTCCAATGGCTAGTATGTAGAATTATAGAAGTGTGCAGAATTATTTTTAACGGCTAGTTTTTGCTTTCTAACAGCTAGAAACAGCTAGTTTGGTTTTTAAAAAGGATATATAAGCTTTCAAACTTGATGAAGAGTCAAGAGAAGAGAATCAAAAAGAGAAACACATCAGTTTATGAGAGAATTATTGAATATCATTAGAAAGAAAGAAAAGAGAGGAAATTGTGCAAAGATTTCAACAAGCTTTCAAGTGCAATCTACTCCAACATTTTTCACATCCTCTCAAGTATCATTCGAAGAAAAGTCAAGCCTCAAAGAGCAATCTTGCATCTTCTATTTCAGGATTCAAAGAGTTCATCTTTTGTATTTTACTTTATTCTAAAATTTCATACTTGTATTCTTATTTTCTTTACAAGTTTCTTTGGGAGAAAGAAACTTGGGGTGAAGGCTCGTCCAAGCCAAGAATTGGACATGGTATTAGGTTTTGGTTGAAGATCCAAAAAATCAACTAGGTTAATAGTGAGCCTGAAAAACTATCAGTGTAAGCTTGTAGTTGGTGATCCTGATAAATCAACTGGATTTGTTTGTGATCCTAGGCTAAAACTAACACACTATAGTCGAGACATTATAGTGAAATTTTCAAGAGGCTCTTGGGGAGTGGATGTAGGTGTGACGATGCACCGAACTACTATAAATAATTTGGTATTTATGTTATACCTTTTTTCGCTTATCTTGCATGCTTTCAATTTTTGCTTAGCTTGATTTAATTCTTGCATAGTCCTAATTATATCTTGATTATGCTATTGCTTGTATTATATACATCTCAAATACACAATTTAGCTTAAATAGAAATACATACTTGCTTGAAGTTTGATTTGGCTAAAATTTTTTAAACAACCCAATTCACCCTCCTCTCTTGGGTTGCTACATTTCTAGGCAACAACCTCCTTTGCATTCAACTGATGTCAGATCCAAATCAAAGAATGTACCCTGGTGCTAAACCAACCTCATACTACTATAGAATAGGACTATAGCAGTAATTACCAACCACTGCTGTAGCTCAAAAAATCACTATCATAGGCTATAGTAGCAGTTAGTTAACCACTACCACTGAGGCCATCATTATAGGTCTATGGCAGCGATTATGCAAACCGCTGCCATAGACCGCTTATGATAGTGGTTCTCAAATTACTGCCATAGTTTACCTATGGCGGCGGTTTTGTAACTGCTTCCATAGAGACCTACGGCAGCGGTTAGCAAACCGCTGCCATAAATATATAGCAGTGGTTAGGAACCGCTGCCATAGGTTAGTCTATAGCAGTGGTTATAAAATCACCGTGATAGATCTAAGGCAGTGGTTTTATAACCGCTGCCATAGGTTAATAGTAGCGATTGGCACGTAACCTATGGCAGTGCTTGGCACGTCTATGGTAGCGATTTTATAACTGTTGCTGTAGCTTTTGAATAATAAAAAAATATAATTTTTTAAATTTTATTTTTTTATCTGATAAATGCAGTTCAATAACATAAGAAAATATTATAAATATAAGAATATTTCTAAAATGCTCAAATTTTATTGCTAAATAAAATTTATTATAATATTTTAAAAAAATATATATCAAAAGTTTTCTAAATCAACATTATCGTTATCACCAAAAAATGGAGCACGAGTTGGAACTGGAGCTGGAGCCAGAGTCGGAGAGGTTAGAGTTTAAGGAGTTGGAGCTGGAAGAGCTAGAGTTGGGATGTCAGTCAATATGTCCTCAAGGCCTATGAAGTTAGCTGCAAAACATACGCTGAGTCTCATCACCATAGCACTCAGGATGACCTATAGTTGAGATGTGCACTCCTCAGCTTGAGCAGCCCGCTCCATAGCCTAATTTGCCTGTGCCCTCTCCTGAGCTGCTTGCGCCAATGCCTTTTCAAGCTACTCTCAACTGACGACATCGAAAGCATGTGAAGAGATACTCACCTCAAACCAGTAGCTCATCGGCATATGTCCGAGCATGCATCGGATCCTCCCAGAGTGCTCAGGTCCTAAGACTTAAGACAGATGGTCATGGGGGCTAGAGGTGTCTGGGCCCTTGCTCACGAGTGTATCTAACTACTCCTGTAATCATATATTTAAATAAAATATTATAAGAAATACTATAATACTAAGTATACTAATATATTTAATACTTACAAAAATCTTTTCGATCATGACATTCATCGGCCTGCCCTTCTTGTCCATATGGCTGGATCGAAAGATCTCACTACGGCTGGACATCACTCTCATTAGCTATAACAATAGATTAGTTTATTAAAAATATGAAAAAAATATTAATTTAATTTATCTAATAAGATTCAGAATTTATTATCTCTCTATGTATATGAGTGGCCATAGACTCATGGTCGAGGTGTGCGTGTACTCCTAGGCTGCCCAGTTCTTCCACTTCTAATGAAAGATAGCCTAATAATTATTCAAATGAATAATAAATATTTAAAAAATATTTAAATATAATTTTAAGTATATTAAAAAATTTAAAAGTTAGAAATTAAACCTCGAACTCCTAGCCTTTCAATGTGATAAGAATGCGATATTGTCGTTAAGACATTATATTTATCAATTTAATTTAATTTTTTTAAAATAATTAAAAATACATAGATAGCAGTGAGTCGGATTGAATCCATAGGAAAGATAGTGTTTTAGATTTGAAATCTTTAATTTTTGAAAAAAAAAAAGATTTGAGTTTTGGAATCAAAAATTAAAAGATGTAGAAATTTAAATTTGGTACTAAGATCTACTAGTTAGATCTTAACATTTATTTATAATAAAATAAAAAGTAATAATTAAAGTACAAAAATTAAATTATAATAAAAATAAAGAGCATGAAATTAAAGTCTAAAAAAAATAAAATTTTTATTAATTTAAATTTTAGAATTTAAATATATAAAATTTAAAAAGAAAAAAAAATAAAATAAAATAGCCTGATCTCTGATCTTAGATCGGCATTGGCAAAAAGATGGTGTAGAAGTCTAGCTCTTCTTCTCGACACCCAATACTTTAAAGCAGCCATTAACCCATAGCCTGGCTTTTCCCTATACCAAAGCTTCACCTTGATCAGATCTGTCGATTCCTAGAGGCCTGGGGTCTTTTTTATAGAGCTAGGAGGGCTGGAGAGTTTTCTTCTGGGTAATATGGGACTAAGGAGCTCTTTGATTATCAAAATATAAAGAAATCTGAGTAAAAATTAGATTAAAAGGAGTCATGGATGAATTCTGCTGCTCTGGATGAAATCTAGCCATTGATAAAAATCCAATGAACTAAAAATCATCAAAATCATATGTGTATCAGTCTAGATCAGGTCGGATTAAATTCTGGCCATCCAATTGCATTAATTAGGAGAAAATCTAGCCATCGAATTGAGTTCTGGATGTTTTAATCAAGTCGGGAGCTTCCTAGACTATCGGATCTTCATCGGCTAATTTTTTGGCTGTCGGATCATGCCAGATCACTGATGAAATTCAAATTAAATTCAAAAATAACCACCGCCATCCGATCATGACCGCAATCAATCGGATCCATCTGATCGCACCTTTACTATTGCCATGGACCGCATGGACTAGCTGTACCGTATACCACAATCAATCAGCATCTCCTATCATCGAGTGAAATATCCAAAATACCCTATGAGCCATGATAGATTTTCGGTGAATCCTTTAAGGATCTAGGTTCGTCACGTGTCGCTCTATGATTCGTTGGTTTCTACTGAGCTGAAGGTTCACGTCTGAATCATAGACCAGCTGATGGCTTCTACGGCTGAGTTGGCTAACATGGTTGGCTTGGCGCGCCGGCTTGAATCGACTGATCCATTTTTCTTTTTTAATTTAATTTTTATTTATTTTATTTCTTTAAAAATTCATATCTTCTCCGTTTTAGCTCCGTTTTGCTCGAAACTTATTTCGTTATGATAAAAAAATGAGCTCTTTTCATTAATTATAAAATTTTATTTTTTATTTTTTAATTAATAAAAATATTAATTTCTTTAAATATATATATAAATTAATCATTAATTCTTAAAAATTAATATAAATTAATTAATAAATTAATATTTTTATTGATAAATTAATGATACTTATTACACCCCTAACTTAAGCTTTGCTCATTTTCGAGTAAAGAAAGAATTTAGTTTTAAATATCTTTTAACTTTAGAGTTTCGAATTTTATCTAAGCAGTTTTCAAAATGGCCATTGATATTCAGTAGAGCTTAAGTGAGACATATCATTGGGGTATTAATACTTATCAATAAAAATAATTAAGTAAAGAATATTAAATTTTTTTGAACTTTTTCTAAACTATCCCACCTTTATCTCTGATTTATCTAAACTTTCATATAGACAAGTGTATTACTACTTCCATCCTTTATTTATTGATTTTGTATTTTTATATTATCTACTTTTTGATGCGAATATCATTGCTTACTTAGGCAATGGACCCAATTACTCGATGGAAAACTAATTTTTTTTTTTAATATTATACCACTATTAAGTGTCTTAATCCCTTAAGCTTTCTATTTGATCTATGTAGCGAGTCTTGAGCCAATGACTCCCAAATCAGTTGGCTTTAGGGCACTAAGTATAGAATATCCCTTGGACTTACTAGCTTAAATCAAACAGACAATGAGTTAAGACTAGCTTTATAATGAGCTTCTTTATCCTTCTCACCTTTTGATGCGAAATTCAATGCTTGCTTAGGCAAAGAGGCCCGATTACTCAGTGAAAAGTATTTAAAAACTATTTTATTAAAATAAATTTTTTATATAAAAAAATATATAGTTATCCTACACAAGCCTATAGAAAGTAGATTTTTCTTTTGATGCTAGTAGAAGTAAATAGAAATGCTCCAAGAAATTTTTTTTTATGTTCTAGATTTAACTTTTTATTAAATTTTCTTAATACTTGATTCCTCAATATCTCACAGATTTTCTGATCTGTGTATCAATTTTCTTTTAAAAATGCTTAGTTTAATTTGATTCTTAAGTATAATCAGATGTCTAAATACTAAATACTAACTTTTTTGAAAACTTAAAATTTTTAAAAATTTTATTTTTCTCTCTTCCAACTTAATCGACATTATCTTAATAAAGAAGAAAAAATAAAGGATGTAATAAAGAACATGAAAGAATACACCTGACTATATTTTTGGTCTAGCATATGCCTTTGAAAATTTAAGCTCTTCCTCCAACTTATTCAAATTATCTCAAAAAAAATTAACTAAAAAAATAAATTAAACTAAAAAAAATTAAATATTGGGTTGCCTCCCAACAAGTGCTAAGTTTACCATCTTCAGCCAGACACAATGCAATTTAACTATCCTGTGTTAAATATTAGATTGACAAATTTCAATGATTTTGAGTTGCCAATCTCAGAAAGTTGATTTATAATCCTATTATTGATATAATCATTATTAATTTTAGAAACATAATTTATGATTCCATTCTCAGATCTATGTTTATTAAAATTTTTTTCTATTTATTCTTCTAAAATACTCATGAATGGAGTTTTTGTATTAGGAGTTAAGTTTGATTCAATGGGTGCTGGAATGGTGACAAAAGATGATTTTAATTCTGAAGGTAAATTAATATGATCTTACTTAAACAACTCCGTTGACTCTTCATTACATGCCTCTTGATTTTTGTAAGAAGAACCTGCTTCTAGGATTGAAGGGAATAGGCTTTTAGGTTTATAAGTTTTAGGTAAATCATCTATTCTCTTTTTCTCTTTTTCTATCTCATTTAAACTGGAACTAGCATCAGTACTAATTCCTAGCTTGAGTTCTTCTATGTGGTTAGTCTCAGTACTAATCTATTCTTTTGAATTTTTATTTTGACTAGCATCAGTACTAACTTCTCTCACCTGATCTTGGTATGGATCCATAAGAATCCTATAGCTTTTAAGTTTAGAAATTATTTTGGCATTCTCTAATTGGGGATTCTTAGGTGAGACATTAAATTAGTAACGTGATCTAGGTGGTTGGTGGACATTAGGTGGGTTGTTTGAAATTGGTAGGTTCGATAGTTGATCTAGTTTTCTCTTCGTGTTAGACTCAACTAATTATCTTATTTGAGCTTCTAGCCTGATGATAGATTCTTATTAAGTTAAGATCGATTGTTATTGATTTAGAATTAATTATTAAAGTTGGTTAAATCTATTGTTAGCTAGATTGGTCTATTGAGAAGGTGGGTATGATAGCTGGTTGTTATATGATGGCTAGATAAATTGACTAGGCTGATCATTATTATAGACATAATTTTGGTATTGGGGTCTATTTTGATAATTTTGTATAGATAAAATTTGGGTCTAAGCCTAAGTCTGTTAGGATGTCCAAGAAAAAATATAGTTACTCCAATGTCGGTTATATGAATTTGAAAATAGATCATTAATCTGTTTGGGGTAGCCTTGAATAGTTTGGACTTGTTCTTGAATAAAAGATGAAAATTGTGCAGCCGTAGGACATTCATTCATACGATGGGTTGGGCTAGCATAGATTGAACAAATCTTCTAATAATTAAAAGATGATGTGAATTGTGTAGGAGATTGTTGACCTAAGATTAGGGATCTAATTTTTGAGCAAGAAAGTTTACTTTATTTATCAAATTTGAATCAGTCTTAGGACTAGATTCTAGGTGTTTAAATTCATAGATTCCTACCCAGATTTGGTAGAAAGATAATAAAGCATGGTTAATTGAGTTTTCACTCAGAATTTTAAATAAGGTACAGGTTTCGTCCTTACTCTTGTTCATGAATGCATCTCCACATGATGCGTCTACCATCTATCTCATAGAAAACTTGAACTATTTGTCGCTTAGACAGACCAAGGTGTGGGCATTTTTTAAGAAGTTTCTTAAGTCTCTTCTATGACTCATGAATATGTTCCCCTAGAAGCTGAGCAAATCCAGTGATAGTTGGCCTCATAATGTTGGTTCGGCTTATGGGATAAATTTTTTTAAGAAATTTATTTTGCAATTCAACCCAAGTTTTAATTGGTCTTCCTATTGTGCCAAGCCAGTACTTGGCTTTGTCTTTAATGATAAGAAAAATAAAATTAGTCTGAGGGCATCATTAGTTAAATTTTGAATTCTCACCGTAGAGTAGATTTCTAAGAATTCATGCAGATATTTGTAAGGATCTTCATTGGTGTTCCCGTAGAAAGATGGAAGCATCTGAATTATGATCGGCTTGATCTCATAGTGGGTAGCATGGATATCAGATAACTAGATATAAGTTGATGGGCTATAGGTAGAAGGGATAAAATACTCCTTAATCTGCTTAGGTGGTTTTCTAAAATTTTCAGCCATCGAATTTAATACAGTTCAGCCTTTCAATATTATGGTTGGGTTCAACTAGATCAGGTAAAGTAATTTCCTACCGTATATGTACTAGTGCAATCCTAATGTGTGATTCAAAATTTTTTTAAAATTTTTAAATTTTATTTTATTTTATTTTATTATTTTTTTAAAAAATATTTTTTTAAAAAATATTTTAATTATTTTAATTATTATTTTTAATTTAATTTAATTTAAATTAATTATTATTTTTAATATTTTTTAGTTAGTTTTATTTAATTTATTTTTTATTTTTATTTTATTTTATTTTATTTTATGTTTGAAGATAAAAAAATAAAAATTCTAAAGAAGAGGTCCTAAGGAGTCTTAGAATTAAGAAGAAAGAGAAGAATTAGATTTAACTAGGTTTGATGTTGGTTAGCAATTAAGTTGGTCAATCAATCTTGACTAAGGATTATTCTAGATCTAGATAGCTTCTAACTGTTAAGATCACCTTTAAGCCCTCCAAGTGTAGGATTAGCCAATCAATTGGTCAGGTAAGTGTAAGGTCGGTGGAAGTCCCTTCGTTGCTTACCTTAGACACCAATTATGCTTGGTCAGATAAGCGAATAGAACCAATTAAAAACTACCTTCCTTCGAGCCCAGTTATCTCTGAACCACTTTCCTAGATATTAGTCAAATTGACTAACTCTAATCTAGTTCAACTTTTAGGGTTTCTTATCCTAATGAGCTCGAGCTCCTAGGGCTGATATCTAATTAATTTTAAAATTAAAGGCTTAGGTCAATACAGGATGCTGGTTGGTTGTTTATGGGTCAAGAAAGGATGATCAAATCTTCATCTTATCTTATTTAATTGGGTTGTGCCCTTAAGTTGATTTAAAGATGAATATGCATACAAAATTTTCAATCAAAGGATTCTATGTATTTTAAACTGGATGCATGCAACTAATTGAATTCTAACCAGCTTACCTTGCCTCCATCAATCACCAAAAAAATAAAAATAAAAATAAAATTAATATGATGCTTGCTCTAAGCAGTTAGAATTTCTAGTCTTATCATGATATTTTTAATTAGATTTAAATGGATATATATTTTTTTAAAAAAATAATTTTAAAATAAAAAAAAAAATAAATAAAAGAGATTAGGATTAGGATTGATCTCACCAAGCAAAACTAAATAATTTGTTCCTTACCTTAGTTCTTTTTGTTCTTTAATCTCTTTTTCTGTAAAATAAAAAAAATTAGCAAGCAATATTTAAAAAATATTTATAATTAATTTATAAAAAAAATTAAAGAAATAAAAAAAATAGCATCTATTTTTTTTGGCAACGGCACCAAAAACTTGATAAGGATGCAATATTATCGTTAAGACACCATATTTATCAGTTTAATTCGACTTCTTAAAATAATTAAAAATACATAGATAGCAGTGAGTCAGATTGAATCCATAGAAAAGATAGTATTTTAGATTTAAAATTTTTAATTTTTAAAAAGAAAAAGAAAAAAAATTTGAGTTTTGGAATCAAAAATTAAAAGATACAGAAATTTAAATTTGGTACTAAGATCTACTAGTTAGATCTTAACATCTATTTGCAATAAAATAAAAAATAATAATTAAAGTATAAAAATTAAATTATAATAAAAATAAAGAGTATGAAATTAAAGTATAAAAAGAAATAAAATAAAATTTATATTAATTAAAATTTTAAAATTTAAATATATGGAATTTAAAAAAAATAAAATAAAATAAAATAGCCTGATCTCTGATCTTAGATCGACTTTGGTAGAAAGATGGTGTAGAAGTCCAGCTCTTCTTTTCGACACCCATTGCTTAAAAGCAGCTATTAACCCATAGCCTGGCTTCCTCCTGTACCAAAGCTTCATCTTGATCAGATCTATCGATTCCTAGAGGCTTGGGGTCCTTTTTATAGAGCTAGGTGGGCTGGAGAGTTTTCTTCTGGATAATGTGGGACTAAGAAGCTCTTTGATCATCAAAATATGAAAAAATTTAAATAAAAATCAGATTAAAAGGAGTTCTGGATGAATTTTGCTATTCTAGATGAAATTTGGCCATTGATAGGAATCCAATGAACCAAAAATCATCAAAATTAGATGTGTATCAGTCCAGATCAGGTCGGATTAAATTCTAGCTATTCAATTACATTAATCAAAAGAAAATCTAGCCATCGGATCGAGTTCTAAATATTTTAATCAAGTTGGGAGCTTCCTGGACCATCACATCTTCATCGACTGTTTTTTGGCCGTTGGATCATGCTAGATCGCTGATGGAATTCGAATCAAATCCGAAAATAACCACCATCATCCGATCTTGATCGCAATCAATCGGATTCGTCCGATCGTGCCTTTACCGTTGCCATGGACTGCATGGAACGGCTGCATCATATATCGCAACCAATCAGCATCTCCTATCGTTGGGTGAAATGTTCAAAATGTCCTGTGAGCCGCGATAGATTTTTGGTGAATCCTTTAAGGGTCTAGGTCCACCACGTGTCGCTCTGTGATTCACCAATTTCTATTGAGCGGCGGTCCATGCCTGGATCGTGGATCGGCCCATGGCCCCTATGCCAGGCTGCTGCCCACAACCAACCCCCCCACCCCCCCTCTAGCTCCGCCCGCAGCCCACCCCTGACCTCCCTATCACCATGCCACCCCGTTCCTCCTCCTTCCTCCCCCTCCTCCTCAGTCATCGGCTACGATCACCTCTCTTTCTCTCCTCTCTTCCCTTGGCCTGATCGCTGGCCCCAACCCCTCCCTGCTTTCTCTTCTCTTTCCCTCAGCCTTGAGCCCCTCCTCCCCCTTTTTCCCAGTCAGCCGACTGCCAGCTCGCCACCTCCTCTCTTCCCTCGACCCGACTACCCTCCCTACTATATATCTTTCTCTTTCCTCTTTCTCCCTCTCCTCTTTTTTTTCTCTCTCTTCTCTCTTTCTAACTTACTATCTATCTCGATCATTTTGCAGGTGATCTCTAGCACCGTCATCTTCCTCTAGCACCACTACTAGCGACCCTCGGAGTTGTTTGTGTGACCCCTCTCTATAGCCATAGGTATGATTTTTTTTTAAAAATTTCATAGTATTATTTATTTATCATTTATAATATTTATATTAATATTTAATTATAATTTTTATAATAAATATTATAAATATTTATTATAAAAATTATAATTATTCATCAGTCGTGGGTCATGCCGATGAATAAGAGAACTCCTATCGGCTGGTTTTGGACCGTACCGATGGGTTCTGGACTGGACTGTGCCGTATCGATGGTCGTGGATGGTCTTGGGCTATGTCGTATCGACGGCCTTGGGTCGCGCCGTGGACGGCCCTTGGACCATGTCGGTCGATAAGAAAATCCCCACTGAAGGGTTCTGAGCCATGTCGATGTCCGTGGGTCATGCCGGTGGATCAGAGAACTCTTGCTAGCTGTTTATATCTTATTATTTTTATTTATTACATTGCATAATAATACATCCATTAATTGATTTGGGTACATAATCTTCAGTATCTATATATTTATATGGAATTATTTACAATGATCAATTGATTATCCAATTTGGATAGTTTAAAAATTACTAATAATTCTATAGATAATTTCAGTAATCAAATGGTATGCTAAGAATTTTGAATGAAATTTTGAATAGTATTTTTCTTTTGTTTTTTCTACATAGGAGAATTAAAAAAAATGCTACCAAATTTTCATTCGATCCCTATTGTATATTATTTGATTACTATAATAAATCTATAAAATTAATGTAATTTTTGAATGGGATAGGACCTATCTTTATCTATTAGTTGATGTAGGATGTATTTATTGTATATCTAAAAATGATTTTTAATGTGAGTTTCACATTCAACCTATTCAAGCATATGAATGCTGTCCATAGTATATAGCCAGTATTTATTCATATTTACAACCTTCCACCATAAATATTGTTGGGGATAAACCCCGCTCCTGCTGAAATCCAGTTCGATGCTCAGCCTAATGCAATCGGTAGCCACGGATGAGCTTCAGTAGATGAGTCTTAGCCGAACTCCTTCAGCCGGCCAAACTTCTCAGCAGTCGAGCTCCTACCGAACTCTCCAGCGGCCGAGTCTTGGCCGAACTCCCCAGTGGTCGGGTCTTTGTCAAACTCCTTTAGCCGACTGAACTCCTCAGCGATCGAGCTCTAGTCGAACTCCTAAGCGACCGAGCTCCAGTCGAATTTCTCAGCGGTCGAGCTTTAGCCGAACTCCACAACGGTCGAGTCCTAGCCAAACTCTCCAGTGGTCGGATCTTTGCCGAACTTCTTCAGCCTACCAAACTCCTCAATGGTCGAACTCCAGTCGGACTCCCACGAGAGCCGAACTTCCCCATACTCGTTCAGTCGGACTCCTATGAGAGCCGAACCCCCTCCACGCCCCTCCAATCGAATGCCTACAAGAGTCGAACTCCTTTCGAGCTTTCTCTTCGGCCAAACTCCTCCAAGAGCCGAAGTCCTCCCGGACTTCTTCCTCAGTTGGATTCCTCCAATGGATTGCTCCCGGATAATCCGACCAGACATATCCCCTTCAGGAGTTCGAACTCCTCTAAAATCGATATATACCAAAGTCCACCAACCAATGCCTGCTTTCTCAGAGCTATGACCATTAAATCTTGACGAACGATCGCCATCAGTCCACTGCAGACGACAGCGATCCGCTACCAGATGGCGATGGCTGTCACCATCAATCTATTGCAGATGGTACTGTAGATGGTGCCTCCCTCCGTGATTGACTCCATCGAACCTCGAATGGCCCGCTATCAGATAGCTGCAGCTGTCACCATCAATCCACTACAAGCTCCGTCTATAAAAAGAGACCCTCTAGATACGCTTACTATAAGCTCTAAGCTCTCCTCTCCTCCACTAAACACTATCGAACTCATTTCTGAGCACTCCATTTCTATTGGTCAGAAGAGCTGACTTGACCATCGGAGGGTTCTGTCAGAGCCACCACCACTGACTCTGGATGAGACTTTATTTTGTAGGTCACCGACGATGACCTCATCCTCCTCCACTCTAGCTCGATCCAGCATCAACCAGATTTTGTACCAACAGATTTAGTACTAAAAGAAGGAAACTCTGTTCTTGAGGTTTCCTTATTCTTAAAGGAGTGCTCAACGATGATCTCTCTCTTTCCTCTCTAGAGATCTTCCTTCTCCCTCTTTAGAGTTCTTTCTCAAGAAAACATATCTCCTAGGAGAGCTTCGACCCGATGATCGATGGCCTCCGCGATCCAATCCCGTCCAGATCCATCTGCTCCTGCTCCAGTTCTGGCAACTCAGATTTCGTCTATAGCCATGGTAGATGCGGAGCAGTTCAACCTACTGATGCAGTGGGTTTCGGGCCTCGCAAAGATGGTGCAAGCCATGCAGCAGCTCCTGATGGTGACTCCATCAGAAAACCCACCATCGAGATGTTGGAAATCGGCCCCAAGGAAGAGTTCTTGGGCTAGCATATCCATCGCTCCTGGAAAGGAGAAATAGAGAATAGAGGATTCATGTTCGGATCATGATTCTCCTTTGGAGGAGACCTTCTCCATTTATAGTTGGAAGCCTCCCGAGATCTGTAACCAAAATGATGCTCTCGATCATATACTGTGAAAGATGGACCGACGGATTGAGGAACTCGACCACGTTTCCCCAGCTCATCTTGACGATGTCCACATCGATCCTTCTTTCTCCTCCCGAATTATGCAAGAGCCTATCCCATCGAACTTTGAGCTTCCTCAATTTGAAAGCTACGATGGAACTTCTGATCCAATTGATCATCTAGAAGCCTTCCGGACTATGATGCTACTCCATGGTGCACCAGATGTCATATTGTGCCGAGCCTTTCCATCTACCTTAAAGGGAGCAGTGAGAAATTGGTACTCGATATTGAAGCTGGGTACGATCTTCTCTTTTGACTAGATGAGCCATCAGCTCATGGCTCACTTCATCAGCAGCCGATATCCATGCCGAGGTTTGAATTCTCTGATGAATGTTAAGCAGAAGCAGAGGGAATCCATCCGGGCTTATATCATCCGATTTAACGCCGTGGCATTGAAAGTCCAGGATTTAGACCAGTCTGTTGCGATGGCCACACTCAAGGGCAGCCTTCAGAAGAATGACTTGTAGTTCTTTTTAGAGAATAAGTATCCCGAGGACTTTGTTGATCTGCTGGCTCGGGCCGAGGGATATGTCCGTGCGGAAGAAGCCTTCAAGTTGAAGGACAAAGAAACCTTAGGAGAGCGGTGGGCGGACGAGTATAATAAACCCCAGCATTAATGAAGGGTCAAGTGAAGTTCGACCACGCTCACGGACTTTTCTCGAGCATGAGTGAGCCCAAACTCCTCAAGCTCATCATCAAGGAAATCCCGATAGAAGGGCACAAAACAGTTCTCCTCTCGGAAGGTTCTGCGACTATGCCCTCCTCAACGCTCCTTGAACTCAAATTCTTATGAAAGTTAAGAATTAGCTACCAAGATCAGAAGGATTACGATCTCCCCCTAAACTAGTGCGATGGAAGCAAGTACTGCCTCTACCATCGCGACCACGATCACGATACCGAGGAATACATTCAACTCTGAAATGAAGTCGAGGAGCTCGTCAGAAAGGATCGGTTGGGTCAAGTCCTTCGATATCAGTCTGAAGCAGGAGAAGATCAGGCAAGGGTGCTGCCATAGTCGGAAACAACAAGGAGGTTGGCTGCCTCTTGGTGTCATCAACATTACCCCTGGGGGGCTTGGTACTTCGGCGATCCATCATCTCTCACCCTCAGAGTCAAGAGGAGCTCGCTCCAAATTGAGAAGGCCAGCATGAGATAGAGGAGATCGTCCGGTCTGAAACTTATCACTTGAAGAAACTCGAAGGAATAGTGCTCCCACGATCCTAAAACATAAAAAATCCAAAGATGTGCTGTCAGTAACTTTCTTTCAATAAAATTCTTCCATTTTAATAATATTATTTCTTGGTATAAAAAGTATATGATGATAGGGAAGAAGCAGTCATTAGTAGTCGTGTTAGGAATAGGAGAAGAACCTCGTCCTAATACGAGCAGATCAAAGACCTTCAACCTCGACTACAAGAGATAAGATCTTCCCCGAGTGATCAGGCCAATCTTGACTAGAGATAAGATCTCTCTCAAGCGACCGTGTCAACCTCGACTAGAGATAAGATGTCTTCCGAGCGCCCGAGTCAACATCGGCTAGAGATAAGATCTCTCTCGAGCGATCGTGATAATCTCGACTAGAGATAAGATCTCTCCTGAGTGATCGTGTCAACCTCGACTGTAGGAGATAAGATCTCCCCCGTGCATCCGAGCCAACCTCGACTGCAGGAGATAAGATCTTCTCGAGCGCCCGCATCAACCTTGGCTAGAGATAAGATCTCTTTCGAGCATCCGAGTCAATCTTGGCTAGAGATAAGATCTCTTTCAAGCGACCGTGATAACATCGGCTAGAGATAAGATCTCTTCCGAGCACCCACATCAACCTCGGCTAGAGATAAGATCTCTTTCGAGCGACCGTGACAACCTCAGCTAGAGATAAGATCTCTTCTGAGCACCCGAGATAACCTTGGTTAGAGATAAGATCTCTTTCGAGTGATCGTGACAACCTCGACTAGAGATAAGATCTCTTTTCGAGTGATCGCGACAATCTCAGCTAGAGATAAGTTCTTTTTCGATGCGATCGAGACAACCTCGACTAGAGATAAGATCTTTACTGAGCAACTGTGATAATCTCAGTTAGAGATAAGATCTCTCTCGAGCGACCATGACAACCTCGACTAGAGATAAGATCTCTTTCGTGCGATCGTGTCAACCTCGACTGGCAGGAGATAAGATCTCCTCGAGCATCTGGGCCAATCTTGGCTGCAGAGAATAAGATCTTCTTCGAGCACCCGCATCAAACCTCGACTAGAGATAAGATCTCTTCCGAGCGTCCAAGTCAACCTAGGCTAGAGATAAGATCTCTATCGAGCGATCGCAACAACCTCAGGTAGAGATAAGAACTCTTCCGAGCGACCGTGTTAACCTCGGTAGGAGATAGGATCTTCCTCGAGCGTCTGCATCAACCTTGGCTAGAGATAAGATCTGTCTCGAGCCCCCAAGTCAATCTCGACTAGAGATAAGATCTCTTTCGAGCGACCACGACGACCTCGACTAGAGATAAAAATCTCTCCTGAGCGCCTGAGACAACCTCGACTAGAGATAAGATTTCTCTCGAGCAACCGCGATAATCTCAGCTAGAGATAAGATCTCTCCTGAGCGATCGTGTCAACCTCGGCTGCAAGAGATAAGATTCTCCCTCGAGCATCCGGGCCAACCTTGGCTGTAGGAGATAAGATCTCTCCCAAGCACCCGCATCAATCTCGGCTAGAGATATGATCTCTTTTGGGCGCTCGAGTCAACCTCAGCTAGAGATAAGATCTCTCTCGAGCGATCGGATCAATCTCAGCTAGAGATAAGATCTCTTCCGAGTGACTGCGACAACCTTGGCTAGAGATAAGATCTCTCTCGAGCGCCCGCGTCAACCTCGGCTAGAGATAAGATCTCTTTCGAGCGGACCGCGACAATCTTGGCTAGAGATAAGATCTCTTCCGAGCGACCGTATCAACCTTGATTGCAGGAGATAAGATCTCCTCCGAGCATCCGGACCAACCTTGGTTGTAGGAGATAAGATCTCCTACGAGCGCCCATACCAATCTCGGCTAGAGATAAGATCTCTCTTGAGCAACCATGATAATCTCGGAGACAACCTCGGCTAGAAATAAAATCTCTCATGAGCGACCGAGTTAATCTCGGCTGGAGATGAGATCTTCTCCGAGCTTCAACTTCAACATCAACTCTGGTTGGAGATGAGATCTCCCTTGGGCTTCAATCTAAATCGGCATAGAGCCTAGAAGAGGACTTCGATAGTCACCTTTTTTGCACTCCCTTCCTTTGAGTTTCAAACTCTGGACTGGGGAAAACTTCTATTAG
The DNA here is from genome assembly GCA_006176705.1 of Cocos nucifera. Classification (NCBI taxonomy): domain Eukaryota; kingdom Viridiplantae; phylum Streptophyta; class Magnoliopsida; order Arecales; family Arecaceae; genus Cocos; species Cocos nucifera. The sequence goes on along the minus strand of QRFJ01000435.1, from coordinate 745,944 downwards.
GGATAAATTCTGCTCCTACCGAAGTCTAGTTCGATGCTCAGCCTAATGCAATTGATAGCCACAGAAGAGCTTCAGTAGACGAGTCTAGCCGAACTCCTTCAACCGGCCGAACTTCTTAGCGATCGAGCTCCTATCGAACTCTCTAGTGGTCGAGTCCTAGCTAAACTTCCCAGCAGTCGGGTCTTTGTCGAACTCCTTCAGCCGACCAAACTCCTCAGCGATCGAGCTCTCATTGAACTTCTTCAGTCGATCGAACTCCTCAGCGATCGAGCTCCTGTCGAACTCTTCAGTGATCAAGCTCCAGTCGAACTTTTCAGTAATCGAGCTTTTGTCGAACTCCGCAGTGATCGAGTCCTAGCCGAACTCTCCAATGGCTAGATCTTTGCCGAACTTCTTCAGCCTGCCGAAGTCCACCAACTAATGCCTACTTCCTCAGAGCTATGGCCATTAAATCTTGACGAACGGTCGCCATCAATCTGCTGTAGGCGATAGTGACCCGCTATCAGATGGCGATGGCTGTCACCATCAATCTATTATAGGCAGCGCTATAGATGGTGCGTCCTTCTGTGACTGACTCTGTTGGACCTCGAGCGGTCCGCTATCAGGTAGCTGCAGCTGTCACCATCAACCCACTACAAGCTCTACCTATAAAAAGGAATCCTCCAAATACGCTTACTCTAAGCTCTAAGCTCTCCTCTCCTTCGCTAAACTCTGTCGAACTTATTTCTGAGCATTCTATTTTTATTGGCTAGAAGAGCTGACTTGACCATCGGAGGATCCTATCGGAGCCACCACCACCAACTCCGAATAGAACTTTATTTTATAAGTCACTGATGGCAATCTTATCCTCCTCCACTCTAGCTTGATTCGACATCAATCAGATTCTGTACCAACAGATGTGTATGAAAAATTTTTTTGCTTTCATGATAGTGCTCATCCTTGGATTGATGGAGGTAGGTAATGACGTTGATGTTTATTTGTAGCCTCTTATTATCGAGCTAAAACTATTATGGAGCATTCAAGGTGTTCCAACTTTTGATGCTTTGCTGAATGAGTCATTCGCCATGCGTGCAGTACTTTTATGGATAATTAATGACTTCCCAGCTTATACCCTAATATCGAATTGGAGCACGAAAGATGAGCTAGCATACTCAATTTATGAAAAAAATATCCGATCTAAAAGGTTGACACATCGAAGGAGCTTTAGCTATATGGGGCATCGATATTTTCTCTATCAAAACTATTTATATATAGGGGATGCATGCTCCTTCGATGGCATTATTGAAGAAAGTGAGGCATCATATCGGATGTCTCGAAGTGATGTACTAAGAGAGTTGGATGGTCTCAGTATTGAATTTGGAAAAAATGATCTAGTTGGTGGTAAGAAGAGAAAGCATCGATCAAAAAAAGATGATACATACTTTAATTGGAGCAAAAAGAGTATCTTCTTTGACTTGCCATATTGGAAGATAAACTTATTATGCCACTATCTAGATGTAATGTATATTGAAAAGAATGTGTGCGAGCTCCTATTGACAATAATCTTGAATATCAAAGATAAGACCAAGGATGACTTGAATTCTCGATTTGACTTAAAAGAATGCTGTATTTAGAGATCACTCCATCCAAAATCGGTAGGGGGAGAATAGTGGAGGTTTTCTCATGCATGCTATGTTATGAATGCCTCCAAATGGTCCACATTTCTTCATGTGTTGGAGAACATAAAGGTCTTAGATGGATACTCAAGCAATATATCAAAGCGTGTGAATAGTAATGATGTCAAACTTAGGGGATTGAAGACTCATGATTATCATATGCTGATGTAGGAATTGATCTTAATAGCTATTCACCGCGTGTTGTCAAAAAATATCAGAATGTCTGTTATTCATCTTTGCAACTTCTACAGAGATATTTGTGCAAAGAGGTTGCTTAAGAAAGACGTGAAGAAAATGAAGGCAAGGATGGTGACTATATTATGTGATTTGAAAAAGATATTTTTACTATCATTTTTCATGATTATGATGCATCTCACCATGCACCTTATAGGAAAAGTTGTACTTGAAGGCCTAGTATTCTTTCGATGGATGTATCCTACATACTGAGAGAAATATTCAAACTCTGAAATCTTATGTAAGAAATATGAATTGCCTAGAGGGATCCATAGTAGAAGGTTATTTAGATTAAGAGTGTATGAATTTTTATACCATATACTTAAACAAGCTGGAGACACATCGTAATTAGCCAATGAGAAATCATGATGATTAGTATAAGCCAATTAAGCTTACATTTGAGTCCATTCCATAGCTAGGTGGACTTTCCTCTTCAAACTGTCTCACTAATTTGAGCATTGAGGAAAGCGATAAGACGCACCACTACGTGCTCTTTAACTGTGATGTCATTGAGCCGTACATAAAATGAGTCACTCAATCTTATTTATTTTATAATAATTTAAAAAGATATCTAATTATATCTAAATTTATTCTTTATATATGTAGTAAATACAAGATCATAAGAGTAAAATATGATGCTCTAAATATGCAGGAGAAAGAGAAAATGCACAGCAACAAATTTCCTAAATACTTCAAAGATTATGTAAGCGATTATATATTCTTACCTTATGCAACTTATTTGAATATGTTTACTAATTAGGTATCATCTTCTTAATTGGATGTGAAGATTATCGATCGGTGATAGAGCCCTAAAGTACGTGCTCTTTCAATGGCCCATAATCGTACCGTGCGTGAGTATAAACAGCTCGTCATTAACGACTATAAGTTTAATATTCATAGCAGGTCCGTAAACATGACAACACAAAATAGTGGCATGGTGTTGAGTGCCACTACTGGGTGTTATGCTAGCTCGAGAAATTCATAGCCTCATACGGAGGATTTGAACTATTATGACGTAATGGAGAAGATAGTCATCTTGGACTATTATTCTAAAGGATTATATTGATGAAGTATGATTGGTTTGATACCTTATCACAGTTAGGGATTAAGACTGATGAGTATGGTTTCACTCTCGTTAATATGCAACGCCATCTCCGTACTGAAAAATCGTATATACTTGCCTCCTAAGCTAGTTAAGTTTTCTATGTTAGTGATCCCTTGGAGTCTCAATGGGATATTTGTTGTGAGGATGGTGCCTAGGCATATTTTTAATGATACTGAAGTTAATGATGATGTTGGATCATGCATGCAAAGTGCTCCTTTAGGATAAAATTTATCTAGTACTATCGAGATTCCAGATACACTTGTCAGAAGCGATGGTGATGTCCATATTGTAGATGCTACTAGGCGATGATGACACAACCCAAAATCAAGGTCATGATCAGTGCATAAGACGGACTAGCCAACCTAGCAAGCCTAACGAAGATGTCTAAGAGGGTAAATTAGATATATAATTCATACTGAAAATTTGATAGAGTTTTTCTTAAAAGTTGGACATTTTTGAAAGTATAATTTTCTGCTCCAAATTTTGAAGAATAATTTTCTAAACAATGATTAATGAATAGATCAAGTATAATCCTTTTCTAGCTGACCGAGTTGGCTCGACTCTAAATTAGGCCAGCTTAAATGCCAGTTAGGTCAGCTCGATGCCAAATCGAGCTGGCTCTCTCAGAAAAATAGAAAACTGATTCTATAGAGTCGGCTCGGCTCTAAATTGGGCCAGCTCCAATGCCAATCGGGTCAGCTCGATGCCAAATCAAGCTAGCTCTCTTAGAAAAATAAAAAATTCATTCTATAGCCTGAGACTCAGGCCAGCTCAATTTCAATTTGGGTTAGCTCAAATTCAAGAGTTTTAAAAATTTTACTCTTCAGACTCTGTTCATAGCTTTACTCAAATCTTAGCTTATTTATATATATTTTTATGTTAATCTACATTAACTTTAAAGTATAAATGTGAAAAAAGAACACCCTCCTACTTGGAACTAATAAAAATATCAAAAAAATTAAAATTTTTAAGAATAAAAAACTAAAATTTAGGTTCTAGTTTAAATTTTCTAAATCCAAAACTTTTAAAACTTTCTTGCTTTAGAATGAATAGATTAAAGGATCTCTAAAATTTATTAAAAATTACTTGTTAACTCACCAACATCTAGAGATTAATTACCAAAATTTTTTATTTTAAGAAAATGCATATTTTATATAGCCCTCCTTATAGGTGCTAGTTTTCAGACTTCGAAAATTTTTAGGACTCGAAATAACAGATAGTCATAATTTATACTCAAAAGGCTTCAATAAATTTTGGTAAAGTAAGTTTAATTCAAAGTAGTTTATAACTAAGATTAAGTGGCCTATAAGGTCTATTGGTGCAGAATCTGATTGACGTCGGATCGAGCTGAAGTGAAGGAGGATGAGGTCGCCATCGGTGATCTGCAAAATAAAGTTTCATCCAGAGCTGATGGGGGTGGCTCTGGTAGGACCCTCCGACGATCAAGTCAGCTCTTCTGGCCAACAAAAATGGAGTGCTTAGGAATGAGTTCAATAGAGTTTGGAGGAGGAGAGGAGAGCTTTCAGAAAGCATATCTGGAGGATCCTTTTTATAGATGGAGCTTGTAGCAGGTTGGTGGTGATGGCCATATCGTTCGATCGTGGATCGCATAGAATTTGGTACAGAGAGAAAGGCATCGTCAGGTGGATAGTGACAACCATACTGATGGCTCGTGGGCTGCATGGGGCTGGTTATGGAGAGAGTGGTGTCGCCAGTAGTGGTGGCCATGTCGTCCGATCGCATCGTCTGTGGCAGACTTATAGCGATAGTTCATTTAGATTTAATAGACGTGGCTCTGAGAAAGTAGGCATTGATTGGTGGACTTCGGCATATATCAATTTTAGAGGAGTTCAGACTCCTAGAGGAGTTCGATCGAAGGGGAAGCTCCGAAGGAGTTCGGCTCTTATAGGAGTTTAACCGAAGGAGTGCGGAGGGAGTTTGACTCTTGTAGGCGTCTGACTGGAGGAGTGCAGCTAAGGCTCAGTCACTAGAAAGTTTAGAAGGAGCTCAACTGCTGAGAAGTCTGGCCGGCTGAAGGAGTTCGGTTAAGACTCGACCGCTAGAAAGTTTGATAGGTTGAAGGAGATCGGCTAAGGTCGGAGAGTTCAGAAGGAGCTCGACCACTGAGGAGCTAGGCAGACTGAAGGAGTTTGGCTAAGATGGATGCTAAAACTCTTTCACGGTTACTGGTTGCATTAAGCTGAGTGTTGGACTGGATTTTTGCAGGAGTTGAGTTTATCCCCAACAATAGTCTTCCCCACTCCTGAGTTCAAAACTCGAAGAAAGGGAGTGTAGAAAAGGCGACTGCCGAAGTCCTCTTTTGGGCTCTATGTTGGCTCAGGTTGAAGCACGGGGGGAGATTTTATCTCTAGCCAAAATTGATGTTGAAGTTGAAGCTCGGAGGAGATCTCATCTCCAGCCAAGGTTAAAATAGATCTCGTCTCCTCCTGCAGTCGAGGCTAACTTGAGGGAGATCTCATCTTCTACAGCTGAGGTTGAAGCTCGGGAAAGATCTTATCTCCTACCAAAGTTGAAGTTGAAGCTCGAGGGAGATCTCATCTCTAGCTGAGGTTGACACGATCACTCGGAAGAGATCTCATCTCCAGTCGAGGTTGGCTCAGTCGCTCGGAAGAGATCTTATCTCTAGCTGAGGTTGACGTGGGCACTCAGAAGAGATCTTATCTCTAGTCGAGGTTGACTCGGATGCTCGGGAGAGATCTTATCTCTAGCTGAGGCTGTTGTAGTCACTCAGAAGAGATCTCATCTTCAGCCAAGGTTGTCATGGTCGCTCGAAAGAGATCTTATCTCTAGCTGAGGTTGATATGGTCGCTCGAGAGAGATCTCATCTCCAGTCGAGGTTGGCTCGGTCGTTCGGAAGAGATCTTATCTCTAGCCGAGGTTATCGCGGTCGCTCGAGAGAGATCTTATCTCCAGTCGAGGTTGACTCAGGCACTCGAGAGAGATCTTATCTCTAGCTGAGGTTGAGGTTGTCATGATCGCTTGAAAGAGATCTTATCTTTAGCTGAGGTTGTTGCGATCGCTCGGGAGAGATCTTATCTCTAGTCGAGGTTGATGCGGTCGCTCGAGAGAGAACTTATCTCTAGCTAAGGTTGTCCCAAGCGCTTGAAAGAGATCTTATCTCTAGCCGAGGTTGATGCAGATGCTCGGGAGAGATCTTATCTCTAACCAAGGTTGTCACGGGCGCTTGGAAGAGATCTTATCTCTAGCTGAGGTTGACGCGGTCACTCAAAAGAGATCTTATCTCTAGTCGAGGTTGATGCAGGCGCTCGGAAGAGATCTTATCTTTAGTCGAGGTTGATTTGGGCGCTCGAGAGAGATCTTATCTCTAGCCAAAGTTGTCTTGGGTGCTCGAAAGAGATCTTATCTCTAGTGGAGATTGACGCGGTCGCTTGGGAGAGATCTTATCTCTAGCTGAGGTTGTCACGGTCACTTGAGAGAGATCTTATCTCTAGTCGAGGTTGACTCAGTCGCTTGGAAGAGATCTTATTTCTAGCCGAGGTTGACTCAATCACGATCGCTCGAAAGAGATCTTTTCTCTAGTCTCTAACCGAGGTTGGCTCGATCACTTGAAAGAGATCTTATCTTTAGCCGAGATTGTCATGGGCACTCGGAAGAGATCTTATCTCGGGCCGAGGTTGGCATAGACTTTGAGGTTCGATCTTTGACTTTGCTCACATTAAGATAAGGTTCTTCTCCTATTCCTAATGGGCTATGGGGGCACATAAGGATCGTTGTCAGGATCTCTCTCCATATTCCATTCTAAGTGAATGAGGCCTTCGATTTTGCTCACGTTAGGACGAGGTTCTCCTCCTATTCCTAATGGGCTGTGGGGGCACATAAGGGCCGTTGTTAGGGCCTCTCCCTTTATTCCGTTCTAAGTGAACGAGGACTTCAACTTTGCTTGCATTAGGATGAGGTTCTTCTCCTATTCCTAATGGGCTGTGGGGGCACATAAAGATCGTTGTCAGGGCCTCTCCCCCCATCTCGTTGTCAGGATCTCCTTCTAGCATCAAATCTATTGGTACAGAATCTGGTTGACGTTGGATCGAGCTGGAGTAGAGGATGATGAGGTTGCCATCGGTGACCTGCAAAATAAAGTTCCATCCAGAGCTGATGGGGATGGCTCCGATAGGATCCTCCGATGGTTAAGTTAGCTCTTCTGGCCAATAGAAATGGAGTGCTTAGAAATGAATTTGGTAGAGTTTAGAGGAGGAGAGGAGAGCTTCTAGAAAGCATATCTGGAGGGTCCTTTTTATAGGCGAAGCTTGTAGCGGGTTGATGGTGATGGCCATACCATTCGATCGTGAGCCGCTCGGAGCCGCATGAAGTTCGATATGGAGAGGAAGGCATCGTCGGGTGGATAGTGACAGCCATACTGGTGGATCGTGGGTCGCATGGGGCTGGTTACGGAGAGAGTGGTGTCACCAATAGTGGTGGCCATGTCATCCGATCGCATCACCTATGGCAGACTGATGGCAATAGTTCATCTAGATTTAATAGCCATGGCTCTGAGAAAGCAGGCATTGATTGGTGGACTTCGGCATGTATCAATTTCAGAGGAGTTTGGACTCTTAGAGGAGTTCAATTGAAGGGAAAGCTTCGAAGGAGTTTGGTCGGAGGAGTGCGGAGGGAGTTCGGCTCTCGTAGGCATCTGACTAGAGGAGTGCAGCTAAAGCTTGATCGCTGGGGAGTTCGAAAGGAGCTCGATCGCTGAGGAGTCTGACCAGCTGAAGGAGTTCGGCTAAGACTCGACCGCTGGGGAGTTTGGCAGGTTGAAGGAGTTCGACTAAGGTTGGAGAGTTCGGAAGGAGCTCGACCACTGAGGAGCTAGGCAGGCGAAGGAGTTTGGCTAAGATGGATGCTGTAGCTCTTTCGTGGCTACCGATTGTATTAAGCTGAGCATCGGACTGGACTTTGGCAGGAGCAGGATTTATCCCTAACAAGGTCAATCCTAGAAACTTAAGCTAACACCAAAGAAATAACATATAACTCAAAAATTTGATACAAAACCAAGGTATTATAGATGACTTCAACATTCTATTTTAAATATTAGAGTCTATTTATTGATTCTATACTAATATTCTTGTTCAACATGTTATATTGATTAATGTTCATTAACGTTGTAGATCACGATGGCACCGAAATGCTATCTAGCTTTCACCCTCGTCTCTCGGTGGATTACGTGGAGCTCGGCATCTAAGGAGTAGTCGGAGCATACTCCATCTATCTCCACATCGACTGCTCAAGAACCATCAGTATCTACTCCACTATTGGCATCTACTCCATCATCAGCATCTACTCCACCATAATCTGAGCCTCCACCATCAACCATATCTCCGATACATGCTCCGACACTGGCATCTGAGTATATATTTTTATTATATTATTTATTTATTTATTTTTTATATAGTATTTATATATTTATATATTTATAAAATATATTTTCATTATAGGTGCATCATCTAGTAGGATAATTTGCGGTCCTACACGCATGCCACATGTATGGAACCGCCAGCATCAGGTGATGGTGCAGTATGATACAGAAGGAAGGCAGTAGGGGAGACCGTGCGGAAGATGCATTCATTATTCAGAGTACTTGTGAGGCAGTCCAACATCATTCCAGTATTGCCTATAGACTAGCGATTGATGGATGCTGGTATCAGGGATTGGATGTGGAAGGAGATATGGGTAAGTGTATCTTAATTATATATGCATTTGATTTGTTTACACTTTGTTTGAGTAGAATAATTTGGTAACTGATTTTTGATAACTTTGTGTAGAGGAGGTATGATTTTTCATATCACGAGAGGACTCGAGATGCCTAACTGAAGCAGATTGAAGAGTTGTACCTAGGCTATAAGATCAAGCTCCATAGAGGATGACTCGAGCACCGATGAGACACTTCGGAGGAGCTTATTCTTTGGATACAGGACTGTCTCCCGAGTCAGTGAAAAGAGATGGTTAGAAATTGGAGGAGCCAAGAGTTCAAGGTAAAATTTTTAACTTTTAAATTTTTTTATATGCTTAAACTTATAGTTAAATATTTTTAAATACTTGTTAGGCTACCTTCCATTAGAATCGAAAAATCGGACAGCCCAAGAGTACATGCACACTCTAGGCCATGTGTCTATGATCAGTCATGTGTATAGAGAGATAATGAATTTTGAATCATACTAGATAAATTAAATTAATATATTTTTTATACTTTTAATAAACTAATCTATTATTATAGCTGATGAGAGATGGAGTGATGCCTCGTCGTAGCGAGATCTTTCGATCCAGCTGTATGGATAAGAAGGATAGATCGATGAATGCTGCGATCAAAAGAATTTTTCTAAGTAATAAATATATTAATATTTATTATCAGTATTATAGTATTTTTTATAAAATTTTATTTAAATTTATAATTATAGGAGCAGTTAGATGCGCTCGTAAGTGAGAGCCTGGATAGCTCTAGCCCTCTTGACCATTTATCTTAGGTCTTGGGGCCTGAGCACTCTGAGAGGATTCGATATAGGCCCAGACATACGTCGATGAGCTATTGATTTGAGGAGAGCATCTCTTCATATGCTTCCGATGTCGTCAGTCGAGAGCAGCTTGAGGAGGTGTTGGTGTAGGTAGCTTAGGCTATGGTGCGGGCTATGGTATGGGCTACTTATGCTGAGGAGCGCACATCTTATCTAGACGGCATCCCGAGCACCATGGTGATGAGGCTCAGTGCATGTTTTGGAGCAGACTTTGCGGGCTTTGGGAACATGTTGGTCGACGTTCCAGCTCCAGGCCCTCCAACTCCAGCTCCTCCGACTTCGGCTCCAGCTCCAGCTCCTCCAGCTCATGCTTCATCTTTCGATGATGATGATGATGTAGATTTAGAGGACTTCTGATGTATTTTTTTAAAATATTATAATAAATTTTATTCGATAATAAAATTTGAGCATTTCAAAAATATTCTTATATTTATAATATTTTTATATATTTTTTTATTGTGTTATATATATCTCTGCATTTATTAGGTAAAATATATAAAAAATTAAAAATTTTATATTTCTTTATTATTTAAAAGCTACGATAATGGTTGTAAAATTGCTGCTGTAGGCATGCAAGTGAGGTGTGCCAACCGCTGCCATTAACCTATGGCAGCGGTTATAGAACCACTGCATTAGATCTATGGCAGTAGTTCAGTAACTGCTGCCATAGGTCGAGATATGGCAATGGTTCTATAGCTGCTGCCATAGGTCGAGCTATGGCAGCGGTTACGTAACTGTTGCCATAGTTCGAGCTATGACAGCAGTTCTGTAACCATTGACATAGCTCGATCTATAGCAGTGGTTACGGAACCACTATCATAGGCTGTGTATGGTAGTAGTTTTTATAATTGCTGTAATAACCACTGCTATAGACCTACGGTGATGGTTGTAGTGGCAGTGGTTAGCTAACTACTATCATAGTTTATGACAGTGATTTTTTAGACTACGGCAGTGGTTATAAATTACTGTCGTAGCCTTATTTTATAGTAGTGATGACTTGCAACGTTAATGAACATTAACCAATATAACATCTTGAACAATAATATTAGTAGAGCATCAATAAATAGACTCTAATATTTATATCAGAATATTAAAGTCATCGTCTAGTGGCATCTATAATATAGACATTACCATCACTCCTGACAAATATATCTAGGATCTCGACAGCACCATCCTCATAATAATACCCCATTGAGGATCCAAGGGATCACTAACATAGAAGACTTGACTAGCTTGGGAAGTAAGTATATATAGTTCTTCAGTACGGAGATGGCATTGCATGTTGACGAGAGTAAAACCATACTCATCAATCTTTATCCCTGATTATGATAAGATGTCAAACTAATCATACTTCATCAACACAATCCTCCCTTTAGAATAATAGTCCAAGATGACTATCTTCTCCACCACCCCATAATAGATCAAATTCTCCGTATGAGGCTGTGAACCTCTTGAGCTAGTATAACATCCAGTGGTGGCACTTAATATCACGCCACTATTTTGTGTTGCCATATTTATGGATCTGCTATGAATATTAAACCTATAGCCATTAATGATGAGCTGTTTATACTCATGCTTGGTACGATTAGGATCCATTAAGAGAGCATACACTTCAAGACTTACATCACTGAATTATAATCTCCACATCTAATTAAGAAGATGACATCTAATTAGTAAACATATTCAAATAAGTTGCACAAAGCAAGAATATATAATCATTTACATGATCTTTAAACCATTCAAAAGTTTCTTTACTATGCATTTTTTCTTTTTTTCGTATATTTAGAGCACCATATTTTACTCTTATGATCTTTTTGTGCTTGCTACATGCACAAAAAATAATTTAAATATAATTAGATATTTTTTTTAATTATTATGAAATAAATAAGGTTGAGTGACTCATCTTATTAGGTATTTTTTTTAATTATTATGAAATAAATAAGGTTGAACGACTCATCTTACGTATGGTTTAATGACATCATATGTTAGATATATGTGCCCTAGAAGCCAAAAATGGCTGACACTTGTAATACACTTCTAGGGGCAAAATTATAATTTTGACTATAATCAATAAAATAGATTATTTTCTATCATATATGTGTATTTAGTGTCTGTGATACATCCTTTAAGTTAATGATAATGATAATTCATATTTTCAAGAGTTAAAAATTTAAGACATGAATAATCATTACTAACTCATAAGATAAATTAAATTACAGGATCATCAATGGGTAATAGGATTACTCACTTCAAGGTAAATTAAATTTAATTTAATTTATCTAAATTTATTTTAATTATTAAAGTAATAAGAATCAGATCTAAAATATCTTAGATCTGATCTGGATCAAAATTTTTTTTTTTAAAATATATCTCTTGATCTGATCAGATTTGAACGAACCTGATCCGAGAAATCGGGATTTTTCTTCAACTGGTATCAGAGCCAAGGTTCTAAAGTATTTAGATTTAATTTTAAATTTATTTTAAATTAAAAAATAAGTAATTTTAGATGTCACATGAGATGTGATCAGATCTGAAATAAAAAAAAAATTAAAATTAAATAATTTGG
>QRFJ01000435.1:710087-732869 GCA_006176705.1 Cocos nucifera | reverse complement strand
AAAATTTTTGAAATATATCTCTTGATCTAATCAGATCTGGAACGAACCTGGACCGGGAAATCAGGATTTCCCTTCAACTGGTATCAGAGCCATGGTTCTAAAATTATTTAGATCTGATTTTAATTTTATTTTAATTAGAAAATAAAGTGATTTTAGATGTCACATGAGATGTGATCAGATCTGAAATCAAAAAAATTAAAATTAAATGATTTGGATCTAAGAACATGAAGATATGCATGACTAGTTCTAGAATAGAATAGTTCTATAGAATAGTTTTGCATGTCTTTGATTTAATCTGATTAAATCATATTTTAGATCTTCTTATTTACTATTTTTTGATATTATAAGTGTTATAATAACATCTGATAAACATAGCAAATAAAAATTATTTAATTTTAAATATCATATGAGATATGATTGATGCATGTCTAGACTAGTTGTAGAATAGTTCTACATAATTGTCTAGATTAGAATTTATTTTGATTAGATCAATTTAAATCTAATTTTTTAGATTATTATGAGATAATTTAGATCTGAAAATATGCATGATTTGATACATGAGATGTATGCAAAATATGCCTTGATTAGATCTAAATTTGTATATGAGATATATGATATAGATCTATAACTGTTTTGTAGATTTACATGTTCCTGATTAAGGCGTTCCTCTTGGCCGTCCGGTCATAAGAACGAAGAAGGGTTTAAAGGCCCTCTCTTCCCATTCGATGGGGTGTTCTTATGACGTGTAGGGGTGCTGCGTGTTCGTCCTTAATCAGAAACCCAAAACTTACTTTCTGCAAAACCCTAGATCCTGAAACCCTAGGATTTATTGTGCATATTTTGTTTATGAACCCAACTTAATTAAGAATTAAGTTTATGGAATATTAATTAGGTCTAAAATTGAGAATTTCAGATCTAAGACATATTCATAATACTGGGTTCGGGCTTGGGTAGCTCAATTAGGTCTAAGCGGTTGATCAAACCGAATCAAGAGTTGGTTAGATGGGATCAACAATGCTTAAATTGACCAGCCTAATAGGATTAAGTCTGGGTCAAGATCGAGTCACGATCAAGCAAGACCTAATTAGGCTCAGAGGTTAGAGTCTGGATTGTAGGCTAACCCAATTGGTTCTGACTCAACAATTTGGTGTCTAAGGTAAGTTTGGCACAGACGACCGACTGGTTTTTAATTGGAAGCTACTCGACCTGAATGCGTTCTTGTACGAGTTAATGGCATATTCCTTCCACCGGTCTCACTTACCTGGCCATATCTGTTGACACAGTTCTGATCTGAGGTGGTCAATAATCCGAGCTAACCCATGCCACTAGGTTAGTCATAATTGTTATGACTAAGCCAAGTCTAGTTTAATGAGACCTGAATCAATTCTCCCTAAGAAAAGATTAAGTCTGAGGTCTTCCACCATTGTAGATGTGCGGGCCCTTCCCGGGGTTGATTGTTCTCGGCTGGATACAGTGGCTCAGTTGCACCGGGAAGATGCAACCATGTCTATTAGGCATTGGATGCTATGGGCTGGAGGATGAGTTGGGCTCAATATTCTGGATACGGTGAGAGACTCAATTAGGAACCCAGTCTATGCAAATGGTGGGTCTGACTTAACTAAGGAGTGGATCAATATTTCCGGATACGGTGAGATTCATGAATTAGAGACCAAGTTTGGGTGCACCATGATTAGAGAATCATTGAACAAGAGTTGTTCACTCATTGGCTAACCCATCACCAATAACTGTTAGGTGAGGTGATGAGTCAGTTGGTGAGACCGCACCACCCACTAGAAATCATTAATCATGGAGATTTTTGCATCTCTACAGAGGGAGTGTAGGGATCCGAGAAAATAGTGGGAGCTAATTTGTTTAAAAATAAAATCCCTAAACAAATTGGTCAAGTCAAAATTACAGTATCTAACTAGAATCTTTGACTCTCTACAGGAAAATGTCTGCGTCCAACCCATTGGCACGTATCCTGGACACACATAGACTGACTGGACCCAATTATAAAGATTGGCTCAGGAACTACAAAATTATTTTGGGTTCAGAGAAGTTAACCCATGTTTTGGACCAGGACCCTCCCACCTTACCAGCCCGTCCATCCACTGAACAGAGAGCGTCTCTGGAAAAATGGATTAGACGAAGATAATAAGGCCAGATATTACATGTTGGGCTCGATGTCTGATGAGCTCCAGCGCCAACATGAAGATATCGGGACTGCTCGCCAAATGTTGGCTCACCTGCAGGAGATGTTTGGTGAACAGAGTCGCGCAGCCAAATATCAAGTCACGAAATGACTTTTTAAGGCTAAGATGCGTGATGGGCAGTCAGTCCAAGATCACTGTCTGACAATGATCAAGGACATGGAAGAGCTTGAGAAGCTCGGTGTGAAGTTAGACTTGGATCTGCAGAACGATATTATTCTGCAATCCTTGACTGATGCATATGGGCAATTCATCATGAATTACCACATGCATAAACTTCAAAATTCCTTGGCCGAATTAATGAATATGCTGGTTACCGCTGAGCTTTCTATGAAAGGTTCTAAAGGCTCAGTTCTTGCTATGGAACGGACTTCTTCCAAAAGAAAGTCTTATGGAAAGAAAAAGAAGTCTGTGAAAAAGCAAAAGGTGGAAGGATCAAAGAAGAAGAAGGCAGAACCGAAGAAGAAAGGCCGATGCAAAGGAAAGTGTTTCCATTGCAACAGCGACGGCCATTGGAAGCGGAACTGCCCTACTTACCTGGCCACCCTGAAGAACAAGAAGGAAGGTCCTTCTGGAGGTATGCTCGTTATTGAGTCTAACCTTACGGTTTCTTCTGCATCCAGTTGGGTGCTTGACTCTGGTTCTAGTGCTCATCTGTGCACTTCCATGCAGGGTCTTGAGGATAGCAGGAGGCTGAGGGATGGAGACATGATCCTACGCATCGGTAATGGAGCAAGAGTTGCTGCAGTAGCCGTGGGAACATACCCTCTTCGATTACCATCTGGTTTAGACTTAGTTTTGAAAGACTGTTATTATGTGCCTGCAGCTAGCAGGAATTTGATTTCTGTTTCATGCTTAGCACAAGAAGGCTATGTGATTACCTTCTTTAAGGACCATTGTAACATTCTTTATGAAAGAAATAAAATTGCAAATGGTTTCCTTATTAATGGTCTTTATCAGCTACATATTGATGTACCTGTTCTAACTATCGAGCAAAACGTGAATGCCAAACGACCTAGGGATAGTCCAAACGATAGATATCTATGGCACCTGAGATTAGGTCATATAGCAGAAGATAGGATCAACAAATTGGAGAAAAATGGGCTATTGAGTCCATTGACTTTCGAGTCATATCCAACTTGTGAATCTTGTCTTCAAGGCAAAATGACTAAACTCCCTTTTGTTGGACATGGGGAGAGGGCCACAGATCTCCTTGCCCTAGTACATACTGATGTGTGCGGCCCATTTGATGTGCCGGCTAGAGGCAATTTTGTCTACTTCATTACCTTTACCGATGATCTGTCTAGGTATGGGTATGTGTATCTTATGAGACACAAGTCTGAAGCTTTTGAAAAGTTCAAAGAATTCAGACATGAAGTAGAAAAACAAACTGGAAAAACCCATTAAGGTTCTTCGATCAGATCGAGGAGGTGAATACCTTAGCCGGGAATTCCTAGACTATCTCAAGGAAAAATGGCATAGTCTCTCAATGGACTCCACAGGAACACCTCAACTCAACGGGGTTTCAGAATGGAGAAATCGGACTCTATTGGATATGGTTCGATCCATGATGAGCTTCACAGACCTCCCTGATTTTCTTTGGGGACATTCATTGTTAACTTCAATTTATCTACTGAATAGGGTTCCCTCTAAAACCGTTCCTACCACACCGTATGAGATATGGCACGGTAAGAAACCAAGTCTGAGTCATCTCAGAATTTGGGGTTGTCCGGCTCATGTCAAAAGACAACAAGCGGACAAGTTAGAGTTTAGGTCCTTTCAGAGCTCGATTCATAGGATATCCTAAAGAGTCATTAGGATACTATTTCTACATTCCAGAAGACCACAATGTGATTGTGAGTCGACATGCCATCTTTCTTGAAAAATAGTTTATTCAAGATAGCGGCATTGGAAAGCAGATTAAGCTTGATGAGAAAGTCTCACAAGTACAACGAGCTAAGGACCAATTGGAACCAAATCAGGTTGAGCCAATAAGAACACTACCTCCTCCACCTCGTAGATCGGAAAGAGTTTTCCATCCCCCTGAAAGATACTTAGGTATTATTTCAGAGGAAGTAGAGGAAAATGTTCCTCGTAGGTAATGGTGCTCATGGTGATGATCCCAAAACCTACAACGAGGCGATATCAGATATCGACTCCGAGAAATGGCTAGAGGCAATGCAGTCAGAAATTGACTCGATGCACTCAAACCAAGTCTGGACCTTGGTAGATCCACCAGAAGGTATAGTACCTATTGGGTGTAAATGGATCTTCAAGAGAAAGATTGGTGCAGATGGGAATGTGGAGACATTCAAGGCTAGACTAGTGGCAAAAGGTTATAGTCAACGCGAAGGCATTGACTATCAGGATACCTTTTTCCCAGTGGCTATGCTAAAATCCATCCGCACATTGCTTGCCGTTGCAGCCTATTTCGATTATGAAATATGGCAAATGGACGTGAAAACGGCGTTCTTAAATGGATATCTTGAGGAAGATATCTATATGGAACAGCCGCTAGGTTTCACATCCAGTGATACTGATCACAAGGTTTGCAAGCTGCAAAGGTCCATATATGGACTTAAGCAAGCATCTCGGAGCTGGAACACTCGTTTCAATGATGTGATCAAAAAGTTTGGTTTCATCAAAAATGAAGAGGAACCATGTGTTTTCAAAAAGGGTCAGTGGGAGCGCTGTTGTCTTCCTCGTATTGTACGTGGATGACATCCTCCTTATTGGGAATGATATTCCCATGTTGACATCAGTCAAAATATGGTTGTCCAAGGAATTCTCCATGAAAGACCTAGGTGAAGCATCCTTTATTCTAGGAATTAAGGTCTATAGGGATAGACCGAATAGGATGCTAGGACTTTCACAGAAGATGTACATAGAGGAAGTACTAAAGAGGTTTAGTATGGAAAACTCTAAGAGGGGATTAATACCCTTCAGACATGGTATTCATCTTTCCAAGAAGATGTGCCCTAGCACACCTGAGGAAATAGAACGCATGAGCAAGATCCCTTATGCTTCTGCAATAGGGAGCCTCATGTATGCCATGCTATGTACACGACCTGATATAGCCCATGCTGTGAGTGTCACAAGCAGATATCAGTCAAATCCAGGTGAAGAACACTGGACTTCTGTGAAATGTATCCTTAAGTACTTGAGAAGAACTAAGGATATGATGTTGGTCTTTGGTAATGGAGAACTCCAAGTCCAGGGATACACAGACTCGGATTTCATGTCCGATATAGATGATCGAAAGTCGACATCTGGGAGTCTGTTTGTGTGCAATGGTGGTGCTGTCAGCTGGAAGAGTTCCAAGCAAACTGTGATAGCAGATTCCACCATGGAAGCAGAATATATCGCTGCATCAGAGGCTGCGAAGGAAGCATTCTGGTACAAGAAGTTTGCTGCAGAAATTGGAGTAATGCCATCAGATGCCATTCCTCTATACTGCGACAACAATGGCGCCATAGCCCTTGCTAAGGAGCCGAGGTCTCACCAGAAATCCAAGCACATTGAGCGGCGATACCACCTCATCCGCGATTACCTTGAGAAGGGTTACGTCGAGGTCAAGAGAGTCAACTCCACAGATAATGTGGCAGACCCACTTACAAAGCCGTTGGGCCAGCAGAAGATCGAAGCCCACCTTGAGAAGA
Source organism: Cocos nucifera (assembly GCA_006176705.1). NCBI lineage: Eukaryota > Viridiplantae > Streptophyta > Magnoliopsida > Arecales > Arecaceae > Cocos > Cocos nucifera. The sequence goes on along the minus strand of QRFJ01000435.1, from coordinate 727,000 downwards.
TGGGACTTAGACTTGTAGCCAATTGGCTTTAGGACAAGTGGGAGATTGTTAGATATATGTGCCCTAGAAGCCAGAATTGGCTGACACTTGTAATACACTTCTAGGGGCAAAATTATAATTTTGACTATAATCAATAAAATGGGTTATTTTCTATCACATATGTGTATTTAGTGTCTGTGATACATCCTTTGAGTTAATGGTAATGATAATTCATATTTTCAAGAGTTGAAAATTTAAGACATGAATAATCATTATTAACTCATAAAATGCTCCCGACCATAGGATCATCACGAGGATGGTGATTGATCCGGAAGGTTGGTGTACAATCGCTTCTCTTTAGTAGATGAGTCTTGAGTCTACGGTGTGGAGACACCGGAGCGAGAGTACAGGTACTCGTTAGAGAACGAGGGCACTGAGCGTGACCACCTCGAGTAGTCATTAGGAAGTCTACCTTCTCGTCAATGACTGACTCGATGCTGCAGTAGTGTGTCTGGTTCTTTGACCTGAGATGCATCGGCAGTTCACCTTGAGGGTGTTATAGTTTGACTACACCATTACTCGGTCTCCTAGCCATATGGAACCCTGAGGTGTATGTTGGCTATAGCATGTTCATTGTAGGAACTGGATTGCATCAAGATGGAATCTATCTACCTCGGTGGTAGAGGAGCAGCCCTATGATGATCATGAGAATCAAGTCCAGAAGCCCATGGCCATGGCAGAGTGAAATAATAGAAAGAGTTTCTATTTAGATTTTCACATTGGACTCGAATCGAATGATTACATCATATGACAGAGACTAGGGTTTGACGAGTTCACCTTAACCCTAATCTGATCGGGGCTCAAGATAGAAGAACTTAATCACACAGGTAGCTGCACCAAGAGGTTCGCATTCAGCTCTGATGGGTTGCCACCATATACTGCTAGGTGTCACTGGTGGATTTTGGGAGCAATTAGAATGATTTAGATGATCGATCATTCTAGCTGTTCGAATCAGAAGAGTTCTGATCCATCGAAAGGAGTTTCGATGATGTCGATGATAGAGATCATGACATATCCCATTACCATACAGAACTGAACCTAACTGGGTCACACAAACAAGGGTTTGAATCTGGTGATCATCAATTGAACTGATCTAGTTCAATTGATCTGAATGAGATTCAATTAGGTTCAAGGAAAATCGTGCTAGCACTCGATTGAACCTAACGTTCTTCTTTTACTATCATAAATAAGTTGTCCTGACTGAGCCAAAGGAGTTTGTGCTCAATCAGAGGCCTTCATATGGTCTGACTGGAGGTTGTCCAAGTCAGAAAAGGTTGTCTTATTTTGTAAGACATTACCTGCCATTTTTGGTCACCTGCCATTTCTTGTTCTTTGACTTTGGTCAAAAGTCTACCTTTGACTGGTCAAATGTTGACCATTGACACTTTGACTTTTGACCACATGTCATGCACCTATTGGAGAGCTGGTGGGGGCCTTGTCCCCCTGCCAGAACCTGGCAAGGAGAAGGGCGCACGCCAACCCTGGTGGCGTGTGCCCAAGTTGGAGGCGCCTAGGAGTCCTTGTTGGACAAGGACTCCATCTCCCTTTTTGGATTCCAATTAGAGTTCTACTAAGAATCCAACTTTGACTGGTCTTAGGCGCCCTCTAAGGAGGAATCCAGGGGACTCTATTCCCACCAATCAGATTTAGATCTGATTTCATAAAGAGTTGTGATTGGTTGAGAAGAAGAGGAGTTGGATCACAGATAGTCTATAAATAAGACCCTGCGCCCAACTCAAAAAGAATTGAATAATCTGGAGAAAGAGTTCTCCATGCACCCAAGGCTGCCTCTCCTCTCCTTCCTCCATGCCATAGTCTCTTCTCCCTCTCCTCTCCACGTCCAAAAGGAGTTTTGGGTTCTTGGTTGGTGCAATTCCAGATCAAGAGAAAGGCGATCAAAAGCTAAGAAGGCTGCGCTGCTGCAAAGGACGACTGCTGATCTTCAAAAGATAGTTTTGAAGATCCTCCAGATCAGATCCAGATCTGATTTTTGGAGACATGATAGAGAAGATGAGGATCTCTAGATCCAGCCTGAGTGGATGCCGGTAGAGATTAGGCACTTGCGTGGCTAGATCCAGAACCTTCTGCTGCTTACAGGATCATCAATGGGTAATAGGATTATCCACTTCAAGGTAAATTAAATTTGATTTAATTTATCTAAATTTATTTTAATTATTAAAATAATAAGAATCAGATCTGAAATATCCTAGATCTGATCTGGATCAAAGAAAAAAAATTTAAAATATATCTCTTGATCTAATCAGATCTGAATGAACCTGATCCGAAAAATCAGGATTTTTCTTCAACATCATAGTCGAAGAGTATGTAGTAGTGTACCTTATCCCTTTCCTCAATATTCAAATCAGTGAGGCGGTATGTTGCCCAGAGATAGCAACCCAAGAAGAGGGGTGAATTGGATTCTTTTAAAATTTTATCCAAATTAAACTCTAAGTAAATATGTACTTCTAATTAATAAAACTTGAGTGTTTATGGTGGATATGCAATGCAGTAGCAAAATTAAAATCAATTAGATAACACAAATATATAAAGCAAGTAACGAGCGTAAGGAAAGCAAAAATATAATACAAATACATAAGAATTTTATAGTGGTTCGATGTAACCCCACATCTACGTCTACTCTCCAAGCTCTTCTTGAAAATTCTATTATAATTCTGAGATTACAGTGTATTTGTTTTAACCCAGGATCACAAACAAACTCAGTTGATTTTGCCAGGCTCATCAACCATAAACCTATACCGATAGTTTTTTTGGGTTCACCATCAATCCCGTTGATTTTAACCTAGGAGCACCAACCACAATCTTTATACCATCTAATTATTGGCTTGGACCAGCCTATATCTTATGTTTCTTCCTCCAAAGAAACTTGTAAACAAATAAAGATACAAATATAAAATTTCAGTATAAAAATAAAACCAAAAAGAACTCTTTTGAAGCTCGAAGAAGTGGCTAAATATATGCTTTTTTGAAGTTTCGCTTCTCTTCAAATGATGTTGAGAGGTTGCTTGAGATGTTGTGGAAGATAACTCTTGAATGCCCTCTGAAATCAAAGTTTAGTTCCCCTCTTTTTTCTCTCTTTTTAATTTGCAATGAAAACCTCTTAAATCCAAAATGATTTTACTTTAAAATTTCTTAATCTTACTTTCTAAATATTTCTTTAATCTTTAATTCTCTGGATGATGGCTGGAGGATCAGTTCTAACCATTGAAAGTCTTGAACTAGCCATCGGAGTAGAGAAATGGCTGTTTGAGAAGCTATAGAAAACTAGCCGTTAGGCCTATCCCATGCTTGGGGTCGACACTTTTTCTGTACGGGTCAACATATTTTACTCAGGTGTCGATACTATTTTCTCAGGTGTCAACACTTGGATAGTACTTAAAAATTCAGCTTTCCATTCAGTTTCTGTGCAATAGAGGTTGATCCAGGGGTCGATCCTTTCACTAGGGATCGACTCATGGATCGATCCTTTTGTGAAGCCATATAAAAATAACGTACCAAAGCATGCTATCATTTTATAAAGCCATACAAAAACAACATGCCGAAGCATGCTAAGTTGCCTATTTCAAAAAGGGATGACCTAGGAGCCGATCCTAGGGTTGATACTTTTGCTAAAACTTGATTTTCTTCTAAATTTGACATCCAAAAAATATGAAATTGCCTCCAAAAGATCAAAATTTTTCTCTAGTTGCTCTTAAGACTTTCGAAACACATTTTCTTCAAAGTTGATGAAATTATGATTTTGTTCTTCTTTAAGGATCTTTATCAATTTAATTTTTTGAAGCTTTTGACTTGGTGATTTTTGTGTGGATCTTTTTTTGGATTAATTTTTTTAATTTGAATATCTGATATATTCTTGAAATATATGATTAGTATCATTTATACTTAATATTTTAAAATCATCAAAATCAATAGTGGGTCAATATGGTATAAAGTGGAAAGTCCATCTAACTGTAGAATGGATTCAAATATAGGCTCAATTGGCTCATATTGATTATCCTGATTCCTCATTGATCGATTATGATATATCTCAAGCTTGTTTAAGTATATGGTATAAAAATCCATACACTCTTCATCCAAATAATCTTTTGCTATGGATCCCTTCAGGCTATTCATATTTTTTATATAAGATTTCAGAGTTTGAATATTCCTCTTAGTAGGATACACCATCGTTAGAACATTAAGTCTTCAAGTGCAACTTTTTTCACAAGATGCATGGTGAGATGCATCATAACCATGAAAAATAATTATGAAAATATCTTCTTCAGATCACATAATATAGTCACTATTCTTACCTTCATTTCCTTCATGTCTTTTTTAAGCAACATCTTCGCATAAATATCTTTATAAAAATTGCAAAGATGAATAACAGCCATTCTGACATTTTTTGATAACACACGGTGAATAGCTATTAGGATCAATTCTTGCATCAGTACATGATAATCATGAGTCCTCAATCCCTTAGGTTTGACATCTTTACTATTCACTTGCTTCGATATGTTGCTTGAGTTTCCATTTGGGATCTTTATGTTTTCCAACACACGAAGAAATATGGATCGTTTAGAAGCATTCATAACATAGCATGCATAAGGGAGCCTCCACTATTCTCCTCCTACCAGCTTTGGATGGAGTGATCTCTTAATATCCCATTCTTTTAAGTTAAATTGGGATTCAAGTCATCCTTGGTCTTATCTTTGATATTTAAGATTGTTGCCAATAGGAGCTCGCACACGTTCTTTTCAATATGTATTACATCTAAGCTGTGGCACAATAAGTTTATCTTCCAATATGGTAAATCAAAGATGATATTCTTTTTCTTCCAATTAAAGTGTGTCATCTTTCTTTGATCGACACTTTCTCTTTTTACCATCAATCAGATCATCTTTTCTAAATTCAACATTTAGACCATCCAATTATCTCAACACCTCTCTCTCAGATATCTGGCTAGACGCCTCACCTTCTTCAATAGTATTATCGAAGGAGCATGCATTCCTTCTATATGGATAGCTTCGACGGAGAAAACATCGATGCTTCATATAGCTAAAGCTCCTTCGATATGTCAACCTTCTAGACCGAATGTTTTTTTCAAAAATCGGGCATGCTAGCTTACTTTTTGTGCTTCAATCCAATATTAAGGCATAGGCTAGAAAGTCATTTATTATCCATAAAAGTACTGTACACATGGAGAATGACTCATTAAGTAAAACATCAAAAGTTAAAACATCTTAAATACTCTATAACTGTTTCACCTCAGTAACAAGAGGTTGCAAATAGACATCAATATTTTTACCCACCTCCATCGGTCCAAAGACGAGCACTGTCAATTTAATTTAACTCCAATCAATTTTTAAGAATAATTATACAAATCAAAATATGAAATTAGCATATTAATAATATCACTTTAAGTAATTTTTAATTATTGAGAATAAGTTATTTATCTGAAACTATTTTAAATCAATAGTACTTTAAATCAAGTAAATTAAACTAAATAAAAATATGAAAGCATAAATTGAGAAGACTATAAGATATTTGATTGAAAGTTTAAGATCAATATAATAAAACTCAAAATAAGATAATTGATTGAGAATTTAAGATCATAAATTCATTAATATTTTCAATCAAATCAAATTAAAAAAAATCTCTCCTTATATTTTTCATACTAATAGTTGGATTAATTTATTTTTCAACTTTCTCCCTGTCTTTATTTTAAAATAAGCATATTTTAAATTTAAATTATTAAATTAAAATATACATATTCATTCTTTAGCATTATCTTCTTTTTTTTTTCAAAATTTGTATACTTAAGCTTTACAATTTTTGTTAGTTTCTTTTTTTCTTTCAAGTTAAGCATCTTTAATTTGATACCATATTAAACTTTAATTAATATTAATTTAGTAATCAATTCATCTTAAATAAATTTTTTTCTTTATGTCAAGATATTTTCAGTCAAGTAGCCTTTTAAGAGTAAAAATTTTACTTTCTCTTTCTATCTTTGAAATTGAGCATATTTAATATGAACTTAACTGATGCTAAATTTAAAAATTTAGATTATTTAACTCTTAAATTTAGATTTTTAAATTTAAGTATATTTTCAATTAAAAAATTATGTTTTTTTAATATTTTTTTTTTTATAAAAAATATATTATAAATTTTATTTTCAAATTTAGATCAAGAGTTCTTTCATTTTCCAAAAATATAGATGCATACATACTTCTCAATTTTAATTAAAAAAACTTTGGACTTCAAAAATTTTGAATGATGTAGCCTTGAAAATACTTCTCTCCTTTTAATACTAAAGCAGATCATTCAAAAACATATCATAAGTATTTATCTCAAATAATATAATAGCATGAATATGATCATAAAAATTCAAATTTGAGACATAACATATTTTTTTCTTTTGCTAAAAGATAATGCAATAGAATTCAAGGCAAAAATAGATTATTTGATTTAAAATATAATAATAATTATGATAAATTTTTGAAAAATTATTTATTTAAGTCATTTGAAAGAAGTTTTTTATTTGTTTCTTTGAACTTTACAAATTTAAGATATATAGATTCTTTCAAAAAAAATATCTCTTTCTTTTTTTAAGTAGTATCAATCAATTGGAAGCATAAAGGTATAAATCTTATAATTCATTCAAGATATAATATCAAAAAATTCATGCAAACCAGATTATATGCTAGGATATTTTCTTCTTTTTGTCAAAGATAAAAAAATAGAATACAAGATAATAATGATTTATTTGACATCAATCATTGAAGTTTTTGATCAAAAAAGATGAATCAATTTAAATTCAGATCAAATTATCATAGTAAGTTAATTTGAATTGATATTAACAAATTATATAAAATAAATCATAGAGAGATATTTTGTTTAAATTTAGATCTTTTTTTCTTAAGAAATATAATTTAATCAGGTTTAGAAAAGATATGAAATTCTTGACTTTATCTGAAATGATATCATATAAGCTATGCAAAATCAGATTTGAGATAAAATATTTTTTTCTTTTTATCAAAAAATAATGTAATGGAATTCAAGGTATAAATAGACTTTTTGATATAAATTATGATACCAACTAAACTAAAATTTAGATCAAATAATAATTTTGAATCAAAAATAATTTTGAATTTATGTTTGATATAATTATAAAAATTTTAATACCAATAGTTTTAAAAATTAAAATAAATAATTATTATCATGATACTAATTATTTAAAAATTAAATTAAATAATTTATTTAAAAATTTTTATGATATCAATAGAACTAAAATTTAGATCAATTAATGATTTTCTTAAAAGTTTGATACTACTTAAAGATTGAAGAAAAACCTATTTGAATTGCTATTAGAAAATCATTCAAGTTAAGAGAATTTTAGTTATCCTAAAATAAATCATTTCATTCTTAGAAAATATTAAATAATTTGTAAGTTTCAAAAATAGTTTATCTTTAATATTTTAATGATATTTTCTATGCCAAAAAATTTAACCTTTTTAATTTTCCCTTTTTTTTAAATTTAATTAATTATTAATATCTTTTTCTTAGTTTAATAAAATGAGCACATATTAAATCAATTAAATAAGCATAAAAATCAAACAAATAACATCATCAGACATACTCAATTTTTTTTTTAAAAGGATCAAATCAATAGTTCAAAAAATTTCAATTCAAGAAAATTTGATCAATTTAGATAGAAATTAATATGTAAACATGATAGAAATTAAAGATAATATTCAAATCAAATTTTAGAATAAAAAATTTGATCAATTGGAGTATGATAATCAAGAGTATTAAGAGAAAAAAATCTAGATATAGGCTCTATATTTTTTATTTCAGCTAGAAAAATTTTGAATTCTTAAGATAAAATTAAGATGCAATGCAATATCAGGCACTTAAGTTTTATAAATAGATATTTTATCTTTAAGTACTTAGATCATGCAATATTTTAAAAAATTTTAATATTTAAGTATCTTATGGGGGAATGCCAAAAATCAATTTCATTTAAATATTTTACAATCAAATAGATTTATAGATAATTAAACTTTTTTTTAATTTAAGTTTCTCAATAGAAAAATTAATATGGAAAAGCTTAAATATTATGTTAAATTTTAAAATACTTTCATTTTATTCATAACATGATATATAAAGGATCACATATTAACCTTTAAAAATCAAAACATTCTAATTATAGTATACATCAAAATTAATCAATCATACCAATATATAAGAACATTGAAAAGTATCTCAAGCAAGGATATAAAACCATATTGATAGATCTTTAGAAATAATAAAATCAAACAAAATAACTTCAATAAATATTGATGGTATGATGTGAAGAAAGTTTAGATTTTACCAACATCATCACCCATCCAAGTCCTTTTTCCAAGGCATCCAACTACAAGTATTTTCTTATTTCATCATATTGGATCCTTGGGATACCTGCAAAATCATTTACTAGTTTTTGGTACCCAAGTCATTTTGGATCCATGGAGGTTAGAGCTTATAATTTCTTTTAGAACCAAAATTTGTTTGATAGAAGTTTAGTCAGTTCTTTTAATGTTGCATTTAGAAATTTTATAACCAACTTTATTATATTTAAAATACTTAATTAAATAATTTTTAGTTGAAGCTTTGTTGAGCATATTTTTGTCAAACTTTTATTTTCTTATTGAATCATAACTTATTCCATATTTATCAAAAATAGCTCTTTGATCATTTAAAATAGCTTGAAGCTTTTGAGACTCAATTGCAAACTTTTTAATCATAGACTTCAAGCTTTCAATCTCTTTCTTTAGTTTAACATTTTCTTTTAAAAGAGATTATTCATATTTACTCTTTTCTTTAGCAGAAAATCTTAATATATTAAGTTCTTCTTTTAACTTAAGATTTTCTTCTATCATAGATTTTTCATATTTTAAAAGTCTTTCTTTTCTTTAACTAAGAAATTTTTAGATTTAACTATATTCTTCTTTTTCTTAGTTAAATCTTCTATTTATTTCAAGAATTTTTTTTTTGATTATATATTTTATATTTTTTAATAATTTTTTTTTTCATTCTAATTTTTTTTTTCTCTTTAGCCAAAGATAAGTTGAATTTTCTAAACTCTTTGTTTTATAGCCTTACCTTCTTATGTTCATCCATTAACTCATTAAAGGCTTTGTATGATTCATTAAAAGTAAATTTAGAGGAGTGTTCATGATATACCTCATCATTTTGAGTCGTGAGGCAATAACTTGCTATACCTTCCTCCTCTTTCTCGTTTTCTTCTTTGCTTTGCTCTCCCTTAATCATTGTTCTCTTTCTTCTTTATTTTTTCTTCTTTTCATCTTTATGGGCCATGAGACATAGGTTAGGATGAGCTTTCTTTTCTTCATAAGCGCTTGATTCTTCTTTTTGATTTGCTTTCCCATAAGTTATTTCTAATTTATCCCATATTTGATTCACTGAAATATATGAAGAAATTTCATCAAACACATTTAAGTTCAAATAGCAATAAAGCATATTCATGGCTTTAGCATTTAGTTAGATTGTTTCTTTATCAACAATCAATGCATTGTGTGTGTGGAGACCATTAACAATAATCTTTCATAAATTATAGTCATGTGCTTATATGAAGATTTTTATCCTAGCTTTTCAATAAGTAAAATTTGAGCCATCAAATAATGGAGGTCTATCTATAGAATATCTATTATTAAAAAAGATCTCATTTTGGATTGCTAAGATCTTTGGCTCTTGACAGTTAGGTTAACAACTAATAACAGAGCATCTGCTCTGATACCACTTATTGTCTAGAGATAGCAAACCAAAAGAAAGAGTAAATTGGGTTCTTTTAAAATTTTAGTTAAATTAAATTTTAAATAAATATGTGCTTCTAATTAATAGAACTTGAGTAGTTGTGGTAGATATGTAATGCAGTAGCGAAATTAAAATCAACTAGATAACACAAATATGTAAAGCAAGTAATGAGTGCAAGAAAAGCAAAAATACAATACAAACATATAAGAATTTTATAGTGGTTTGGTGCAACCCCACACTTACGTCCACTTTTCAAGCTCTTCTTGAGAATTTCACTATAATCCCTAGATTACAGTGCATTTATTTTAACTTGGGATCACAAACAAACCTAGTTGATTTTGCCGGACTCACCAACTATAATCCTATACCAATAGTTTTTCTGGATTCACTATCAATGCAGTTGATTTTAACCTTGGAGCACCAACCACAATCTTTACACCATCTAATTATTGGTTTGGACCAGCCTATATCCCAAGTTTCTTCTCCCAAAGAAACTTATAAAGAAATAAAGATATAAATATAAAATTTTAGCATAAAAATAAAATAAAAAAAACTCTTTTGAAACTCGAAGAGGTGGCTGAATATGTGCTCTTTTGAAGCTTCACTTCTCTTTAAATGATGCTGAGAGATTGCTTGAGATATTGTGGAAGGTAACTCTTGAACGTTCTCTGAAATCAAAGCTTAGTTTCTCTCTTTTTTATCTTTTTTTGATATGCAATGAAAACTTCTTAAATTCAAAATGATTTTACTTTAAAATCTCTTAATCTTGCTTTCCAAATATTTTTTTAGTCTTTAATACTCTGGATGATGGTTGGATGATCAGTTCTAACCATTGGAAGTCTTGAACTAGCTGAAGGAGTGGAAAAATGATTGTTTGAAAAGCTGTAAAAAACTAGCCATTAGGCTTATCCCATGCTTGGGATCGATACTTTTTTTACAGTGATCGATATTTTTTACTCAAGTATTGATACTTTTTTCTCAGGTGTCGATACTATTTTCTCAGATGTTAGCATTTGGACAGCACTCAAAAATTCAACTTTCTATTCAGTTTCTATGCAATAGAGGTCGATCTAGGAGTCGATCTTTTCACTAGGAGTCGACTTATGGGTCAATCCTTTTGTAAAGCCATACAAAAATAACATGTCGAAACATGTCAAGCTATCCATTTCAAAAGAGAATGATCTAAGGGTCGATCCTATGGTTGATCCTTTTGCTAAAACTTGATTTTCTTTCAAATTTAACATTCAAAAAATGTAAAATTACCTCCAAAAGATCAAAATTTTTCTCTGGTTGCTCTTGAGGCTTTTGAAACATATTTTCTTCAAACTTTATAAAATTATGATTTTATTCTTCTTCAAGAATCTTTATTAATTTAATTTTTTTGAAGCTCTTGACTTAATGATTTTTGTGTGGATCTTTTCTTGGATTAATTTCTTCAATTTGAACATCTGAAAAGACCTACATATATTCTTGAAATACATGATTAGTATTATTTATACTCAATATTTTAGAATAACCAAAATCAATCAGTGGGTCAACATGGTATGAAGTGAAAAGTCCACCTAGCTGTAGAATGAATTCAAATGTAGGCTCAATTGGCTCATACTGATCATCTTGATTCCTCATTGATCGATTACGATGTGTCTCGAGCTTGTTTAAGTATATGGTATAAAAATTTATATACTCTTGATCCAAATAATCTTCTGCTATAGATTCCTCCAGGCAATTCATATTTCTTATAAAAAAAATTTTGAGTTTGAATATTCCTCTCAGTAGGATACATCCATCGGCAGAACACTAGGCCTCCAAGTGCAATTTTTTTCATAAGGTGCATGGTGAGATGCATTATAATCATGAAAAATAATGATGAAAATATCTTTCCTAGATCACATAATATAGTCACTGTCTTTACCTTCATTTTTTTCATATCTTTCTTAAGCAACATCTTCACACAAATATCTCTGTAGAAGTTACAAAGACGAATAACAACTATTTCGATATTTTTTGGCAACACGTGGTAAATAGCTACTGGGATCAAATTTTGCATCAGTACATGATAATCATAAGTCTTCAATCTCTCAAGTTTGACATTCTTACTATTCACACACTTTGTTATGTTGCTTGAGTATCCATCTGAAATCTTTATGTTCTCCAACACACGAAGAAATATGGATCCTTTAGAGGCATTCATAATATATCATGCATGAAGGAGCCTCCACTGGTCTCCCTCTACCGACTCCGAATGGAGTGATCTCTTAATATTCCATTCTTTCAAGTTAAATCAAAAATTCAAATCATCCTTGATATTCAAGATTGTTGCTAATAGAAGCTCGCACACATTCTTTTCAATATGAATTACATCCGAACAGTGGTGTAATAAGTTTGTCTCCCAATATGGCAAATTAAAAAAGATGCTCTTTTCTTCCAATTAAAGTATGTATCATCTTTTTTTGATCGATGCTTTCTCTTCTTACTATCAGTCGAATCATCTTTTTTAAATTCAATATTGAGACCATCCAACTCTCTCAATATCTCACTTTCAGACATTCGGCTAGATGCCTCACCTTCTTCGATAGTGCCATTAAAGGAGTGTGCATTCCTTCTGTATGGATAGTTTCGATGGAGAAAATATCGATGCCCCATATAGCTAAAGTTTCTTTGATGTATCAATCTTCTAGATCGGATGCTTTTTCCATAAATCAGGCATGCTAGCTTACCTTTTGTGCTCCAACCCGACATTAGGGCATAGGTAGAAAAGTCATTTATTATCCATAAAAGCATTGTATACATGAAGAATGACTCATTTAGCAAAGCATCAGAAGTTGGAACACCTTGAATGCTCTATTACTATTTTACGTCGATAATAAGAGATTGTAAATAGACATCAATGTCATTACCTACCTTCATTGGTTCAGGGATGAGCACTATCATAAAAGCAAAAAAAATTTTCATACACATCCATGATGGGGGTTGTAAATATGAATAAATACTGGTCATATACTATGGACGATATTTATATACTTGAATAAGTTGAAACCATCACATGATAAGCCCAACCTCATGTTATGTATCTCTTATGCAAAATTGAGATGTATTTCATTAAACTTCTGTCATGCCTCTCCATCGATTGGATGCCTCAATGCATCATCTTTTATTCGGTCTTCTTCATGCCATCTCATGTTCTTTGATATCCTTGCTGATATAAATAACTTTTGCAGTCTTAAAATTAAAAAAAAATGTTACATCAATTTTTAAGCTACATGGATCGATGTGCCATCTTTATTCTATTTTCATCTTGATACACTACACCTCGTGCACTCATTTTGGTTGACATCCCCCTCCCAGTAGAGCATGCAATCATTCGAACATACATGTATCTTAGTATAAGTAAAGCCCAACTATTTAATAATCTTCGATGCCTCATAATTATTCTTTAGAATTTATGCATTGTTCGAAAGAATGTCCTCTAAAAGCTCTAGTATGCAGTTCACTCCATTATTACTAAACCCATTGGAGAATTTTGCATGGTACAATTGAATTAAGAACTCAAGCTTTGTTATTTTTTCATACCCAAAATACAACGAAACATTAGCATCCTCTATCAACTTATGGATCTTCTCCATATCCTCACTATTTGTTATTCTACCAACCATAGGATAAGGCATGGATGTAGATGCATCATCATTATGGCTAACAAATGAAAAAATATCATGAACCATTTATTCCACTCCTCCATCATGTTGATTACCTTCTTGCGGCCTGTCCTCACCATGTTGATTCCAACAAATTTCATAATCAAATTTAAAACTATAAATAGTGAGATAACCATTTATATCTTGATGAGGTAGCCACGGTCTATCCATACACTTTTTACAAGGACATTGGATAAGTCCGTGATCTCCAAATTTTTCGATAGCAAAATCAAAAAATTTTTGAAGTCTAGCCTTATATTCTGATGAGAGCCTACTAAACTTCATCTATCCCTTATCCATTATAAAAATTGGTGATGCTATAATTAAATCATGCATGGAAGTTACATTATATACTAATGTATTATAAACAAAAATTACATCATAAACAAGGATTAAAATAAATATCATGCATGGAACTCACATTAAATATCATTTTTAGATATACAATAAATGCATCCTATCACCAACTAATAGGTAAAGATAGATCCTATCCCATTCAGAAATTATATTAATTCTATAAGTTCATTACAATAATCAAACGATATGCAACAAAAATTAAATAAAATTTTGATAGTATTTTTTTTAGTTCTTCTATATAGAAAAAATAAAAAAAATACTATCCAAAATCTTATTCGAAATCTTTAGTATACCATTTGATTATTGTAATTATCTATAGAATTATTTATAATTTTTAAACTATTCAAATTAGATAATTAATTAATCATTGTACATAATTCTTCCATCTGTATAAAAATATATAAATATACTAAAGTCAGAGATTATGTACACTAATCAATTAATGGGTCTATTGTTATATAATGCAATAAATAAAAGCAATAAGATATAAACATCCAAAAAATGTTATGCAATAAATTTTACAACATGAATTACATTCATAAATAATTAAGGATGAGCAACATATAATTTTACTTTCTATTAGTGGTCGAAGGTTCTCTTAGCTGTCGGCATGGCCCACGATTGCAGGCATAGCCCAGACTCGTTGATAGAGGCTAGGATTCTTTTAGCAGTCGATACAGCTCACGGCTACCAACACGGCCTAGAACTCATCGGTGGTGATTTTCTTATCGACTGTCATGATCCAAGGGCTATCCATGACCTTTGACATGGTAGGGTCCAAGGCTGTCGACATGGCTCAAGGACATCCATGATCGCCGACACGACACGATCCAAAGCTATCGGCATGGCACGGCCCAAAACTCATCGATGGAAATTTTCTTATCGACCGACATAGCCCAAGGATTGTCCATGGCTGTCAAAATGGCATGGCCCAAGGGCGATCCATGGTTGTCGACATGGCATGATCCAAGGGCTGTCCACGACCGCGGACACGACACGGGCCATCTAAAATCTACCGACATGATCCAGAACCAACTAGTAGGAGTTCTCTTATCCACCAGTATGACCCACAATCGAAAGATAATTATAATATTTATAATATTTATTATAAAAATTTTAAAAATTATTATAAATATTATAAATAATTAATAAATAATACTATAAAATTAAAAAAAATTATACTTGGGGCTATGAAAAGGGGGTTGCATAGAAAGCTCCGAGGATCGCCGGTGATGATGCTAGAGGAAGACAACGGTGCTAGAGGTAACCTGCGAAAAAAGAGCAACACAAGATAGTAAGATAGAGAGAGAAGAGAGAGAAAGAGAAAGAGGAAAGAGAGAGAAAGAGAGGAGAGAGGGAAAGATGGCCTGGGGGGCATAGTGATGGGGAGACGGGTGGGGGGTGGTGCACAGTGACCAGGAGGGGCAACCTGAGGGGTGGGGGTCGTGAGGGTTGGGGGGTTGAGCGGGAGGGCGGCTGGCAGGGCACTGAGAGGGAGAGGCAGCCGAGGGGGGCGGTGACAAGTAGGCTGGGGGTGGTGGTGCGTGGTGATGGGAGGGGTGGCTCGAGGGGTGGTGGTGGCAAGGGTTAGAGGGTTGAGCGGGAGGGGCGGGGGTGGTCGGGGATAGGGGGGCGAGTGGGGAGGAGGGGGGGGCACCAAGAGGTGGGGGCGACTGGGGGGAGGGGTGGGCGCGCTGGTCGGGGAAGGAAAGAGAGGGTGGGGTCTCACCGACGGCAAAAAGGAGAGAGAGAGAGAGAGAGAGCACGATGGAGAAAAAGAGATTTGGGGGTGGGCTCTCAAAAAATAATCTAGTCTATGGCAATGATTTTCGAACCATTGCTATAGATTTATGATAGTGGTTACTAAAAACTGCTACCATAGGTTTATGGCAGTGGTTAAAAAATCGCTGCCATAAGTCCATAGCAACGATTTTCAGTAACCGTTGTCATAATCAATTATTTTATTTTTTACTCTTAATATTATATAATTTTAATATTTATTATCTAAATAATTATCATTAGAGTGTCGTCACAAAAGACTGCCTCAATATGAATTTCCTAGCTTCATCGATCGAACAAATTCGATTTCGACGATCACGAACAACGATATGATGATTTGATAGATGAAGATCTTCGATAGATCCAAAAATCTACAATGATGATCTCGATGATGTTTGTAGTATACTATCAAAATTTTATTTCAATCGAATATCGTTATCATAGTCAATTTAGTATAAAATAATTTCGATCATTAAATGATAAACGAGTGATCAAAGGACCAGACGACATTCAATTATGAGTTTTTTTTTTTATAAATGATCTTGGCTACTATTTTAATTATTTTTATGGTGCTGATCATAAAATTTAAATCATGGATCTAAGAATGATCCAAAACTATACGTCGCTTGATATCCATTCTTAAACTCCATTGATAATTATGCTGGTGCTTTTATAAGATCTACTTAATGTGAATAGTTCATACAAAAATGATTTAAATTTTATGATCATCACCATATAAAATGATTAAAATTATAGCTAAGATTATTTAACTAAAAAGTTATCTCATAATCGAATGTTGTTTGGTCTTTTGATCACTTATTTTTTATTTAATAGATAAAATAATTTCATACTAAATTGACCATGATAATGATATCTGATTGAAGTGAAACTTTGATAGTATGCTACAAATATCATCGAGATCATCGTTATAGATTTTTAGATCCATCAGTGGTCTTTATCTATCAGATCATCATGTTGTCGTTCATGATCATCGAAATCGAATTTATCTGATCGATGAAGCTAGAAAATTTGGATCGAGGTGATCTTTTATGACGACACTCTAATGATAATTATTTAGATAATGAATGATAAAAATAGATATTAAATATTAAAATTATATAATATTTAGAATAAAAATATGAAAAAAAAGATGTGGCAACGATTATCCACAACCGCTGCTATAGATGGGCCTATAGCAGCGGTTATGAATAATCGCCGCTATAGGTCCGACCT
>QRFJ01000435.1:697587-705087 GCA_006176705.1 Cocos nucifera | reverse complement strand
ACAACATCAAAGAAACATATGCTCGAACAATAATGCCAATCTCGTATACATACGGATCCCTGATGTGGTGCTCAAGTGGCATGATATATTTCAATGGGATGACAACCCTCATCCTCTCCTTAGGATGTGCCCTCCTCCACTCCTCCAGCTTCTTATTTTTGGTGGCTCCATGAGTTTGTTTAATCACTGTATCAGCTATAACAAAATAAAAGCTTAAAATCAATTATTTATACATGATAAAAATTTAAAGTAAATTAAATATAAAAAATAATATAATATGTAAAATTAATCTATCATAATAGGAGATGATGTGCTTGCCTCGGTAGATAGCTGCTAAGATGAAGAGATACCAATATCTCCATGTCAGTACCCCT
Organism: Cocos nucifera; assembly: GCA_006176705.1. Classification (NCBI taxonomy): domain Eukaryota; kingdom Viridiplantae; phylum Streptophyta; class Magnoliopsida; order Arecales; family Arecaceae; genus Cocos; species Cocos nucifera. The sequence goes on along the minus strand of QRFJ01000435.1, from coordinate 704,713 downwards.
TATCAAATCGTCCTTCTGGTGGTATAGCTTAAAATCAATTATTTATACATGATAAAAAAATAAAGTAAATTAAATATAAAAAATTATAATATATAAAATTAATTTATCATGACAGGAGATGATGTGCCTACCTGATCAGGAGACTACTGCTGAGATGAAGATGTATTGACATTTTCATATGGGCCCTTCTGTCAGATCATCCTCCTAATGGCATAGCTTAAAATCAGTTATTTATACATGATAAAAAAACTAAAGTAAATTAAAAACTTAGAATTATAATATGTAAAATTAATCTCTTATAGCAGGAGATGGTGTGCCTGCCTGATCAAGAGACTGTTGCTGACATGGAGATGTATCGACATCTCTACATGGGCCCCCCTCCGGGATCGTCCGCTTGGTGGTATATTTGTATCAAACAATATATTAGAGATAATATAATATAGATAAAAATTACACCAATATTAAATGATATATAAAATATAAGATATATAAATTTTTTTTTGAAAAATTACATATTATTATTTAATATTTGTATCTTCATGAAGAGGATTATCAATATTTTCATCATCATAATCCACCAATGTATAATCTTTCTCATCATTATTTATTAAGTTGTCATCATTATCATCATCATCCTCCTCCGATATGTTCAGATTTAATTCACCGACATCAATATTATTGAGTTGCACGTTATCCCTAATCAGAGAAAATATGCTTCTAATGTCGGCACTGTACTATCTTAAGTAATCAATATTCTGTTTCTCCTGAAAATTTTTTTTTTTTTTATTTCTATCTCAGAACAAAAATATATGTCATAAACCCCTCTTGATGCAATCCTTAGTAAAACATGCCATCCACCATTATATCTCGTATCCTTTAGATATATTGTTGGGATCTTTTCTTGCTACTCGATGATTATGAATATAATAAATACGAATCCGAAAAAAAAAGATGGCAGCATTCTGTCACACCCTAGCAATTTTAAAATTTAATTCTGCTGTGCAACCTAAACCCATTAGATCCATATATGGTCCAAGATATTGGCATGTATAAGATATTAACATATCAGTTATTTTCGGCCAAGATCTCATAATATATTTGGTTTGTTATAGAATTGCTCCAGCCTTTGTCTTGATCATGAAACTGACGTATTATATGTCTTGTTCCAACTGATCCACTTAGGTTGACCAGATTTTGACTTTCCAAAAGCGTGGACCATGAAGGAACTGAAATACATCATCACATGGGCTACGTTTGCAAAACGTCACCCTTAAATACCATAAGGTGAAGGGGAGGAAGGAGACCAAGTCTAGCCCAGACTCGTTGGGCCGCACCTGTCCTTGTCAAGGCAAGCTCCCCAAGCTCACCATCTGACTCGGATGGATTGCAGAAACCAAGCAAGTTGGCTCATTGCTGATCTCCATGTAAGCGGCAGGGAAAATCGAGCTTGGACTAGTCAAACAGTAAAAGTTGTTAGCTGGCTAATCATGATTAATAATAATTTTTTTTCAAAAATTCTCAAACAAGCTTAGATAATAGTGCATCTTTTTATAATAATAGATGATATGCTAGCTTATTATTGGATGATTCAAGATATATATGGTAGAACCATTCTGACCAATAATTTTTCCTCTTTCTATGCCTTATTTATAGTTCTATGTACATATAGGATAGGGGGTGCATTTTTTGCATGCAAAGAAGATTCACCTTCCTTAGCATGAATCTATTGTTGGATCGTTAAATAGCCACTTTGACATCCATGTGGATGATAAAAGAGTTTGGAGTGCTTGAGATCTATGCAGCGAGCAGGCGATCCAACAACAAGTATTGTGAAGTAGATAATTATTCTTTCAACCTGAATCTATACAAACATATTTATACATTATTGCATGGACAATGTACATAAATAAATATTTAAAGTGTTAAATAGATGATCTATTTATAGGACTAGAAGTAAAATGCTCATTATGTAGGACCTACATGCAAAATAATACAAAGAACATGCTATTTAAGCTTTTCGTTCAAAGGCTAGCTACATGGTTCGTGCATATCTTTCATTATATCCATTTTTTCCCCTTTATTAACATCATTACTTATTCACTGTACATCTATCAAAATGAAAAGAATTTAAAAAGAAGTGACGTTGTTCTCCAAATTAAATTTGGCTATTTGACTCATTCTCTATAACTAGTTAGCCAAAAAGGGGTATCCATATATAAGTTGCATCGCAACTTATTCCTCATGAATCACGTTGCAATGGTTGATCTAATGTTTTTATCCAAGGAAATGGTGACCACATTCATCTCATTAATCATCATCTAATTAGGTAAGAAATGTTACACAAGTGAGGAAAACCATCTAACCATAGCATCAATACTCGAATAAGTATCATAAAACAAGTCACTACACAAGTTGTGAATAATGGGATGATGCTTGCAAAATCTAGATCCCATGCTACCCACACAATTCAGGAGGGTGTAGGGTCACTCGATTAGTTCACTCATTGAAAATATCTTAAACTAGTTGTGATCTAAATTGGCTCCAATTATCATTGGGATGATGGATCCCAGCATTATCATGTTGAACTTATGTCTAGCTAATTCCACTACACCACCCATGGCTCATATTTGCAACTACTTGCAATTTAATCAAGCCGATCACAAGAGGAGAGAGTGTAAAAATGTTTGCAATTTATAAAGCTCTGATAGACGTAACTAGATCATGATCATACCTCCACAGGTTAATTCTATAGCATGATAAGTTAATTTCTTGATGAATAGCATGAAAAGTTAGGCTATGTTTGGTGTCCTTGTCACTTTTTTTAAAAAAGAAAATCTGAAAATAAGAATTCTATATCTATTTCTTTTTAGATCTTTGATAACAGAGAATATGTTTGATTTGTTGTTTTCTCTTTTGTTTCTTTTACAATGAGGGCCAGCAACATTACTAGCAATGAGAAAGAGGGAGGAGGGATGGGACTAGTGATGTGGTCGAGGATAAGGAAGAACTCGACATCATGTAGAGAGGCAGTCAAGAGAGCAGTGGAGGAAAAGGAAGTTGAGATAGACTGACGATGCGGTTAGAGATGAGAGATAGCTCGGCATCGGATAGAGAGATGGTCGGCAAGATTTTAGGAGGAGCTAGTGTGGTTGGGTGGAGTCAATTGGGTTGAGGACGAGATTGGGCAGAAGAAGATAGGTTAGGAGGAGAAGGAAGAAGGAGAAGGATGAAATCTCACTTTTAAAAAAGGTTGGATGTCGAAATTTTATGCTTTCACATGTTTTAGGAATAATGGAAGTTATTCCAACAAAACAAACAAAAATAGAAAGAGGATAATCAAATATATTTTTTATGTTGGATTCTATATTTCTGTTTAAAAAAGGCAAAAGAAATAGGAAAAAAAGGGTAACAAAACATTTAGTATGTGGAACAAGGATAATACAAAGAGGAAAATAATAGAGATTACCTGTTGAAATCACTAGTCTTATATTTATGATAATAATTGGCAGAGCATATACATACATTAAGTAGCGAAATATATCTCACGTGCTGCACAATCTTAGAATAACTGATGGGGGCAAGTAGACTAACATATGAGATGAGATTAGTAGCAGTAATTTGATGTTTGGTAATGCATCGGGCATGTTTGGATTTGGAAACATTCAACATGACTGGGCCCATTCAAATTTATTTTAGGTCACAATTTTACACAGGCCGGTCCATCAACCAACCAATTGGATCTCGTTGGGCCATATCTATAAAAAAAAAATTTTAAACCTATTTTGATGAATTTAGGTCCAGCATGACCCATAACCCTCCCCGCAGATTTAAGTCAGGGCTGAATGGGTGCTAGATTTGGATCTAAACCAAGTAAAGAAATATAGAAAAACTATTGGCCATTATAAATTTGAAAGTATAGTAATAGTGACATGAATTATAAAAGTGTAGATTAAATATTATTGTGTTTAGGAGAAAGGTATAGAGTTATTTATGTTTTTTGAAGAATGTATAAAATCCAACATATAGGGTATCAAAATTAAGTCAACACATGTCACGAATTTGGCATTTAAAAAAGATTAGTTATACTAATACAAAAACAATCTTAGATTTGTCTTTTAGTGGAGCTAGGATTACACACGAGGAAGGTTATATGCGGGAGAGAATTTTGCTAGGGTGGATACATTGCAAGAGAAGAGTACAGGAGAAAGTTATACAACTCCTCTTCTCTCTCAACCAATCACAACCCTTTGGAAATCAGATCTAAATCTGATTGAGTTGGAATAGGACCCCTGAATCCTCCTTAGAGGGTGCCTAAGACCAATCAAACTGAATCTTAGTAGAACTCTGATTGGAATCCAAAGGGAGGTGGAGTCCTTGTCCAACAAGGACTCCTAGGCGCCTCCTACTTAGGCTCACGCCACCTTGCGTGCGCCCTTCTCCTTGCCAGGACAGTTCTGGCAGGGGGACAGGCCTCCACCAGTTCTTCAATAGGTGCATGACATGTGGTCAAAAGTCAAAGGATGAATGGTCAACGTTTTGACCAGTCAAAGGTAGACTTTTGACCAAAGTCAAAGAACAAGAAATGGCAGGTGATCAAAAAAATGGCAGGTAATGTCTTACAAATAAGACAACCTATTCTGACTTGGACAACCTCCATCAGACCATATGAAGGCCTCTGATTGAGCACAAACTCCTTTGGCTCAGTCAGGACAACTTATTTATGATAAGTTAAAAGATAGACGTTAAGTTCAATCGAGTGCAGCACGATTTCTTGAACCTAATTGAATCTCATTCAGATCAATTGAACTAGATCAGTTTAATTGATGATCACCAGATTCAAACCCTTGTTGTGTGACCCAGTTAGGTTCAGTTCTGATATGGTAATGGAATATGTCATGATCTCTTATCACAGACATCATCAGAAACTCCTTCGATGGATCAGAACTCTTTCTGATTCGAACAGCTAGAATGATCGATCATCTAAATCACTTCTAATTGCTCCCAAAATCCACCAGTGACACCTACAGTATATGGTGGCAACCCATCAGAGCTGAATGCGAACCTCTTGGTGCAGCTACCTTGTGTGATTAAGTTCTTCTATCTTGAGCCCCGATCAGATTAGGGTTAAGGTGAACTCGTCAAACCCTAGTCTCTGTCATATGATGTAATCATTCGATCGAGTCCAATGTAAAAATCTAAATAGAAACTCTTCTATTATTCACTCTGCCATGGCCATGGGCTTCAGGACTTGATTTCTCATGATTATCATAGGGCTCTCCTCTACCACCGAGGTAGATAGATCCCATCTTGATGCATTCCAGTTCCTACAATGAAACATGCTATAGCCAACATACACCTCAGGGTTCCATATGGCTAGAGACTGAGTAATGTGTAGTCAAACTATAACACCCTCAAGGTGAACTGCCGATGCATCTCAGGTCCAAAGAACCAAACACACTACGCAGCATCGAGTCAGTCATTGACGAAGAAGGTAGACTTCCTAATGACTACTCGAGGTGGTCACGCTCAGTGCCCTCGTTCTCTAACGAGTACCTGTACTCTCGCTCTGGTGTCTCCATACCGTAGACTCAAGACTCATCTACTAAAGAGAAGCGATCGTACACCAACCTTCCGGATCAATCACCATCCTCGTGATGATCCTATGGTCGGGAGCTTTATTTTATGAGTTAATAATGATTATCATATCTTAAATTTTCAACTCTTGAAAATATGAAATTATCATTACCATTAACCTCAAAGGATGTATCACAGACACTAAATACACATGTATGATAGAAAATAACCACATTTAAAATTATAGTCAAAATTAATAATTTTGCCCTACAAGTGTATTACAAGTGTCAGCCAATTCTGGCTTCTAGGACACATATATCTAACAGAGACTCTCCCCGGGCTTCAACTTCAACATCAACTTTGGCTGAAGATGAAATCTCCCCCCCCCGAGCTTCAAATATGAATTAGCGCAGAGTCCAAAAAAGGACTTCGGAGTCACCTTTTCTGCCATCCCTTCCTTCGAGTTTCGAACTCGGGAGTGAGGAAGACTATTGTTGGGAATAAACTCCGCTCCCACCGAAGTCCAGTTCGATGCTTAGCCTAACGCAATCGGTAGCCATAGAAGAACTTCAGTGGATGGATCTTAGCCAAACTCCTTCAGCCGGTCGAACTCCTCAGCGCGTCGAGCTTTAGTCGGACTTTCACGAGAGCCGAACTTCCTCCACGCTCTTCCGCCAGATGGTCTGTGGGAGCCGAACTCCCTCCATGCTTTTCCTTGGCTGAAACTCCTCTAGAAGTTTAAACTCCTCTGAAATTGATATATACCGAAGTCCATGCGATCAATGCCTGCTTTCTCAGAGCCACGGCTATTAATCTGGATGAACGATCGCCATCAGTCTACCAAGACAGATGTGTTGGGTGCGATCGGACAACATGGCCACCACTACTGGCGGACACCATTTCTCTCCGTAATCAGTCCCGTACGGCCCACGATCCATCAGTATGGCTGTCACATATCCGTCTAACGACGTCTTCCTTTCCGTACCGAACTCCATGCGCCCAAGCGCGTCCACGGTCGGACGATATGGTCGTCACCATCAATCAGGCTCCGCCTATAAAAAGGACTCTCCAGATACGCTAACTCTAGTGCCTAAGCTCTCCTCTCCTCCTCTAAGCTCTGTGGAACTCATTCCGGGCACTTCATTTCTGTTAGCCAGAGCTGACTTGATCGTCGGAGGGTCCTGTCGGAGCCACCTCCATCGACTCCAAATGGAACTTTTTTTGCAGGTCCCCGGCGGTGACCTCATCCTCCTCCGCTCCGGTTGGATCAACGACGATCAGTTTTCGCACCAACAGGATCCATCCATTCCTCTCTCTCATCCATCCTTCCTTGCTTCAATCCATCCTTCGTACCAAACAAAGCCTAAAAGCCATATATCAGTTATAAGTTTAAAAAAAATATGTTTAAATAAAATAGCAATTGAAAGCAACAGTTGTGAAGATATAAACAAAGTAAATCACAAGAAAGCCAAAGAGATAAAAAGTTTTGATACCCCATTCAGTAAGAAAATTGCTGTAGCATTACAAAAGATCACTGGAATGGAAATCGATC
>QRFJ01000435.1:442614-697562 GCA_006176705.1 Cocos nucifera | reverse complement strand
GATCACAAGAGGTCTATAAATAAGACCCTGCGCCCAACCCTAATTCTAAGTGAATGCTATTAGACATGCCCCAAGGCTGCCTCTCCCCTCCTTCTCCACGCCATAGTCTCTTCTCCCCTTGCTCTCCACGTCCAAAAGGTATTTTGGACTTTGGTTGGTGCGATTCAGATCAAGGAAAGGCGATCAAAAGCAAGAAGGCTGCGCTGCTGCAAAAGGACGACTGCAGATCTTCAAAAGAGTTTTGAAGATCCTCCAGATCTGATTTTTGGAGGTGTGATAGAGAAGAAGAGGATCTCTAGATCCAACCCAAGTGGATACCGGTAGAGGCCAGGCGCTTGCGTGGCTAAGATCCAGAACCTTCCGCTGCAATCAGGATCATCTACAGGGTAATAGGATTACCCAAATCAGGTAAATTAAATTTGATTTAATTTATCTTATTTTATTTTATTTATTAAAATAATAAGAATCAGATCTGAAATATATCAAGATCTGATTGAGATCAAGAGAAAAATTTTTGAAATATATCTCTTGATCTAATCAGATCTGAACGAACCTGGACCGAAAAATCAGGATTTCCCTTCAACTGGTATCAGAGCCATGGTTCTAAATTGTTTAGATCTGATTTTAATTTTATTTTAATTAGAAAATAAAGTGATTTTAGATGTCACATGAGATGTGATCAGATCTAAAATCAAAAAAATTAAAATTAAATGATTTGGATCTAAGAACATGAAGATATGCATGACTAGTTCTAGAATAGAATAGTTCTATAGAATAGTTTTGCATGTCTTTGATTTAATCTGATTAAATCATATTTTAGATCTTCTTATTTACTATTTTTTGATATTATAAGTGTTATAATAACATCTGATAAACAGCAAATAAAAATTATTTAATTTTAAATATCATATGAGATATGATAGATGCATGACTAGACTAGTTGTAGAATAGTTCTACATAATTGTCTAGATTAGAATTTATTTTGATTAGATCAATTTAAATCTAATTTTTTAGATTATTATGTGATAATTTAGATCTGAAAAACATGCATGATTTGATACATGAGATGTATGCAAAATATGCCTTGATTAGATCTAAAATTTGTATATGAGATATATGATATAGATCTATAACTGTTTTGTAGATTTACATGTTCCTGATTAAGGCGTTCCTCTTGGCCGTCCGGTCATAAGAACGAAGAAGGGTTTAAAGGCCCTCTCTTTTCCATTCGATGGGGTGTTCTTATGACGTGTAGGGGTGCTGCGTGTTCGTCCTTAATCAGAAATCCAAAACTTACTTTCTGCAAAATCCTAGATCCTGAAACCCTAGGATTTATTGTGCATATTTTTGTTTATGAACCCAACTTAATTAAGAATTAAGTTTATGAAATATTAATTAGGTCTAAAATTGAGAATTTCAGATCTAAGACATATTCATAATACTGGGTTCGGGCTTGGGTAGCTCAATTAGGTCTAAGCGGTTGATCAAACCGAATCAAGAGTTGGTTAGATGGGATCAACAATGCTTAAATTGACCAGCCTAATAGGATTAAGTCTGGGTCAAGATCGAGTCACGATCAAGCAAGACCTAATTAGGCTCAGAGGTTAGAGTCTGGATTGTAGGCTAACCAATTGGTTCTGACTCAACAATTTGGTGTCTAAGGTAAGTTTGGCACAGACGACCGACTGGTTTTTAATTGGAAGCTACTCGACCTGAATGCGTTCTTGTGCGAGTTAACGGCATATTCCTTCCACCGGTCTCACTTACCTGGCCATATCTGTTGACACAGTTCTGATCTGAGGTGGTCAATAATCCGAGCTGACCCATGCCACTAGGTTAGTCATAATTGTTATGACTAAGCCAAGTCTAGTTTAATGAGACCTGAATCAATTCTCCCTAAGAAAAGATTAAGTCCGAGGTCTTCCACCATTGTAGACGTGCGGGCCCTTCCCGGGGTTGATTGTTCTCGGCTGGATACAGTGGCTCAGTTGCACCGGGAAGACGCAACCATGTCTATTAGGCATTGGATGCTATGGGCTGGAGGATGAGTTGGGCTCAATATTCTGGATACGGTGAGAGACCCAATTAGGAACCCAGTCTATGCAAATGGTGGGTCTGACTTAACTAAGGAGTGGATCAATATTCCGGATACGGTGAGATTCATGAATTAGAGATCAAGTTTGGGTGCACCATGATTAGAGAATCATTGAACAAGAGTTGTTCACTCATTGGCTAACCCATCACCAATAACTGTTAGGTGAGGTGATGAGTCAGTTGGTGAGACCGCACCACCCACTAGAAATCATCAATCGCGGAGATTTTCGCATCTCTACAGAGGGAGTGTAGGGATCCGAGAAAATAGTGGAGCTAATTTGTTTAAAAATAAAATCCCTAAACAAATTGGTCAAGTCAAAATTATAATATCTAACTAGAATCTTTGACTCTCTACAGGAAAATGTCTGCGTCAAACCCATTGGCACGTATCCTGGACACACATAGACTGACTGGACCCAATTATAAAGATTGGCTCAGGAACTACAAAATTATTTTGGGTTCCGAGAAGTTAACCCATGTTTTGGACCAGGACCCTCCCACATTACCAGCCCGTCCATCTATTGAACAGAGAGCGTCTCTGAAAAAATGGATTGACGAAGACAATAAGGCCAGATACTACATGTTGGGCTCGATGTCTGATGAGCTCCAGCGCCAACATGAAGATATCGGGACTGCTCGCCAAATGTTGGCTCACCTGCAGGAGATGTTTGGTGAACAGAGTCGCGCAGCCAAATATCAAGTCACGAAATGACTTTTTAAGGCTAAGATGCGTGATGGGCAGTCAGTCCAAGATCACTGTCTGACAATGATCAAGGACATGGAAGAGCTTGAGAAGCTCGGTGTGAAGTTGGACTTGGATCTGCAGAACGATATTATTCTGCAATCCTTGACTGATGCATATGGGCAATTCATCATGAATTACCACATGCATAAACTTCAAAATTCCTTGGCCGAGTTGATGAATATGCTGGTTACCGCTGAGCTTTCTATGAAAGGTTCTAAAGGCTTAGTTCTTGCTATGGAACGGACTTCTTCCAAAAGAAAGTCTTATGGAAAGAAAAAGAAGTCTGTGAAAAAGCAAAAGGTGGAAGGATCAAAGAAGAAGAAGGCAGAACCGAAAGAAGAAGGTCGATGGCAAAGGAAAAGTATTTCCATTGCAACAGCGACGGCCATTGGAAGCGGAACTGCCCTTACTTACCTGGCCACCCTAAAGAACAAGAAGGAAGGTCCTTCTGGAGGTATGCTCATTATTCGAGCAAAACGTGAATGCCAAACGAGACCTAGGGATAGTCCAAACGACAGATATCTATGGCACCTGAGATTAGGTCATATAGCAGAAGATAGGATTAACAAAATTGGAGAAAAAATGGGCTATTGAGTCCATTGACTTTTGAGTCATATCCAACTTGTGAATCTTGTCTTCAAGGCAAAATGACTAAACTCCCTTTTGTTGGACATGGGGAGAGGGCCACAGATCTCCTTGCCCTAGTACATACTGATGTGTGCGGCCCATTCGATGTGCCGACTAGAGGCAATTTTGTCTACTTCATTACCTTTACCGATGATCTGTCTAGGTATGGGTATGTGTATCTTATGAGACATACAAGTCTGAAGCCTTTGAAAAGTTCAAAGAATTCAGACATGAAGTAGAAAAACAAACTGAAAAACCCATTAAGGTTCTTCGATCAGATCGAGGAGGTGAATACCTTAGCCGGGAATTCCTAGACTATCTTAAGAAAAATGGCATAGTCTCTCAATGGACTCCACCAGGAACACCTCAACTCAACGGGATTTCAGAACGGAGAAATCGGACTCTATTGGATATGGTTCGATCCATGATGAGCTTCACAGACCTCCCTGATTTTCTTTGGGGACATTCATTATTAACTTCAATCTATTTACTGAATAGGGTTCCCTCTAAAACCGTTCCTACCACACCGTATGAGATATGGCACGGTAAGAAACCAAGTCTGAGTCATCTCAGAATTTGGGTTGTCCGGCTCATGTCAAAAGACAACAAGCGGACAAGTTAGAGTTTAGGTCCTTTAGAGCTCGATTCATAGGATATCCTAAAGAGTCATTAGGATACTATTTCTACATTCCAGAAGACCACAATGTGATTGTGAGTCGACATGCCATATTTCTTGAAAAATAGTTTATTCAAGATAGTGGCATTGGAAAGCAGATTAAGCTTGATGAGAAAGTCTCACAAGCAGAAAGAGCTAAGGACCAAGTGGAACCAAATCAGGTTGAGCCAATAAGAACACTACCTCCTCCACCTCGTAGATCGAAAAGAGTTTCCCATCCCCCTGAAAGATACTTAGGTATTATTTCAGAGGACGTAGAGGAAATGTTCCTCATAGGTAATGGTGCTCATGGTGATGATCCCAAAACCTACAACGAGGCGATATCAGATATCGACTCCGAGAAATGGCTTGAGGCAAATGAAGTCAGAGAATTGACTCGATGCACTCAAACCAAGTCTGGACCTTGGTAGATCCACCAGAAGGTATAGTACCTATTGGGTGTAAATGGATCTTCAAGAGAAAGATTGGTGCAGATGGGAATGTGGAGACATTCAAGGCTAGACTAGTGGCAAAAGGTTATAGTCAACGTGAAGGCATTGACTATCAGGATACCTTTTCCCCAGGTAGCTATGCTAAAATCCATCCGCACATTGCTTGCTGTTGCAGCCTATTTCGATTATGAAATATGGCAAATGGACGTGAAAATGGCATTCCTAAATGGATATCTTGAGGAAGATATCTATATGGAACAGCCGCTAGGTTTCACATCCAGTGATACTGATCACAAGGTTTGCAAGCTGCAAAGGTCCATATATGGACTTAAGCAAGCATCTCGGAGCTGGAACACTCGTTTCAATGATGTGATCAAAAAGTTTGGTTTCATCAAAAATGAAGAGGAACCATGTGTTTTCAAAAGGGTCAGTGGGAGCGCTGTTGTCTTCCTCGTATTGTACGTGGATGACATCCTCCTTATTGGGAATGATATTCCCATGTTGACATCAGTCAAGATGTGGTTGTCCAAGGAATTCTCCATGAAAAGACCTAGGTGAAGCATCCTTTATTCTAGGAATTAAGGTCTATAGGGATAGACCGAATAGGATGCTAGGACTTTCACAGAAAATGTACATAGAGGAAGTACTAAAGAGGTTTAGTATGGAAAAACTCTAAGAGGGATTAATACCCTTCAGACATGGTATTCATCTTTCCAAGAAGATGTGCCCCAGCACACCTGAGGAAATAGAACGCATGAGCAAGATCCCTTATGCTTCTGCAATAGGGAGCCTCATGTATGCCATGCTATGTACACGACCTGATATAGCCCATGCTGTGAGTGTCACAAGCAGATATCAGTCAAATCCAGGTGAAGAACACTGGACTTCTGTGAAATGTATCCTTAAGTACTTGAGAAGAACTAAGGATATGATGTTGGTCTTTGGTAATGGAGAACTCCAAGTCCAGGGATACACAGACTCGGACTTCATGTCCGATATAGATGATCGAAAGTCGACATCTGGGAAGTCTGTTTGTGTGCAATGGTGGTGCTGTCAGCTGGAAGAGTTCCAAGCAAACTGTGATAGCAGATTCCACCATGGAAGCAGAATATATCGCTGCATCAGAGGCTGCAAAGGAAGCATTCTGGTACAAGAAGTTTGCTGCAGAAATTGGAGTAATGCCATCAGATGCCATTCCTCTATACTGCGACAACAATGGCGCCATAGCCCTTGCTAAGGAGCCGAGGTCTCACCAGAAATCCAAGCACATTGAGCGGCGATACCATCTCATCTACGATTACCTCGAGAAGGGTTACGTCGAGGTCAAGAGAGTCAACTCCGCAGATAATGTGGCAGACCCACTTATAAAGCCGTTGGGCCAGCAGAAGATCGAAGCCCACCTTGAGAAGATGGGACTTAGACTTGTAGCCAATTGGCTTTAGGACAAGTGGAAGATTGTTAGATATATGTGCCCTAGAAGCCAGAATTGGCTGACACTTGTAATACACTTCTAGGGGCAAAATTATAATTTTGACTATAATTAATAAAATGGGTTATTTTCTATCACATATGTGTATTTAGTGTCTGTGATACATCCTTTGAGTTAATGGTAATGATAATTCATATTTTCAAGAGTTGAAAATTTAAGACATGAATAATCATTATTAACTCATAAACAGCTCCCGACCATAGGATCATCACGAGGATGGTGATTGATCCGGAAGGTTGGTGTACGATCGCTTCTCTTTAGTAGATGAGTCTTGAGTCTACGGTGTGGAGACACCGGAGCGAGAGTACAGGTACTCGTTAGAGAACGAGGGCACTGAGCGTGACCACCTCGAGTAGTCATTAGGAAGTCTACCTTCTCGTCAATGACTGACTCGATGCTGCAGTAGTGTCTCTGGTTCTTTGACCTGAGATGCATCGACAGTTCACCTTGAGGGTGTTATAGTTTGACTACACCATTACTCGATCTCCTAGCCATATGGAACCCTGAGGTGTATGTTGGCTATAGCATGTTCATTGTAGGAACTGGATTGCATCAAGATGGGAATCTATCTACCTCGGTGGTAGAGGAGCAGCCCTATGATAATCATGAGAATCAAGTCCTGAAAGCCATGGCCATGGTAGAGTGAAATAATAGAAAGAGTTTCTATTTCAACACATGTATTGGATACCAACCATTTATCAGAAAAGAAATTAAAAAAAAAAGTTGAATGAAACATGGAGCATATCAAAAAGGAGGATCCATGAATGAAAAATAATTAAGCGTCATCTAGAAAACAAGTCCATTGATGCATACATCAGACAGTTGGGTTCCTCCAAAATCGATGCTAAAAATATAGGAAAAATGCAGCCAAAACCATCCATTATGTGTTCATCAAACATTAGCTAGGAAATCTGTGTTTGCCATGCAAAACAGGTGTTCTCTTATCCTCTTTCCCTCCCTCTCTATTTTTATGCCTTATTTATTTATGGATGTTCTTTTTGGTGAAAATCTGAATCTTTTTTCTTTTTCATTTTAGTTTCGCATGCTACATTGCTGGTGAAAATTAGCCACTCAATGAAGTGCTCCTCATTTCATTCGTTATGCTGTGATAATAACTATGTCCAAAACTTGTTGGACACAATTTTTAAAAGAAATGAAATAATTAAACAACGCTACAACTTGAAAAAACCCTGGCAGGCTTTTAAATATTAGAGGGAAGAATGAGGTAAACTCATAGATTTGGTCCACAATACCCATTAAACAAATTAGCACTTATCAACGGCTGTTCTCGAGTAAAATGCATTTAAAATATCAAGATGAAGCTTAACTAGATGATGAGTAACCAAGAGCAGAATTTAATTCCGATTTCGTGCGATAAGACCTTGACACAACCACATTACATTACAGCCAATAGCTAACTTCCAAGCAAATAACATGTATAGAGACCATGATACATTGCAGCGAATTATTTTCTATAACGTGTTTATCCATACGACCAAGCAACCACACTTCACCACCAAGTAGTTTCTTTTCTACCTAGATAAACAAAAGATTCTCGGATTGGAGGGCATCTTTTCTCATCTACTCACCCTTCCACCATATCCGTCTCCTGATCCATGCTTGCATAGGATAGCAGGTTAATAACACCTACTAAGAGTGAAAATAGGATAAAGAAGAAAATACGGCTTGCTCGATGGTCAACAAGAGAAGAAAGATCGCCGCGAAAACTGAAATTATAGCCCATGGATTGCTAAGATAGTCTCGCCTCAATCGAGCAAGCCATTTGTGCCATTTGGAGCCATAAAACTTGTTTGCTTCAACAATCTGATTTGCAAGGTAGTTCATTTCCCAGTCGAAGTGGATGTTACCACCCAACCCATTGAAGAGATCTGCCACTGCTTGATCATTGCTCAATCCGTGCTCCAGTATACCTTCCAAGTGGAGCAACCGCACGTCCTCAACCTGGTCGATGATGCAGTCCATAAAGAGTGCGTATATCGTGATGTACATCTCCGTGTCGTAATAGCACTGCTCGAATGCTATGAGGTTTCGGAAGAGAGGACCGGTGTAGTCAAAGATTTGCAGTGGTGGTATCTCCATTCGTCCACCGCTAAACGTCGAACACAAATTCAAGAGGCATGGCAATGGCGTCATCTTGATCATCTTCCTCTGCTCGAATGTTATGTTTAAGAAATTGTCTACTGGTAGTTTCTTCTTCTTGAACCTCACCCCGGACCTGTCGAGCTCCGTCGCACTAGGAATCCATCTAGGTGCAGATATCCAGGTCTCTCGTGTCGATCGCTGCGAAGGAGCAGCTTCCGCTGCCTTCCTCCACCTGGACTTCATGCATTCAATTGCACGGCGAATACATCCTGGTGCAGACGTAGACTCTGCTGGCTTTTCTGAAAGGGTCCGAGATGAATAAAATAGATGGAGCAGATGATGGTATTCGTTGGGGGACCTTTTCCCCTTTTTCTTGAATGATTCGGATTCCTCGGGATGTATGCCTTTGAAGAGTTTGAGGGCAAGGTCGACGAGGTCTTCGTCATCCTCTCGTATCTCGAGCTGTTCGAACGACAATTGGATGATGAAGAAAGGAATCTGGTTCTCAAGCTTCAGCAGATCATAAACCACTAAATTAAAAGTGAATAGCCCTGCCACGGTTGGGTACTCTGGTAGCTTTTCCTTTCCATCGATATTTAAAACCACCTCTCCTTTTCTTGCTTCGGACGATTCTTTTTCTTTTAGTATGAGATAAATGATGAAGCACCCATCAAGCAACATGATCAATGCCATATCTTGAGCATTCAGTGCAGAAAGTTCCTCAGAGTAGCATCTCCGGACACGGTCATCCCGTTTCGTCAGCTCCAACAAGCACTGGTCCAACAGTCTATTTGCGTGCTCTTGACTTCTACGACGTGATAGAAAGTGCCAGGCACACTGCCACTTGTGGTGCTGCACGACGGAACGCTCGTTTGGGTTTTGGTGATGAAAAGGTCCCAAGGAAGCAATCATTGGTTCATAGGCTTCGCAATCCAGCTGACGGATGTGCTTGGGAACCTTGAAGATGGTGCATGGGTTGCCGCGGTGGTCCACGGGGTGTGATGAATTTATGCGATCCATCACTTCATTCATCCACGCCTCGTCGCTTTTGCCGCTGGCAGAAGAAGTGCCGGTGGAAGGCATTCTTGGGCTACAATAAGACGGTACTCCTGGTTTAATGCTGAACGAGGACGGCTGGCTGACCAAACTGACGCAACGAAGTGGCCGTGCAGAAGTTGCTTGACCCATGGTATGACCTGATTTCTATGAGTACGCGACCAATCAGAGAAATTATCTAACGGACATTTAGTTCAAAAAATTAAAATAATAGATATGGCATTGAGAAACTTCGTCGGTTGCTGCTGGCAAGCTATTTTTATCATACAGTATGTTGAACATGGGCCAAACAAATTTGGCAAGATGCCTTGTGTATTTAAATCATGCAAGTGACAATAGGAAAGTAATCTCTAGAATTTAATTATTTCTAACGCACAGACCAGCAAAAGTTTCCTAATTAAGAGATCTAGACATATACCAGGAATAAAGATTTCTTACCATTCATTCAATACTGTATCACATCCATGATCTAAGAACTCCTAGATAAATTCACTATAAAGCAAGCATTTAAAAAAACAAAAAGGTCGAACTAGTAGTTGGACTGCTAACCGGATTGACCTAACCCCTTGGTTGGGTCAGTCTCCAATTTAAGTTTAATAACTACTATTTCGATCACAAAAAACAATCTAAGCAGGATGATTATAATTAGGGCATACGTACATTTGGGATATGAAGTGGAATTTAGCATATCTATAAATGCATAGCCTGGTTGGCTGGTAGGAGTGTGTTTGTGTTCTAATTAGCAGCAGGAGTGGCAAAAATTTACTTAGCCTGAAAACCCCAACCTAATCTAACCCTATTGGGTTGGATTTGGATCCAAGATAATGGTCAGATTTTCTAACCCAAACTTTAAATGGGCTGACCCATTACTACACCTAATTAGCAGTTCAATGCATTCTACCCTACCGCCGGCCTGTTGCCAGTGGGCATGTAGATGCGTTCCAGCAACCATTCAGCATCTCTTAAAGAATACCAAAAGGATCATATAGCATGGGTAAGAACAAACTCAACTGAAGTTAAAAATACAAAAGGTGTGTTGGAAGTTGTTGAAGTCAAAAGAAACCGAAGGAAAGAAAAAAGCTCTAACATCAAAACCTGATATTTTATGGGACGCACACTCTTTGGAGCGATCACCATGGTATATTCGATAGTCTAGCATCTAGAACGGACAAATTATGGATATCTTAAGCTATATTGAACTAAAAGAAGACCCAAATTGAAGAGCGGGAATCTAGAGATCACCTGCGTACCAACTGTTGGCTTTGATGGAGCTCGTGAGTTGTGTCTTCCGCGCTTCGGTGGAAACTTCCTCGCTCCACTCTTCACTTCTTTTTTAGGTAGAATCTTCTTCTCTGTTTTTCCTCCGTTCTCTGGGATCTATCAGGATAAATAAACGGCGGTTGATGCCGACAGGGGTGGAAATTTTGTTTAATTCACCAGCCTGGACTGGATCTAAACCGCTTCACTCGTCGCTCCCAGAGAACACACCAAAAAAAATAAAATTAAATAAAATTAAAGTGATCCCGCGCCAAAAAGTGGGGCCCTCAAGGACGAGTCAAATTCACTGATGTGCTGATTCTTCTCTCGATTCAGTCGTAAAAGTATGTTTCGTAAGGCCCACATTGGGCTAACCTCCCGGAACGGAATGAAAACAACACGAGCAAGAATCTCGTCGGGTGTAACCTCCTGGAAAAGCGGCGGACGACATTTTTCCACGGCAGCGGGCGGAGACGCTTCCCAGTTGAAAACCGGCCCTTTTATTTCGTTCTTCCCATATGCTCCAAAATACGGAAGCTGCTAGATGGTCCCAAGAAGATGCGGTTGAAATGGACTCAGTTATTATCTTCCATTTCTATATGTTGGATGCATGAGGAATTGCAATAAATATATAAATAATACTTATATTTATATTCTTGTTCATATTTATGTTTCATATAAATTACTTATACATTTGTATATTTATTTTTTAATATTGTTAAATTATGTATAAGTTTACTAGCTGGACGGGCAAAAATTAAAGGCTCCATCCTTCCTATTCTTGAGTTCCTATTTAACTTCATGTAATCTCTTAATGTGGCATAGCTTGACTAGAACTAACTAATGAATCCAGTCCAAGTCAAATTTAGCTTAAAATATAGGATCAGGTTGGCTTGGATCTAGAGTGCCTCCACACAACCCAACTAGCTTGAGTTGCAGCCCTATAAAGAACTGTCCCTCTCTATAAACATTGGTCTCAATAACTTGCTATGATTCCTCACTTTCCTCTTGCTTTGTTTTAGTGGTCTATTCAAGTCGCTAACTTAATGATTATAAATAATAAGAGTAGGACCTCATTTCCTTGAACCTACACCTAGCAAGACAAACTATATTATTGGCCTCAAAAAAGCTCACTTTATCCATGAGAATGGCGGAAGGTTATGGAATTGTGACCGTCTATGTTTAAAAATCTTAAAAACTTTCTATGCCGTTGAATTAACTACCATTTTATATATGTCTGTTTGGACTTGATTCGGCTAGGAAATAAACCAAGTCGAAAGCATATTCAAAGTGTAAAAACTTGAGTCTTGTCCCCTCCTTTTGTTTATTTTAGAATAGCAAGGAGGTCCATCTAGGGAGTCCTCCACGTTACATAAATAACTAATGGCCCCTCATCTTTATAATTACTTAGGGTGAGATCTTGAGAATAAACCAACGAAGAATTGGAATCATGGCCTCTCGTTGATAAGAAGAAGGGTACAACTATTGACACTTAGGTGACAACCAGCATAATATCATAGTCACATCTTATGAAAATGAATATATATATATATATATATGGTGTTTCTTACTAGTGATGTGCTCCGTCGGACCTGGGGTGCAATTTAAAGGGAGCAAAGTTTTAACCAAGATGTTTTGAGAGGCGATGCACCATATCAATTCTTAAATATAGTGAAAAATAGGAAATGGTTCCTACACGTTAATGGTTTGATATGGTCAAGAAGCCAGTCCAAAGAAGTATACATCCAACAACACGGGTCATTGCCAGAAAAATTGATGAAATTAATAGATACAATTACTAGAAGGAGAATTAACATAAGTTGCCTACAAGAGACTTGGTAGATATGAGAGAAATCTAAAGAAGTTGGTATACTAGAAAAGATACAAATAAAAATGGAGTATAAATTATTACTGACAAAAGTTTAAAAGATAAAATTATAGATATTTAGAGAGTAGAAAATAAAATAATTTTGATAAAATTAATAGTGTGATTGGAGGAGTTCTATTAAAATCAATTGTACTTATGCACATCAAGTAGGATTAAATAATGCCATAGACCAAAAATTTGGGAGAACATGGATGGACTAATTCAAGAGAATTTTAGTGGAGAAAAGATATTTATCAAAAAAAATTTTAGTAGGCACACGAGAAAATATAGAGTACACCGTGAAAGGATGTATGAAAATTATAGTTTAAAATACAGGAACAAGAAAGAAAATATCATTTTGGAGTTCACGATCGCATAATATCTTTGTATTAGATAGCTGACACTTACTTTAAAAAGGACCTTCACTTATTACTTCTAACAGTGGCATGATATTAATCCGATAGATTTCTTTTATATCAGAAAAGAATAGTTAAATTTTTTTGTAAAGATCAAAAAGTTATATCGGGTGAAAATTTAACCACCCAACATACAGAGGTAGTTTAACATGTGTATTAGAAAATAAAAAAGGACTAAATAAAATATGAAGTTGAGGACTAGGTAAATAGTGAAATTTATGATGAGAGAGAAAAAAATTTTAAGAATAAAATATTAAAAAAAGAAAAATAGGGTCTAGATGGGAATGTCAATATCTTATGAGAAGAGATGGTTAACAATATTAAAGCTTTATTTAGCATTGATGTAAATAATAGATCTATTATTTACAGCAATGCTGAATAAGAAGATTTTATTTATCAAGCTTTAGGTAATATAGCTTTTAATAAAAAGTTGTTTAATTTTTTAAAGCTATACATCTAAAATTTTTGGAGCTTTAGCATATGTTTAAAAATCAAATTGGAGGAGTACTTTTGGTTTCAAAAAATAATATTATTATATTATTATATTTGCCAAAAGGCTACTTTCAATCTCCACTTTTATCAGTGGATAGAATCACTCCGAGATTTTACCATATGGTGCACTCACTTTTATTTTCACACCATATGTAACAGCCACATCAAGCCCGAAAACCAAATCAGTACAGATTGTTCTACTTTCTCGCCTCCATAGTGATAAAAGCTTCATAACGATTTGGGTATTTAGCGACAAAAATATATCGATTAGAAAGGAGACTAAAAAAATCATTTTGTTCGGTGAGAAAGTAAATCTATACGGAAGCACAAAATTTTGTAATTGCCACAACCGTACAAAATGGCTCATGCAAACCAACCCTAGTACTTTTGGTTTCAAAAAATGATATTATTATATTATTATATTTGCCAAAAGGCTACTTTCAGTCTCCACTTTTATCAGTGGATAGGATCACCCCGAGATTTTACCATATGGTGCACTCACTTTTGTTTTCACACCATATGTAACAGCCACATCAAGCCCGAAAACCAAATCGGTTCTACTTTCTCGCCTCTACAGTGATAAAAGCTTCATAATGATTTGGGTATTTAGTAACAAAAACATATCGATTAAAAAGGAGACTAAAAGAATCATTTTGTTCGGTGAGAAAGTAAATCTATACGGAAGTGCATAACTTTGTAATTGCCACAACTGTACAAAATGGCTCATGTAAACCAACCCTAGTGAGCAGTTGAAGCATTATGCAAATAAATAACCAATGAATCACGTGTATAAATTAAGGCATTTGTATAAGATTAGAGTTTCGGCAACCTAACTGCAGTATATTACAATGATTAACAAAAAGGCTACCTTTCATCATGCTTGGTAAATAACTCGTGTTTAGCCCAATCTGTTACGAGACAATTTTGGAGTGCGGGAGTGAGATTTGGGAAATAAGGTAATTCATAGCAAACATATCCTCTCCAAAACAAGAGAAAACATATATAGTGAGCCTATTCTCTGCTTATAGAGACTGTATGGTAGCTTTGTAACCCTTCTTTTTGTGATCGTGAATGTTGCTATTAGTGCTTTCAGTCTTGCATTCTTCCTGTGCCTTTCTAACTCTTGTACCCAGGTTCTGAACGAGGACTTGCCAGTATCATATGACAAACTCACAGTACGGTACAGACTGTGGAGAGATGCAGTCAAGAGCGGAGCCAAGAGATTGCCATTCACCAAAGAAGATAAATATCCCATGAGTACAGCAAGCTCCTTAACATACCACTTTTGGTTCTTCCATCATCATGCTTGGCAATACAAATGTAATAATCAGTCTATCATAGATGATGAAAGTACAATGGCCTCAGCTGCAACCATTGATTCAGGGATGATCCATTAAGGACTATATATATGCAGTAGCTCTGGGAGCCAGAAGATAACCACTCCTAAGTTTTCCTGCAAAAATAAACGGTGCACTAGTCGGAATGCCGAGTCATGTTAGTATGCCTTGATTGTTTTTTGGTGCTGATCCTAATTTTGGACTTCAATTGCTCCTCGTTCTTCTTTGTTTGCGCTCATTCTTTTACTGATTTATGTTATCTTAATTCCTGACTTTTTTTTTTGGTTTATTACCCTCTGGAAATAGGAAAAGTCTTCTTTTTTCCATTGATCTCAGCAAAAACCAACACACAGAAGTTACTCAGTATAATAGCTTTTGGCATTCTATGTTTCAGTTTTTTTTATTCCCCACTCTCCTAATTATCCCCTTCCCTTGTTTCCTAATAATCCCCCTTGTTTGGCACTCAAATTTTCTTAGTTTCAATAGAAAGATCCAGGTGAAGCAGATTTAACGGTCTGTGTTTAGACTATTTTTCACAAAATAGTGGATGAGATAACTATTCCAATTGCGCTGTCAAAATTAGTTGGTATTTGTCAAACTTTCCATGTTATAGTTATTTATATTGCAATAGTACTGTAGGTTAAAGTTTGCAATTTTTATACACGATAGATCAGTAGCACTTCCAGTGGCACAACTTTATTATTTATTTATGTATAACCAGCTTTCGAGTGCCAGTGTAACATAACACTCTTCTTCATGGTTTAGTTGTTTGCAATAAACTAAACTTGGCCAAATTTGTGCATAATTTTTTTTCCTTTGAAGTATAGGAAGGAAAAACTACCTAAGATTCATCGAGTCAAGGAAAGGAAAACTAGAGGAATTTATTTTATTTTCAATAAAATATAAGTTAAATTGTATTACAAAAAAAAAGAGATTTTTATTTACACTTCGTTGGCCTCTGTATTATATGTTGCAACTTGGGTTGACATATGGAGCAACCACATCAAAGAAAAAGATAAGATAAGATAAGATAAGATAAGAAAAAGAAGTGAGAACCCTAATCCTAGCAAGCCATAACTCCTACAAGGCAAGCCAAAAGTTTAATCTTTCCTCCACCCGTCAACCCAAAACCACAACCCGAGACACCTCACTTAGAGGGCCGCCACATAGAAGGGGCAGAAGTGGAAGTGGGGCTCAAGTTGCAAGAGTAACAATGGAAAGCATCATCGACGGATGGCCTGTGCGCACCCTCATCAAGGAACCCTCCTCGGTCATCATCAGCAATGGAGGAGGGATGGGGAGAAAGGGATTTGGGGAGGAGGAAGGAATAGTCACAGTGGAGGAAGGCAGGCTCCTTCCCAAGCCATCACCAAATGGTGATGAAGAAGAGTTTGAGCATCTTCTCGTACTCCACTATGTTGGTATAGAAGCTGCACCGGATGCAATGGTTGGCACTCTCCTTAAGCATCCACCTGCTTGCTGCTCCAACCCTCTCACGAAGAAGAACATCTTTCTGTACTGTTATGGCTGACGATCGATCGCTTGGTTTCTAAGATTCCGGCATTTGGGGACTGATCTATTAAAGGAAAAGGCAGACTCCATGGGAGGTCGCGGTTGAACTAGGCCACCATGTAATTTTTAGACTAGTTCATCATAGTTTGACACGTCTAAAGATTTTTGCAGACCGAAAAAAATCACCATAAAAATTTTTTATGAAAGAGAAAAAAAATCACCTTGTGAAAATTTTCAACCCCTTCTATTTACTCTCTCTCTCTCTCTCTCTCTCTCTACACTGGCTTTGGGTACAGTCCCTAAATCATTAGGGCTCCTCCTACTCCCTCCAAACTATCTCCCCTCCCGCTAAACCATCTCCCTCCTTCAATCCTTAGTCCCTGTCTCCCCTCCCCCTTGATTAAAAATTTTTTCCTTGGCATAAGACCAACCTTTACCTCATTGCTCGAACAAGATGGCAATCTTCTCTTCTAAGAGAGCCGCATTTTATTTTATTGGGATTTTCGAGTATCTTTAAGACTCCTTCCCTCCTATAAATGTTCTGAGGGCAAGAGATATATGCTAGGAGGGAGGTATAGTGGGAGGAGTTCCAGGATGAGAGGGAAGTTTGAACAAGTTGCAAAGAGTGGGTGAGTGAAAGTGACAAGTATCTTGTATTCATCCTCTCTCTAAGAGAGGAGGAGGCGAGGAGTAACTGTTACTAAATAAACTTAATTGAACAATCATTAATGTTGAAAGTAGAGTTTTGGGAGTCAAAGAGTCATATAGAAACTCTCATGCATGAATAATTATGAGTTAATCTCGGAATATGGATGTGACCATTGGAAAGAAATGATATATGTAGTGATGTATTGTATCTAGTAAGTTCCCCTAGTAGCTATAAATACCCATGGGATCATTTTGCAATGTAACAATGAGCATTTGAGCCTCTGAGCATCATTCAAAAATTATAATATTATTTTATTCCAAGCCCATCATTCTTTCATTGTCATCTTCAAAGTGATATCAGATCATAATATCCACCAATAGTCTCCAATGATCCTTCTTTTCTCGTTTTACCAAAATAAACTATGAAAATTGGTGCTTACAAATGAAGGCTCTACTTGGATCTCAAGATCTTTGAGATCTAGTAGAAGAAGGCTATCAAGAGCCAAGAGAAGAAGAGGCTCTTACTAATCAACAAAGAGAGTCTCGGAAGAAGGATAAGAAAGTTTTATATTTCATTTATTAATATGAATCAACTTTAGAGAAGATCGCGGTGGCAACCACTTCAAAGCAAGCATGGGATATTCTTCAAAATTCTTATAAAGAAGTCGAGAAAATGAAGAAAGTTTGCCTCCAAACTCTTCGAGAAAAATTTAAAGCCCTACAAATAAAAGAATCTAAATGTATTTTGGATTATTTCACAAGAGTCTTAGTTGTTGTCAATCAATTAAGGTGGAACGGTGAAACTATGGATGACACCAGAATAGTAGAAAAAATCCTACGCTTATTGGATGTCAAATTCGACTATATTATGGTTGCCATCGAAGAGTCAAAGGATTTGGAAGAGATGACTATAGACAAGCTTATGGGTTCCCTACAAGCTCATAAAGAAAGATTCAATAAAAAAAAGCAAAAGCCTTTGGAGCAAACTCTTCAATCTAGGTTCACTTTGAAGGAGGAAAAAGAAGACTCTAAGAATAAAAGGAGTCAAAGAGGCCGAGGACGAGGACATGGCCAGTGGTGAGGCCATGGATGTGGCCGAGGATGTGGAGGCTATAATAACAAAGAGGAGTTTAGCCAAAGTCTAAAAGGAGAGCATGGATAAGGAGGCTCATCTAGAGGTAGAAGTTATGATAATTCCAAAGTTCGTTGTTTTAATTGCAACAAACTTGATTATTATGCTTCAAATTGTTGGTATAATGATGTTAACCAAGTTGAAGAGAAAGCTCATTATGTAAAGAAGAAAGAACAAGATAGTGATGAAGTTTTATTGCTTGCTTGCAAAGAAGATGACACTGGTGAGCAAGATATGTAGTACTTGGACATCGGTGCAAGTAATCATATGTGTGGCTATAAGAACATGTTCGCGGAATTGGATGAATCGGTGAATGGACGTGTGTCTTGTGGTGACTCCTCCAAAGTAGACGTGAAGGGCAAAGATAAAATTCTTATTCAATTAAAAGATAGAAGTCATAAATTTATCTCTAATATTTATTACATACTAGAGATGAAGAATAATATTTTGAGTTTAGGACAATTTTTGGAGAAAAGATATGATGTGCATATGAAAAATAGAAGTCTATTTTTGAGAGATTAAAAGAATAATTTGATAGCCCATGTTCAAAAGACAAAAAATAGAATGTTCATGTTTAACATCAAACATGTCAATACTAAATGTTTGAATGCAAGTGTGAAGGATTGCTCATAGCTTTGGCACTTGAGGTTTGGTCATCTTTACTTTGGTGGCCTCAAGCAACTATCAAGCAAGAAAATAATAAAGGGCTTACCGCATATTGACTCCCCAAAATAATTTTGTGAAGGGTGTGTTCTTAGTAAGCAACCAAGGAAGAATTTTTCTAAAGAAGCTTTCTATCATGCAAAGAAGCCACTTGAACTCATCCACACCGACATATGCGAGCCAATTTTTCCAACATCCTTTGGAGAGCATCGTTATTTTCTAATCTTTATTGATGATTTTAGTAGAAAAACTTGAGTGTGTTTTTTGAAGGAAAAGTTTGAAGCATTTTTCATATTCAAGAAGTTCAAAGCTATGGTGAAAAAAGAATGTGGCTACTACATCAAGGCCTTGCGATCCGATCATAGAGGCGAATTTATATCCAAAGAGTTTGAACATTTTTGTAAGAAGCATGGTATTCGGCGGCTCTTAATGGCACCCTATTTTCTGCAACAAAATGGCATGGCAGAGAGAAAGAATCAGACCATTCTTAATATGGTTCGAAGTATGCTGAAGACGAAGATTATGCCGAAGAAATTTTGGATGGAGGCCATAAACTGTGCGCTCTACTTGCTCAATCAATATTCTACAAAGAGCCTAGAGGACATAACTCCATAAGAGGCATGGAGTGGATGACAACCTAGTGTCTCTCACTTGAAGATTTTTTGAGAGCATCGCCTATGCTCATACCCCAGACCAAAGAAAAATGAAGCTTGAAGATAAGAGTAAAAAGTTTATCTTGATCGGGTATGATGCTCGATCTAAAGCCTACAGGCTCTTTGATCCAAAGACTATAAGGATTTATATTAGTAGAGATATGGACTTTCATGAAGATGGTATGTAGAATTGGCAATCAAACAAAGAGCTATTTTATGAAGAGAAAGAAGAAGAAGAGAAAGAATCAAAGGTGTATTTTGAAGTTTCTTCACCACCTTCATCTTCATATTCAAGAGTATCACCTCTTTTGGATGATAGTCCAACGCAAAAGAAGATAAGGAGTTTGCAAGAGCTATATGAGATAACAAACAAACTTATTCTCATTTGTCTTTTGGCTAATAATGAAAATATTTTTTTTGAAGAAGCAATACAAGGTAAGATCTAAAAAACTACCATGGATGAGAAGATTAAAGCAATAGAGAAAAATGATACTTGGGAACTTACTACTCTTTCCGAAGGCCATAAATCCACAGGTGTCAAATGGATTTACAAGAAGAAAAAGAATGCTCAAGGACATATAGAGAAGTACAAAGCAAGATTAGTGGCCAAAGGTTATAAGCAACAAGTTGGTATCGACTATGAAGAAGTATTCACCCTGGTTACTCACATGGAGACTATATGATTGCTCATCTCCATTGCAGCATAATTCAAGTGGCTAATTATTTAAATGAATGTCAAATCAATTTTTTTGAATGGATTTTTAGAAGAAGAAGTCTATATAAATCAACCCGAAGGGTATGTAAAGAAGGGTCACGAAGAAAAGTCTTAAAGTTAAAGAAGGCACTTTATGGCTTGAAACAAGTAACTAGAGCATGGAATAGTAAAATTGATGCATACTTCAAAGCTAATAGGTTCATGTAATGTCCATATGAGCATGCCTTTTATGTGAAGAAGAAGAATAAAGATATATTACTTGTTTCTTTATATGTAGATGATCTTATTTTTATAGAAAGCAACTCTCAAATGTTTGAAGAATTCAAGCAAGCTATGATCCTAGAGTTCGAGATGGCAGATTTGAGGTTTATGTCATATTTTCTCGGCTTAGAGGTCAAATAAAACATTGAAGGCATCTTCATTTCTCAAGAAGCATATACAAAGGAGATTCTTAAGAGATTTAAGATGGAAGATTGCTAGCCTATAAGCACCCCCATTGATTGTAGAGTCAAACTATCAAAATTTGAAGAGGCAAGATGATGGATCCTAGTCTTTATAAAAGTTTAGTTAAAAACTTAACACTACAAGAAATCTGACTATTAGAGACTGCTAAATTCCATCGCTAATAGTTCGTCTACTGTTGCTAATAACATTGCCATCGCTAATACTGTCATAAAATTTAATCTAAAAAATTTTTATCACTAATTGTCATTATTAGTGATGATTTTTATGATAAAAAAATTTCATCTCTAATAATTTTTTAATTTTTAAATTATTATTTTTAAAAAATATTAGCGACAGTAGTATAGTGGCTAATGCTGTCGCTAATAATTAATAGTGATAAAATGCTTTA
Source organism: Cocos nucifera (assembly GCA_006176705.1). Taxonomy (NCBI): domain Eukaryota; kingdom Viridiplantae; phylum Streptophyta; class Magnoliopsida; order Arecales; family Arecaceae; genus Cocos; species Cocos nucifera. The sequence goes on along the minus strand of QRFJ01000435.1, from coordinate 676,796 downwards.
TCTCTAATGCTATTGCTAATAATTTTAAATTTTTAAATAAAATAAAATAAAATATTTTACTAAATATTAGCAATGGCAATCGATGGCTAATACCATCGCTAATAATTATTAGTGACTAAACATGCCATTGCTAATATGGTTGCTAATTTTTAATCAAATTAAAAAAAATATTTGAAGAATAATTAGCGATAAAAATTCATCTTTAAAGTCATCGCTAATGGTTATTAGTGACAGCAGTTTTCATCACTAATACCGATGCTAATAGATAATTAATATTTTTCTAAAAAGTTAATAATAATAATTTTTAAAATCTATCTTAATTAATCATAATAAATTAATTAATTATAATAAATTATGATTCATAATTAATTAAAATTTAAAAATAATTTGATAATCAAAAATGAAAACTAATTATATTTTAATAAAAATATAAATTATATATTTTTTTATTTAGTATAAAAAAATATAGTATATCAAAAAAATTAGGTTCGATGCTCATCGTCGCTCGCTTCCTCCTTCTCTCGCTCCTCTCCAGCAGTTGGTGGATCAAAACCAGATGTCCCAGCATCTTGTAACAAAAAAATAAAATAATATTAGTAGGTTTTGATATAGAGACGTATATTTCGATATAGAGATGTATTTTTGGTATACTACTATTCTTGAACAAATTATTCCTATATATTTGATTTGATGATACAGAGCTATAGACACCCCTGGCCTATATATTGGATGGTTAGAATAAATTTTTAGCCCCTAGATCTTCTTTCCAGACTCATACCTAAATATACAAATTGCTTTTAAATATAAAAAGTTAAAATAAGTAAAAAATTTAATAATATAATTATCTGATGTGATGGTTGGGATGACAAGCCTAGATGGTGGTATGGCGGTGGGTCTTGGAGAAGCTCCATGATTATATCGTGGATGGCATCTAGGAGGCCTTGAGATTGCTGGCTCAAAAGCTTCTGCACGACCTCCTCCATGTGCGTATCATTTCAGGTTTGGGATGTCGAGGCCTGTGAGGATGCTGAAGGATATTGAGATGATGGAGGATCAAAGCTGTGGTCGAATCCTATGACCCGGCTCCTACTCACCCCTCCATGGCGCAGAGCCATCCCTCAAGATCAAGAGGGCTGAGAAGATGGGTCATCATCGTATCTCTCAGTAACGTACTCGGCATAATACATTTACATAGTTCAAAAATATATTAATTTTAATATAAAAATTAGATCCTGTAATAACTTAATTATTAAATAAAGTTTAAAATTCTTACCATGATATGCCATAATATAGAATCTAAATAGTCATCAGTCCTCATAGACTGGTGTGTGGCCCACCACAACTGAAGCTGATCTGGTGGATGATCTAGCTGTTATTTCTATAATAAGTAAATAATAAAATTAAATTAATTAAAATATGTATATAATAATTTTTATCATTCTGATGAAGAATTTTGGTATTGATTTCTTATTAGTCTATCGATCACAACATCTGTGCCGATAGAGCTGCCCATATGCCTGATCGAATCTTACTGGGCGGCTCGATTCTGTCGGGCCCTTTACTGCCTACCAAAGTACTCCTCGCTACTCTACTGATCGTAGAGGGCCTACCATATGTTTGTTTGCATCCAGTGATCTGTGAAAGACCTCCAGTCTGATGGTGACTGAAAATTAGAGTGCTGGATGGCGGATTGCCTGAGGCTATAGAGGCCATCAAAGTCTTCATATGGCCATCTCCTCAAAGGTCTGATGGCTAGCCTCCTCATCCTGAGAAGTCTCAAATCGGTAATACTCCTACAAAATAGAACTAGGCACGTAACAATATGTAATTAAAATACCAATATATTAGAAATTTAAAAATTAAACTAGTTTTGACTTACCAAAAACATCTTCCAGGCTACATCATGAGCTCCTAACGGCCAACTTGAAAAATCGTTCACTGGGCTTGGCATCAATCAGCATATGATTTTGGTAATGACACGAGATGTTGAAGGCTCTCTGAATGTGCTGCAAAATTGATTATGAAGAATAAATTTTAACTCTAAAATTACTAAATCCTAAACATGTTAATTGAAAATATAGTACTTACAAGTGGCTCTGGATATGGATGAGCTACCTCTCCTCTGGCCTAGTCAGAGGTATCGCAAGTCGGGCGGGTCCTCAATCACGATGCTGATTTTGAGAGCGGGTGGCCACTACTGCATGGGACTATGGGGTCACTGGTGACCTCCTATCCTCCGAACCTAAGCCCATGCTCTGACCTAGTCGGAGGTACCGCAAGCCAGGCGGGTCCTCAATCACGATGCTAATTTCGAGAGTTGGCGGCCACCATTGCATGGGACCGTGGGGTCACTGGTGACCTCCTGTCCTCCGAACCTAAGTCCAAAATATCTAATACAAAGAATATTATATTAGTTAATGAATAATAAAATAATATAAATAAAAATATATAAAGTATTTGAGCTTATCGTCTGGTATGAGATGTGTAGAACCATGAGAACTGATGATGTGATCGCTCTCTCCTCGAGAGCTCTGTCCTTGACTGACATGGCTCCGACCTCTAGAAGACATGATATATACTCTTTAAAAATAAAAATAAATAGATTCATCAAATTAATTATATAATTATGGATAGCAATGCAATGTTTAAAATGATGCAAGATAAGTAATTAAAATGATCCAAAAATTATATATTTAGCATTACTCATTGGTCTTTTTAGATGTTTGGTATCATTCGAAATCTTCTTCCGATTCTTTCTCTTCTTCCTCTTCTTCTAGCTCTTCTTCTTCTTTCTCTTCTTGGGGAGGATTGTCTTTTAAAACAATCTTAGTTGGATCTACCTCCTTATGTTGGCTATCTTCATGTAGGAGTATTTTTGGAGCATCTAATTTTACATGATCGAAGAATTGATGAAATCCTACTGTCTCATTCTCTTGAGAGTATTCTGATAATCGGGGCTCTTCTTCTTCTTCGAGCGCGTAATGAATGGTTCGAAACTTAATTTTGCATACAATTCACAAATCTTTCCTTCCTCTTTCTCTTAACACACTTGAGCAGCTTGTGCAGCTAGTATAAATGGATCGTTGATATAAGTTTTTGATTTATGTTTGATCTCAATAAGTCTGTGCCATGGATTGACCTTCATACCATTGTCGGTATCGAACTATTGGTACTAAAATAGAATGATACTATTACCTCCAATGTAGCTCATCTTAATCACTTTTTCAAAAATTGCATAATAGTCACTCTCTGGCTTATCTTTCTACTAGCTGTCTTTTATACACACAGCACTGTTCATAGTGCTTTTATAATTTTCATATTGCTAGGTGTGAAATTTGAAACCATTTACATTACAGCCACTATAGTATGTCACGTATTTTTTTGGTCCGTAATCTAATGGTCTCAGCTTTCTTGGTATAGACTCACTGCCTTGAATGACCAATTAATAGAACCAACACACAAAGTTCTCTAATCATTTTGTTGATATTTCTTCATTAATTATGCTTGGATTTTTTTCTTTTAGCATCTTATCATACTGCCTAAACATGCATAAAATAACTATACTAAAATAAGTAATTAAAGAGATGGGATTGTGATAGACACTTACATGACATATGGGTTGACCTTCATGTAGTTTAGCAAAACATGTCTCTACATGTTGAAGTTTAGTATCGAAGAAAATCCTATTAACCTTGAGCCCAAATTTTCGAGCTAGATAGGCAAATATTGAGATTTTTCGCTCTGATCCCTCAGCACCACCATCATTATTTCGATCCACTTGAGTCAGCTTGGTCTGCACACTAAGATTAAAGTAGTGTCGGCTGAAATTTGAAATCTCTTCTATTATGTAAGTCTCCATAATAGAACCTTCGACTCGAGCTTTATTTTTTACTTTTTTCTTGAGACTGTGCATGTATCTTTCGAATGGATACATCTACTTGTACTGCACTAGACCCTCCATCCTAGCTTTGTATACTAGATGAATCATGAGATGCTCCATGGGGTCAAAAAAGCTGGGAGGAAATATCTTCTCCAACTTGCATATGGTCTCTATACTACTAGCCTCAAACTGGATATATAGTCGGTGGATAGTTTGGCAGCACAAATATCTCTGAAGAGAAGGCTAAGCTCCATCAAAGAACTTCATATAGAGTTAGGAAAGAGATCACGTCAAGCCAATGTGAGTAATCATTGCATGAATATATGACAGTCATGGCTCTTTAGCTCATAGAATCTACAATCTTTAACATTGTTGCATCGAGCTAGATTACTTGCATAACTATCTAAAAATTTAATATTTTTACACCATTCACAAACATCCTTCAACTGCTTCCTAGTTAAGGTGTAAGATGCTTTCGACTTCAAAAATTTTTCAAGTGACACCTCAATCATCTCTAATACAGGATGCTTGCATATGTTCTTCATATCTGCTTGAGCCTTGGGATTGTCCTTCATCTTGCCCTTGATATCCATAACAGTGTAGAAAATATTATCGAATATATTCTTCTCAATATGCATGATGTCAAGATTATGATGGATCAAATTAGTGGACCAGTATGGCAAATTTCAGAAGATGCTTTGCTTCACCCAGTTATGAGTTCTATCAAACTCTCGAGGTTTCTGCTTGTCAAATTCAATGCCAAACAGGACTTCTTCTAATTGGAATACCCTCTAAAATACTTCCATACCATTAAGTCACCGGGCTGTATGGTCCTTTTCTATCTTACTCCTCCTGAAACTATCCGCTGCTTTTGAAAAGAATGATGCTCAAAAAGAAATTGACGATAACAATCAAACGATATGCAATAGGGGCCGAAAGAAATTTCAACAGCATTTCTCTTTAGTTCTTCCATGTGGGGAGAATAAAAAAAAAATTATCCAAAATTTTTTTCAAACCCACAGCATACCATTTGATTACTATTATGACCTATAAAATTACTTGCATTTTTCAAACCATCCATAGTGGACAATCAATTGATCAATGTACATAATTTTTTTATCCATACAAAAATAAATAAATGTATGGATACCTTAGAATATGTACATCAATCAACTGACGGGTCTATCATTCTATGCAATATAAATTTTATTCAAATTAATATATAATTAATGATGCTTGGCATGCGAGAACCAAATGCCTTTGACGCCAGCTATGACCTGAGGCCCGTGCTTGCAGGGCATACCCCGGTCCTATGTTTACAATATTGCCCGACATCTTCTCTCAATTCAAACATTCTGCATGCCGAGATCCAAATCCCATACATATAATTAATTAATTAATTAATTAATATATTATTTAATTAGTGATGGCACTAGCCATAACTAATACTAGACAACATCAGTCGATGCTAATGTTGTCGCTATTACTGCTACTTCAGTGAAAGGGGGAGGGGAGGGAGGGACTTACAGTGGGAGGGAAGGGACTGCAAGGGACAACAATATCGGGCCTACAGGTTGGGGTCAGTGAGATAGGGGTCATGCAGTCAAATTGACCGGGATGGGGCCATAGGTAGGCCGGTAGGACAAGGGTAGCAGGCTTTGGACTATGGATTAGAAGGCGTCGGTGGGGTGGGGGCAGCCACAAGAGGGGCAGGGTAGGGGTGGCGGGCTCGAGGCCATAGCATTGAAGGTGCTAGCAGAGTGGGGGAAGCCATGGGAGAGGCAGGGTAGTGGCGGTGGGCTGGAGGTTGAAGCATTGGAGGTGCCGGTAGGGTGGGGGCAGTCATGAGAGAGGAAGGATCAGGGTAGTGGGCTCAGCACCATGGCATTGGAGGTGCCAGTGGGGTGAGAATAGCTATGGGAGATGCAGAGCCGGGGCGGCTAGCTCGGGGCTACGCTGCAGGAGACGCCGTTGGGTTTGGGCAGCCACAGGAGAGGTGGGTCTAGGGTGGCTAGCTCTGGGCCGTGGAGCAGGAGATGTCGATGGGGTTGGGGCGATCACGGGCGAGGCGAGGCGAGGATGGGACTATAGGGTCAAGGTGGCCTTGGGGGAGGTGGGGTCAGCACGGTGGGGTCGGGGCGGCCGCGAAGGAGCTAGCATTGACGACATTAGGTCACCAGGAAGGCACTGGCGGGGTTGGGTCATCAGAAAGAAAAACACACGGGGAGCAGGGAAGGTTGAGAAGGACGCAGGGGAGCGGAGAAGGCACGGAGGAAAAAATTTTGGATAAAATTTTTTTCCCAGGGGTCGGGTAGGGAGAGTATATGGGGGACTATTACCAATGATAAAAATACCATCGATAATATGGTCACCAAAATCTAATTTTCTATGCCAATATTATTAATGATGGCATACACCATCGCTAATAATATTAAATTTTTTTAAAATATTAAATTATAGAAAATTTTTTGAAAAAAAATAATAATTATCGATGGCAAATTGCCATCGATAATACTATCAAAAAAAATAAATTATCGATAGTAGTTTTATTGCTAATAAAGAAAAGCCATCGCTAATAATATTAAATTTTTTTAAAAAATATTTTTAATATTAAAATATTTTTTTCAAAATTATTAGCGATGGCTAGAACTTAGTCACTAAAGCAATCTCTAACAATCATAAATTTTCTAGAAAAATTATATTTTATTTTTTCCCTCCTAAGTCATTTTTTGGGTGGCTAAAAGTCAATATTGGATAATTATAATTTTTTGGACTTAATTAATTTATGGATTGAGTCCTAATTGATTTAAAATTTAATTTAATTAAGTTTAAGTTAATTTGAGGTTAATTAGATTTTAATATTCTAAATAAGACTTGGATTCAAAGTTTAATTGAATTAGGTTTGATAGAACTTCAAATCATTTTCAAATTTGATTCAAATAAAACCTAAATTAAAAATTATTTTTTTTAAATTGATTTAAATCAAATCAAATTTAATTAGACTTGACTTAATTTTAGAATAATTTGGTTTAAAATCTAATTAGGACTTGAATTCAAAGTTTAATTAAAATAAGTCAGATAGGATTTTAAATCGGATTGGAATTTAGTTTCAATTAGATTCGGATTAAACCTAAACTTAAATTTTAAAGTTCAATTGAATTAAGATTGATAGATTTTCTAATCGAATTTGAATCAAATTCAAATTAGATTTGAATTAAATCTAAATTAAAAATTATTTTCTTCTAATTAATTTATATCAACTTTAATTTGATTAATCTTGACTTAATTTGAGAAATTAGATTTTATAATCCATATAGGATTTGGATTCGATGCCTAACTGAGTTAGATTTGATTGGATTTCAAATTGGATTCAAAGCAGATTCGAATTAGATTTGAATGTAATCATGGATCAAGTTTTGATTGATTTAAATCAGCTTAAATTTAATCAATCTTGACTTAATTTGAAGATAATTAGATTTTACTATCTAAGTAGGAATTAAAAGTCTAATTAAATTAAGATTGACGGGATTTTGAATTGGATTCAAATTTGGTTTGAATTGGATTCGAATCAAATCTAAATTAAAAATTATTTTTTTTAATTATTTAAATTAATTTAAATTTAATTAGACTTGACTTAATTTGAAGATAATTAAGTTTTACTATCCAAGTAGGACTTGAATTAATAGTTTAATTAAATTAGGATCGATAGAATTTCAAATTGAATTTGAATTGAATCCAAAATAAAAAATCAATTTCTCCTAATTAATTAAAATTAGATTTAGTTTAATTAATTTTTATTTAATTTAAGGTTAATTAAATTTTATAATCTAAGTAGAATATGGATTCAAAGTATAATTTAATTAGGTTTGGCAAAATTTTTGAATCTGATTTGAATCAGGTTCAAATTGAATTTGAATTGGGGCCTAGATTATTAGCGACGACTAATCACCCCTTGCTAATTCCATCGCTTATTTTATTAGCAATGGCATTTATTGCTAATTCCATCACTAATAAAATTAAATTTTAAAATAATTTTTTCTTTGAAATTTGATTTTTTTTAAAAAATATTAGCGACGACGTATTCTTAGTCGCTAATTTCCAAATTGGCCCTCGCTAATACATATTTTATATTTAAATAGAACAAAAATATTTAAAAATTTGAAATAATTTTAGCGGTGGCTTTTGTCATTGCTAAAAGTTAAAACTTTCATCGGTAATAGTGGGTTATTAGCGATGGCCTATTCTTTATCTCTAATAATTAAAATATTTCATTATTAATAGTTTTTTATTTTTATATTTTTTAAAAAAATATACTTTTAGAGATGGCTTCTATAATCATTAATATCCGTCACTAATATTATTACCGATGGCATTTTTTTTAGTCGGTGTTGTGGTGGCAAAAAGTTCTTATTAGTGACGAACATTTTTGCCATTACTAATACCATTGCTAATATTTAAACTTTTTATAGTATAAGATACCTCACATGTACCAGACTGGATATTCTATATGGAGTTGGCTTGCTAAGCCGTTTCATGAAGAAACCAAAATCTACACATTGGAAGGCCACAAAAAAAATTCTTCACTACATCTGAGGTACTGTATCTCATGGATTAATATATTCTCTTTCTTATGATTTTTGGCTTTTTAGTTATTCGGATAGTAATTAGGGAGGAGAATCGGATGATAGAAAAAGTATAACCAGATTTATTTTCTACATGGGAGATACGGCATTTACTTGGCTTTCTAAGAAGCAACCTATTATGACTCTTTCTACTTGTGAGGTAGAATATGTTGCGGCATCTTCATGTATTTGCCATGCCATATGGCTTAAAAGATTATTACAAGATATATATTTCTCTTAAATTGATGCTATAAAAATATATATGGATAGCAAGTTGGCAATGGCATCAGCAAAGAATCTGATCTATGATGAAAGAAGTAAGCATATTGACATCCATTTTCATTTCATAAGGGAGCACGTAAAGGAGAAGAATGTGGAGTTAATTTATGTGAATACTCATGATCAAGTTGTCAATATCTTCATTAAGCCACTTACAGTAGATCAATTTCACAAGCTCAAGAACTTACTTGGCATGAAGGATGGAGTATAATTAAGTTTAAAGGGGGGTGTTAGTAAATAACTTAATTGAACTATTATTAACATTGAAAGTGGAGTTTTCGAGAGTCAAAGAGTCATATAGAAACTCCCATGCATGAGTAATTATGAGTTAATCTCAGAATATGAATGTGACCCTTAGGAAGAAGTGTTATAAATATTTATTTAGTGATGTATTGTGTCTAGTAAGTTTTCCTAATGGCTATAAATACCCATGGGGTTATTTTGCAATATAATAATGAGCATTTAAGCCTCTGAGCGTCTTCAAAAATTATAATATTATTATATTCTGAGCCCATCATTCTTCCATTATCATCTTCAATAACCATGCCTTCTTCGATGGTGTATGAAGTGATGAGGAGTGTCAAGGGAGATGACTTTAAGTATGGGTTAACATTGTTGTATCACGATCATGGTCATGGTCGTGGCCATGGTCATAGCAACATCCATGAGCATGGGCACAAGTGCAGCATACACAACATGTTGTCATCGTTGCTGCCCTGGAGCCTCCTCGCATAAGAACCCCTACCATCTCCTCTTGGCCTCTCCGCCCCCTTCATTCTCAGCAAGCACCTCTGCTTCCTTCATAATCGATGTTGCTATAAGCATTGGTTCGATCAAACGAATGGTAAATGGAAAGAGTTGAAATTTTTTTTTTTATGATGATTTCTTTTCCTTTTGCATAAATTTTTAGACATGTCAAACTATGCACTACTACAGAAAAGGACTATGGTAGCGGTTCGTTTGATGATAAATGAAAAGAGTTGAAAAGTTTTTATGATGATTTTTTTCTTTTGCATAAATTTTTAGATATGTCAAACTATGTACCACTATAGAAAAGGACTACGACAGCGGTTAAGAATTGTTGCCGTAGCTTAAAAAATTGCTATCACAACCAACGATAGTGGTTATCCAACCGCTAGCATTGAAGCTATCACCATAGGTCTATAACAATGGTTGTTGCAGCGATTAAGATAATTGCTGCCATAAACTCAACCACTATCATAGGTCAACCCATGGTAGTGGTTGAATAACCAATGCCATAGAATCTATGACAGTGATTCATGAACTATTATAATAGAGGCATATAGCAGTGGTTCATTAACCACTGTCATAGTATCTATGGTAATGATTATCGAACCACCACCATAGGATCTATAGTAGAGGTTGTGTAACCACTGCCATACGGTCTATGATAGCGGTTGGCAGACAATCAACGGTGGCATTTGAAATGCCTAAGGCAGCGGTTGGCACGCAACCGGTGGTGGCATTTGGAATGCCTAAGACAGTGGTTGACAATCGCTGCCATAGATTTTGAATAAAAAAAAAATATATTTTTTAATTTTTATTTTTTTACTTGATAAATGTAGTTCAATATATAACTCTAGAATATATCTAAAATAGCAAAAGAATACATCTAAAATACTCAAATTTTATTATTGAAAAAAATTTATTATAATATTTTTTTGAAAAATACATCAGAAGTCTACTAAATCTACATCTAAGTCATTGTCACTGGGAGAAGATGAAGCATGAGTCGGAGGAGCTAGAGTTGGAGCTGAAACGCTAGCCAACATATCCTTGAGGCTCATAAAGTCAACTCCAAAACACGTGCTAAGCCTCATCACCATAGCAGTCATAATGCCTTGTAGTTGAGATGTCCGCTTCTTAGCCTGAGCAGCTCACTGTCTAGCTTGAGTTGCTTGCACTAACGTCTCCTCAAGCTACTCTTGACTGACGATACTAGAAGCATATAAAGAGATGCTCGTCTTAGATCAGTAGCTCATCAGCGTATGTTTGAACTTGTATTGGATCCTCTTAGAGTGCTCAGGCCCTAAGACTTGAGATAGATGGTCATGGGGGCTAAAGGTATCTGGGCCCTTGCTCACGAGCACGTTTAACTACTCCTATAATTATAAATTTAAATAAAATATCATAAAAAATATTATAATACTAATCATAGTAATACTCTATTTATTACTTAACAAAATCTTTCTGATCGTGATGTTCATTGGCCTGCCCTTTTTGTCCATATGGCTAGATCGAAAGATGATGCTACGAGTAAGCATCACCCCTTCTCTCGTCAGCTATAACAATGGATCAGTTTATTAGAAACATACAAAAAAAATATTAATTTAATTTATAAACTAAGATTCAGAATTTATTACCTCTCTATACATACGACTGGCCATAGACTCACGATCCAAAGTGTGCATATACTCCTGAGCTATCTGATTCCTCTGGTTCTGATAGGAGGTAGTCTAAAAAGTATTTAAATAAGTAACAAATATTTAAAAAGTATTCAAATATAATTGTTGGTCTATTAAAAAATTTAAAAGTTAGAAATTAAACTTGGAACTCCTAGCTCCTCTAATGCCTAACCATCCCCTCCTACTAACTTGAAGGATAGTCCTGAATCTAAGAAACAATCTCCTCCTTTGTATCCCATCAGTGCTCGAGCCATCCTATGTGAAGCTTGACCTTATAATTTCGGTATAAGTCTCCAATCTTCTTTAGTTGGACATCTTAAGCCCTCTCATGATCTAGAAAGTCGTACCTCTTATGCATAAAGTTATCAAAAATCAATTATGAAATTATTCTAATCAAACATAGTGTAAACATATCAAATATATAAATATAATTAAGATATACTTATTCACATCTTCTCTCACACCCGGTCCCTAACATCAATGTTCATCAATTGCCAGTCTATAGGCAGTACTAAAATGATGTCAGATCACCTCACAAGCACTCCAAAAAAGGATTACATCTCTCGTGCGGCTTTTCTAACTAGCCTGTCCTTCCGATCGTACTCCACTATGACCTAATGCTGGTGGTTCCATACATGCAGCTTGCATATAGGATTGTAAAATATCCTACTAGATGATGCACCTACAATAAAAATATATTATATAAATATATAAGAGTATATAATAACTATACAAAAAATATATAAATAAATAATTAATACAATAAAAATATACTCTCACTGGCCTTGGGATCATGCGATGTGGATGCCAGTGGAGACTCATCGATGGGTGGAGCATGTACCAAAGATATGGTTGATGGTGGAGGCTCAAATGCCAATGAAGGAGTAGATGTTGATAATGCTTGGACAGCCAATGTAGAGGTGAATGGAGTATGTGCCGATGGTGGCTCAAATGCTGAGCTTCGAATAGCCCGTCGAGAGGTGAAAATGAAAGCTAGATGGCATTTCAGAACCATTCTGATCTACAATATTAATAAATATTAATTAATATAACATATTGAATAATTATTAATATTAGTAGAGTATTAATAAATAGACTCTAATATTTATACCAGAATGTTGAACTCATTATCTAATGACATCTATAATATGGACATCACCATCGCTCCTAACAAATATATCTGGAACCTTGACAACACCAGATAAGTTTTGCCCTAGAGGAATAATTTGTATGCATATTCCAACATCATCATCAATCTTGGTATCATTAGAAATATGCTTAGGCACCATCCTCACAACAACACCCCATTGAGGTTTCAAGAGATCACTAACGTAAAAGACTTGACTAGCTTGAAAGGTAAATATATACAATTTTTCAGTTTGGAGATGGAATTACATGTTAACGAGAGTAAAATCATACTCATCAATCTTCAACTTTGACCGAGATAAGGTATCAAATCAATCATATTTTATCAACACAATTCTTTCTTTAGAATAATAGTGCAAGATGACTATCTTCTCCATCATCCCATAATAGTTCAGATCCTCCATACGAAGCTGTGAATTCCTCAAGCTAGCATAACACCCAGTGGTGGTGCTTAATATTATGCCACTATTTTGTGTTATCATATTTACGAACCGACTGTGAATATTAAATCTGTAGCCGTTAATGATGAGCCACTATAAAAAAATTAGATTTTAACAATGATATTAGCGGTGGCAACAAAATCCATCACTAATAAAGCTTTTTGCCACCGCAACATTGATTAAAAAAAAATGCCATTGCTAATAATATTAGCGATGGCAAACATATTATTAGCGATGATAAAAGCCATCTCTAAAAATATAAAAGAAATATTTTATAATATTTAAATAAAAAATATATTAGCGATGCCAAATTTGGATTATTAGCGATACAAATGTAACCATCACTAATATCAAACTATTAGCAGTGGCTTTATCATTATTAGCGGTGGTGCTAAAATTATTTAAAATTTTTAAAATTTTTATAATAGTTAAATATAAAATAAAAATTAGCGATGGCATTTTTGGATATTAGCGATGAAAATTTATCATCGCTAATAGTTGGAAAGTTATTTGCGATGGAATTAGCAATAGCATTTTGCCGTCGCTAGTAATCCATAACTGGTCCAACCCTAGTTCGAACTTAATTCGAATTCAATTCAAAATTCTACCAAAATAAATTTAATTAACCTATGAATCTAAGTCCTACATCAATTATAAAATTTAATTAACCTTAAATTAAATTTGATTTAAATCAATTAGGAGAAATTGGTGTTTAATTTGGATTCAATTCGAATATAATTCAAAATTCTATCAATTATAATTTAATTAGATTTTTAATTCAAGTCCTACTTGGGCAGTAAAATCTAATTACTTTCAATTTAAGTTTAGCCTAATTAAATTTAAGCTAATTTAAATAATTAAAAAAATAATTTTTAATTTAGATTCGATTTGAATTCAATTCGAACGCAATTCAAATTCAATTCGAAATTCTATCAAATATAATTTAATTAGATTTTGAATCCAAATCCTACATAGATTATAAAATTCAATTGATCTCAAATTAAGTCAAGATCAATCAAATTAAAGTTGATTTAAATTAATTAAGAGAAAATAATTTTTAATTTGGGTTCAATTCGAATCTAATTCAAATCCAATTAGATTACCTATCAATCCTAATTCAATTAGACTTGAAAATCTAGGTCCTACTTGGATAATAAAATCTAATTACTTTGATATTAAATTAAGCCTAATTCAATTAAATCTGATTATAATCAATTATGAAAAAATTATTTTTAATTTAGGTTCGAGCCAAATGCAATTAAAACTCGATTCAAATCTAATTCAAAATCATATCTAACCTAATTCAATTGGATTTTGAATCCAAGTCCTAATCAGATTGTAAAACCTAATTATGTTCAAATTAAGTCAAGTCTAATTAAATTTAATATGATTTAAATTAATTATAAAAAAATAATTTTTAATTTGAATTTGATTCATAACTAATTCGAAATCATATCAAACCTAATTCAATTAGATTTTGAATCCAAGTTTTATTTGAAATATTAAAATCCAATTAGCCTCAAATTAAGTCAAGTCTAATTAAATTAAATCTAATTTAAATTAATTAGAACTTGATTCATAAATTAATTAAATTTAAAAATTTAATAAAATCAAATATTAATTTTTAATCATAAAAAATGATTAAGAAGGGCAAAAAATTAATGTAAAAAAAATTATATTAGCAACAGCTTTAGCCATGGCAAGAATACCATCGCTAATAATTAAAAAATATTATTTTAAATACATAATTATTAGTGATGGAAATAATTTTATCGATCGTAACTTTCATCGTAAATAATTTTTTACATATTAGTAATGGGAAATGTTTATTAGCGGTGGAATATGCTGTCGCTAATAATCTTTCCACCTCGTTTTTTCTTCCACGCCATGCACCCTTATTTCTCCCCACGCCACCGCCCACCGCCTCCCTATTTTTTCCATCCCACCATCCACTGGTTCCTCATTTTTCCACTATCCCTCCTTCCGCCCTTCAGCATTTTTATCCCCCAGCGCCACCGCCCTCTCCCCCCACCCTTCGATCCTCCTATCATCCCCTCTCTCTCCTGATCGACAACCTTCCATTGACTGCACCCAGCCAGCCTTTTCGAACCTCCGACCGTCTCCTGCCTCTCCGAGCCCTCGACCATCTCGATCCCTCCGACTGCATCCGACTTGCCTTCTCGAGCCTCTGGCTGCCTCCTACCTTCCTGAACCTCCAACCCTTCGGTTTCCTCGCTACCCCCTCTCTCGCCCTATCGATAGCCAACCCTTGACTGCACTCGGCCTGCCTCCCTAAGCTCTCCATCACCTCCCACCTCTTCGAGCCTTCGATCGTTTTGATCCTCCGGTTGCACTTGACCCGCCCCCCGAGCCTCCTACCTCTCGGAACCCACGATGCTTTGGTTCCCCCACCACCCCTTCTCTTCCTCGATCGGTGGCCTCCCTTTGGCTACACTCAGTTCGTCTTCTCGAGCCCCCGACCGCCTCCTTCCTCTACAAGCCTCCGACAGTCTCAACCCCCTGGCCGCCTCCTGCCTTCCCGGACCTCCGACCCTTTGGTTCTCCTGCCACCTCCTCTCTCTCCCGATTGGTGGCCTTCCTCCGATTGCACCCGACCCACCTTCCCGAGCCTCCAACCGCCTCCCACCTTCTCGAGCCTCCGACCATCTCGATCCCCCCGACTACACTCATCTCATCTTCCTGAGCCCTCGGCCGCCACCTACCTCCCCAAACCCCTGGCCCTTCGGTTCTCCCACCACCCCTTCTCTTCCTTGATCGACGGCTTCCCCTCGGCCCACCTTTTTGAATCTTCGACCGCCTCTTACCTCCCCCCTGGGTGCCTTCTGCCTCCTTCCCTGAACTCTCGACCGCCTCCTACCTCCCCGAACCCCTAGCCTTTCGATTCACCTGCCAACCCCTCTCTCCTCCAATCGCCTCCTACCTCCTTCTCCGAACCTTCGGTCCTTCGGTTCACTCGCCACCCCCTCTCTCCTCCGACCGTCTCCCTCTGGCTACACTTGGCCCACCTCCCCAAATCCTCGGCAGCCTTTTGCCTCCCCGAGCCCCTGGATGGAAGCTCTCGGCCTTTCCAAGCTTCAGTTTGTGGCTGCATCCCCGAGCCTCAGTCCTTGCTCGCCTGTGCCTTCTCGCATCTCAATTCCTACATGCCAGTCCATACATGCCTCAATCCTGTACAGTAGCCTTCTTATATTATGAGTATTAGCGTTGGTATTACTGACAACTAATACCATCACTAAAAATTATTTTTTTTAATTTAAATTATATTAATTAAGCATAATTAGATATTAAAAATTAAATACGAGGTTGAGACGTGCCCTACGTGCTTCGATCTCGACATGCAGTGCACTTGAATCGAGAAAAGGTTCGAACAGCATTGCAAACATCAGCCCAAGATGTGCCCTGCATGCTTCGATCTCGGCATGCAGAGCGATCGAATCGAGGAAAGGTTCGGATAGCATTGTAAATACCAGCCCGAGACATTCTCTGCATGCTCCGATCTCGGTATGTAGAGTGGTCGAACCAAGGGAAGGTTTGGACTGCATTATAAACATCGACCCAAGACGTGCCCTGCACGCTCTGATCTTGGCATGCAGAGCGGTCGAATCAAAAAAAGATTTGGACAGCAAACATGAGATCGAGATGTGCCCTACGCGCTTCAGTCTTGACATGCAGAGCGCTTGAACCGAGGGAAGGTTTGGGCTGCATTGCAAATATGAGCTCGAGATGTGGATTTATGCCAAATTATAAGCGTTGGTACTTATATAAGGATCAATTCATAGGAGACAACTGCAAGGGCTTCGAAGGCTCTACTCATCCAAGACTTTGCTGATGTACAAGAGCTTAATGGTGATAGGCTCAAGCATATGATTAGCACATTTGGTGGATTTGATCTGATTATTAGTGGAAGCCCATGTAATAACTTTTCATATAGCAACCGTCATAGTCATGATGGACAGGGTTGCTATGGTTATAATTATGCTTAGCCTCTATAGGATTGCTACCCCCTAGAGGCTAACCAAGGCTATAACTATAGCAACCCCTATAGTCCATCACGACTATAGTGGTTGCTATCTGAAAAATTATTACAAAAGCTTCCACTAATAACCAGATCAAATCCATTAAATATACTAATCATATGCTCGAGCTTGTCATCGTTAAACTCTTGCACATCAGTAAATATATTGGACAAGTAGAGCTTTCCATATACGCATATTGTCTTTCACATCTTTCTATGCTGGTATCAATGCTTGTAGTTCGGACTTGAAGCTTGCCAAATGACTAGGGTATGCGAGCACATGAATTTTATTTTTAAGTTATTATTTTATTTTTTATTAAAATTTATATTTCTAATTTGTAGCTCGAGGAGGCGGTCAGGGACTTGGAGATAGAGGCTATGATGACTACTTATGCGAGATGCACCTAAATGGAGGTGATGCATTCTGTTCTTGTTGTTGTATGGTCAAGCTTAGATGGTCTGTTACATTGTAGACAATCGTTTGCAGCCATTCACCATACTTTGGTGTAGAAGAACTTGTAATGCAGGACAAGCTTGGATGGTCTGTTATATCGTAGACAACTACTTGCAGCCATCTCATGATTAAAGGTGTAGAGGAATGCACAATACCTTATTTTTCAATGGTAGATCTGAGTCTTCTTCACATTTTTATGTATTTAGATTATTATGTACTACTAAATGAGAATCAGACAATGCTTAAATCAGGAGATCAGCAGACCAACATATTATCATATATTGTTGGATGAGAAACATTGGATTGTTGATACATTACAGATACTCACTAATAATCTTTGTTATATGTGAGTTAAATTTTGATCATCTTATTATGTTTTGATAGATATTTTGTTTGAACCAATTTTTAAGTCAAAGTTGATGAACGAGTTTTTCAGATGATTGTTTAGAGCACGTAATGTAGCCTCGAGGATGTTTTTAGTAAGTCAAGATTAGTCTAATTTATAAATTTCTGATACATTGGTATTTTAATTACATATAAATATATGCTTGCTTCTATCTTGCAGGACTAATATCGATTCGAGACTCCACAGGATGAGAAGGCTGGCCATCAGATCTTCGAGGAGGTGGCCACATTGAGGCTCCGAGATGGCTTCTATAGCCTTAGGCAGTCCACCATTCAGCACTCTGATTTTCAGTCACCATCGGATTGGAGATCCTTCATAGATCACTAGATGCGGACGGACATATGACAGACCCTCTGCGATCAGTGGAGTAGTGAGGAGTACTCCGATAGAGGGCCCGATAGAACCAGACCATCCAGTAGGATCCGATTAGACATACGGGCGATTTGATCGGCATACATATTATGACCAACAGACTGATAAAAAATTATATCAAAGCTCTTCACTAGAATTATAAAAACTCTTATATGCATATTTTAATTAATTTAATTTTATTATTTACTTATCATAGGTAAGGCAGTTGGATCATTCACCAGACCAGTTGTAGTTATGGCGGGCCACACACCAGTCTAGAAAGATTGGTGACTATTTAGATTCTACATCATGATGGATCATGGTAAAAACTTCAAACTCTATTTCTTAACTATACAGGTGTATTATGCGGAGTATATTATTGAGAGGTATGGTGATGACCCATCTTCTCAGCCCCCTCTTGACCTTGAGGGATGGCTCAGCGCCATCGAGGGGGTGAGTTGGAGCTGGGTCATAGGATTTGGCCAAAGCTTCGATCTTCCATTACCTCGATATCCTTCGACATCCTCATTGGTCTCGACGTCCTAGATCTGGAGTGATGCGCATGTGGAGGAGGTCGTGCAAAGGCTGCTGAGTCAGCGATCTTAGAGTCTCCTACATGCTATCCATGATACGATCATAGAGCTTCTCTAGGACCCACAACTATGCGACCAGCTGGGCTTGTTGTTCCAACCATCATATTAGAAATATATATTATTAAATTATTTTAATTATTTTAAGTTTTTATTTTTAGAAGCTTTATATATTTAGATTTGAGTCTAGAAAAGAAATTCAGGAGCTAAAAATTCAATCTAACTGTTCAATCGATAAGCCGGAGGTGTCTATAGCTCTGTATCATCGAATAAAATATGCAAAATTAATCTATTTAAGAATCAAAAGAATATATCAAAAGATATACTTTCTTATTGAAACTTATTAATATTATTTTATTTTTTATTATAGGATGCTAAGACATCCAGCTCTCATCTACTAGCTATTGGAGAGGAACAGGAGGAGGAGGAGGCTAACGATGATGAGAATCAAACTTAATTTTTTTTGATGTATTATATATTTTTATATTTTTTATAAAAAAATATATAATTTTTATTTTTAATATAATATAATTAATTTTTAATTTTTGATTGCCATATTATCTTTGGATTTTAATTATAATAGGTATTAGAAATCATAATTCATTATAATTAATTAAAATAGATTTTAAAAATATTATTATTGATTTTAAAAAATTAAATTAAGTATTACCATCGATATTAGCGATGGTAACTCCCATCACTAATATTTTTTAAATTAATTTTTTTTATTTAATTTAAAAATTAAATAAAATTAGAAATGTCATTAGAGATGGAATAATTTATCGCTAATAATTATTGGCGATGGCATTAGCAATGAATTACCGTCGCTAATATTTTTTTTATTTTTTTAAAAAAAATTTAAAAATTAATTAGAGATGGATTTATTTTATTTCAAAAGTAATCGCTAATTTTGTTATTAGCGGCAGCATCTTCTGCCATCCGTAATGGTCATAATTAGTGATAAAAATTTTTTAGATTGACTTTTACGATGATATTAGCAACGATGGACTAATTATTAGCGATGGTATTTCACCATTGCTAATAGCTAGATTTCTTTTAGTGAGCTATTTATACTCATATATGATATGATTAGGTTCCGTTAAAAGAGCACGCATTTTAAGATTCACATCACCGAGTGGTAATCTTCACACCTAAGGAGATGACACCTAATTAATAAACATATTCAAATGAGGTGCATAAGCAATAATATGTACTTGCTTACATGATCTTTGAATCATTCAGAAAATTCTTTGTTATGCATTTTTTCTTTCTTCCAAATACTTACAGCACCATATTTTAATCTTATGATCTTTTTGTATTTGTTGCATGTATAAATATGGTGAAATAAATATGGTGAAATAAGTAAGGCTGAATGACTCAACTTATGTATGGCTCAATGACATTACAGTTGAAAAGTATGTAGTAGTATGCTTTATCTCTTTTCTTAATACTCAAATTAATGAGGTGATATAAAGTAGAAAGTCGTTATGGAGTTCTCTTACTCGCCAGTATGGTCCATGGCTGTCAGTACGTTCCAAAACCTACCAATAGAAATTCTCTTTTAATTAATATTATTATAAAATATTATAAATGATAATTAATAAATATTACTATGAAATTAAAAAAATCATATCTATGGCTATGCAGAGGGGTTTGCATAGAGCTCCGAGGATTGCTGACAGTAGTGCCAGAGAGAGGTGGCAGCGTTAGAGGTAGTTTGTGAGAGAGATACAAAGATAGTGAGATATGGATAGAGACAGAGAGAAAGAGGGAAGAGAGAAAGTGATAGATGAGAGAAAGAGGGAAGAGAGAGATAGAGAGAGTGGGGAGGTCGAGGGGACGGTGGCAATGGTGCAAAAAGGGAGGGGGCAGCGGTGGGTCGGGCCAAGAAAAAAGAGGAGAGAAAGAGAGAAAGAAGGTGGGGCTGGCGATCGGACTGGTCGGGAAAGAAGGAGGAGGCGGGGGAGGTGGCAGGGCCGGATGAGAAAGAAAGAGGAGGCAGGGGAGGGTGGGGCCAATCAAAAAGGAAGGAGAAGGTGGGATCGATCGGGGAAAAGAAAGGTGGGGCTGGCTGGGGAAGAAGAAGGAGGCAGCACCGACTGGAGAAGAAAAAGGAGGGACCTTACCAATGGCGAAGAGGAGGAAGAGAGAGAGGGAGAGGGAAAATGAAAATAGGGCCACGATACTGAAAAATAACCTAATCTACGGTAGTAATTTTCGAATCCTTGCCATAGGTTAATAACAGCGATTACTGAAAATTGCTTGCATAGGTTTATGGCAGCGGTTACAAAACCACTGTCATAGTTTAATATTAATTTTTTATATATTTTTAAATATAATATATTTTAAAATTTAATATTCATGTTTATTATTAATTATCTAAATAATTATCATTAGAGTGTCATCATAAAAGATCGTCTCGATCCGATAGCTCTAGCTTCATCGATTAGTAAAATTTAATTTCGACGTCTATGAATGATGGCATGATGATCTGATAGATGGAGAACACCGATGAGTCTGAAAATCTACAATGATGATCTTGATGATGTTTGTAGTACACTATCAAAGTTTTACTTTAATTGGATATCATTATCATGGCCAATTTAGCATGGGATGATTTCGATCGTTAAATAAGAAACAAATGATTAAAGGACCAAATGGCATCTGATTATGAGATAATTTTTTAGATAAATAATCTTGGCTACTACTTTAATCATTTTTATGGTGGTGATTATAAAATTCAAACTGCGGATCTAAGAACGATCCAAAACTATACATCACTTGATACCTGTTCTTAAATTTCTTAAGTAATTATGCTTGTACTTTTGCAAGATCTAATTAACATGAATAGTTCACATAGAAATGATTTGGATTTTATGATCATCATTGTACCAAATGATTAAAATTATAGAAAAGATCATTTATCTAAAAATTCATCTCATAATCGAATGCCGTTTGGCCTTTTGATCACTTGTTTCTCATTTAATAGTCAAAATTATTTCATGCTAAATTGACCATGATAACGATATCCGATTGAAGTAAAATTTTGATAATATGCTACAAAGGTCATCGAGATCATCGTTGCTAGTTTTCGGATCCATCGGTAGTCTCCATCTATTAGATCATCATGCCATCATTCATAGTCATCAAAATTAAATTTCACTTATCGATGAAGCTAGGGCTATTGGATCGAGGCAGTCTTTGTGATGATACTCTAATGATAATTATTTAGATAATGAACGGTGAAGATGGATATTAAATTTTAAAATTATATTTAAAAAAAAATATGAAAAAAAGATATAGCAGCGGTCACGTATAACTGCTGCAATAGATCCAATTTATAGCAGCAGTTTTAAATAACCACAATAATATTCCGGATCTATTATAGTGGTTAAGAAAAATCACTGCCATAGGATATCTATAACAGCGGTTATGGCTAACTGCTATCATAGTTCGGATCTATTATAACGGTTATATATAATTGTTGCCGTGGGTCATACTAATTGCAGCGGTCTAGCTTAACTACTGTTATAGATCCGGACTATGATAGTGGTTTAATAATCGTTGCCATATATGAATCCTATTATAGCGGTTAGTCAAAACCACTGCTATAGATTGGATCTATGGCAGCGGTCCTGCTTAACCGTTGCATAGATGTCCTATGACAGTGGTTTTTCTTAACTGCTGTCATAAGTTGGATATATAGCAGCGGTTCATTATAACCACTGTCTTAGATCCTATGATGGCGATTTTCAAACCGCTGTAATAGTAAGCACTGTTGTAGCCTCATTCTATAGTAGTGATGGTTGAATCGGTCCAAAAATTATGTGATGAACTTGGTTCAATCAATTATTTTTTTGAGAGATTAGATTAGAGGGATGGTGTGGAGCTTTTTAGAGGCCTCTCTTGGATTTATGTTTGGAATTGGGCCATGCCCAAATTTTTTTGAAATTTGGGCTGGGCTTAGGCTAGAAGATTTTCTCAAAATTTAGCTCAAGTCTGATTCGATCCTGAACAAAGACTTGGCTTGAAATCTAGTTACGCTTTGTTGTCTTGGGTAGCGAGTGGAGAATTTAGGCCATGCCCAATTTGAAGTTGGTTGTGCTAAATTTGAACTTAGGCATCAGACTGAGCTTAAAATAAATTGGCATGGTGATGAGATTTCACTTTGGATGCTTCGCATCTATAACGGGCCTCAGATCCTAAAGCCATGTTCCACTTTAATTAGCTTTTGCGGTCTCTCAATGATATGATCTGAGAAAGAAAAGAGAAAAAGAACCGCAAAACCTCAACGATGCATCCTCTCCTCACCCGACCCTACAACTAAAGAAAAAATAAAGCACTCATGCATACCGTACATGCACGATTCTATTATTATGAAATTAATGGTAGAAATTCATTGAATAATTAACTAGAAAAGTGCGATGCATGTTTTTAAATAGGGTATTTAAATACTATGAGTCGGTGAAGGGAGGAAAACATCAAGGGTAGCAACTATAAGAAGCATGCCTAATTGACACAAGTTTCAGCTGCAAAAGTACTTGAGTTTTCCCTGTGTCCATTTATATAACAATATGTTGAATAGAGCAAGGAAATCCCATACTGATCTAGCACCGACCCGCTGGTGTAGCAGCCAGTCAAGTCCACGACACCAAGGAAAGTTTATCATGTCTAAATTCTTTATTTCCACCAAATAGTAGATCTAAATTACGTTCTAACCAAGTCCATGATCAGCATGCATGTAGATCGTGATTTTTCCCCCCTCAATTACCTTGTTATGATCCTAGCAATCTGGGATCTTGGGAGGGTACATATTGAATTTTTGGTATTTTTTGCAAAAAATAGCTGCCATGTGACTTAATTCTGTACTATTATACTTTTCAGCCTTACCTATTTATCATTGCATCAAGCAATAGCCCTTGATTGTCATTTGCATATTAATATTCTTTTCGATAGACTATGATTTAGATCAATACATAATTACCCACTTTTTCATGCTTCAATTGTAGAGATTCCATGTACCATCATTTCATGAATTGTTTTCCATAACTTTTATCACGCCATATATGAAAACTTGGAAGATGCAAATCAGAAAACAATCATAAATGCAGGCATCTTGAACACGTTATCTATTAAATAAGTAATGTAACTTATCATCGAGAAAAAAGTAATATAACTACCGATCGCGATGGGTGCCTTTATAGTGAAACAAATTAATCCCCTAAGTCTCCAACTTAGATATATTTATTTTGTTTGAGAAATCCAGTTGGTATGCATGGGAGAGTTTGAAACACAAAACTGAATAGAGAATAATTTGGACTATAAATTGAATGCTAATGTCGAGAGCTAAAACCATCAAATTTATAACGACAACAGCTTGTATATCTAATACACAAATAAGAACCTGCCATCCTTAATCAAAGCCACACAATCCAATCTATTTCACACTGAGGCAAAGAAATAGCTGAACTACATCTCTATGACCCATCTAAAGGGTGCAAATAGGAAAAGCCAGCAAGAACTGCTTGCTCGATGGTCAGGAGGAGAAGCAAGACTGCCGCTATCACCGAAATAATAGTCCATGGACTGCTAAAATAGTTCCGCTTAAAATCAGCCCTCCATTTATGAAATTTGGAGTTATAATACCCGTGCACTTCCATAAATAGATCTGCTAGGTGGTTGTTATTAGAAGAATAATGTATTTCATTGCACAACTTATTAAAGAGACCTGCAAGGGCCTTATCGGTGCTCAACCTATTTACTAGAATACCTCTCAAGTGGAGCAACTGTGCATCCTTGGCCTCGTCGATGATACAGTCCATGAAGACTGCATAGGTTGTGATGTAGGTCATGGCACCCGCATAGCATTGCTCGAAAGCTATGAGGTTGCGGAAGAGGGAGCAGGTGTGGTCGGTGACCCGCAATGGTGGTATCTCCATCCGTCCATTATCGAATTTTATATCCAAGAAGTTGGTTTCATCCTTCCTCTTCCTGAACTTGACACCAGCCCGTCTAAGCTCCGTTGCACTAGGAATCCACTCACTTCCGGTTGTATCTGATGGTTTCTTCTTCTTCCGGCTCTTGACACCAGTTTGTCTGACCTTCGTTGCACTAGGAATCCACTTGCATCCAGTTGCATCTAGTGGTTTTTCTTGCTGTGGTGGATGTGGTTGAAAGACACGAGATGAATGGAAAAGATGGAGTAGATGATGAATCGAAGCTATAGACGTTGTCTCGAATGAATTTGATAAGCTGGGTTGGATGTTGCAAAAGAGATCAAGCACGCGTTGTGGAATATTGATGTCGCCATCCTTGGGGATTTTGAGTAGATCAAATAGGATTTGGATGATGAAGAAAGGTATCTGATTCTCAAGCTTCAGCAGGTCATACAATGCCACCTTAACTGTGAATAGCCCTGCCTCGAAGGGGCCTTTAATCTCCTCACGGTCCTCCTCGATCTCTAATTTCACCATCTCTTGTTTGGACAACAAAGCCTCGAAATCTTCCTTCTCATTTTTGCCACTGAGTGTTCCTCTAACTCTTTTTCCACTACCAACATCACTTGCTTGCTCCTCTTTCCCCTTCTCCTTTCCCATTATTTCCCATCCCTCCTTTCTCTCATGATGCACCTCCAATACCACATCTCCCTTTTCTCTCTCCTTTTTCTCCTCTTGCTCCTTGTTTGCATGCTCCTCTTTCTCCTCTTTTGCATGCTCCTCTTTCTCCTTGTTTGCATGCTTTAGCAAGAGATGGATGATGAAGCACCCATCAAGCAACATGATCTCTGCCATATCGTGGGCATTCACTGAGATCAATTTCTTGGAGTAGCAACTTCGGACATCCTCATCTAGTTCCTTCAATGCCCACAAGCACTTGTCCAGCAGTTCACTACTCTGGTCTTTGGGGTGACGTGAGAGAAGGTAGCGCACACACCTCCACTTATGCTCCTGGATAGCAGATTCTCGCCTCAGGACATGATGGAAGGGGCCGATGGGAACGACCGCTGGCTTGTAGGCCAGGGGATCTAAACGCCGGATGTGTGCTGGGATCTCGAAGATGGTGCATGGGCCAAGAGAATTTTGTTCTGGCCTTACATCATTCACCTTCTTCCTCACTCGGTTGATCAATGAGGCCAGATCAGCCTTGTTGTCGCCGGTGGGAGAAGATGTTGCCGTGCTTGCTATAATTGGTGGATGCTGCGTGCTTGTATCCGCTACGCGATTGCTGGATCTTCTGTCCATCATGTGTCACAACCTAAAAATTCATAGATTTCATCAACATGCAAATTTATGCTAGCTTTGAATAGCCGGGCAGATATCTATCCAAAAAATGGCACGCAATTAACTCTTGTCAGAGAGAACTTGCCCTTGGAGTGAGTTTGAATGAACCACTAAACATGTGATATTTATATTTCTGAAATTAAAAATTGTGATCTTAAACAACCTGGTGTTCAGTTGTACAATGGATTTTTACAAAATTTCTTAATTAATATATCATAACATTAAATAATAAGACATTTCAAGTTCCGGATTTTACAAAATTTCTTATTTGAGCTAGGAAATTTCATTTTTGAAATTTCCCTTTTGGATGACCAAAAACCTATTAAAAAAAAATAACTCTAAACTTTTGAATTAAGAAACAGGCAAACTATATGGTAAGTTTCAAAGTTGGAATAATATCAAAATGAAACCTGGGTGATTAGAACAAGTTACTCTTATCCCTGAAATGGAGAACCAACTGGCCTTCTTTTTCCTTGCACCAGGCAAAGCATATCAAGATTTATGGTTGCAAAAGCTTGATATGTATGTAAGAAGTCTACATATGATATAGAACTTCTCAGAAGTTTATGGCATGGATTTGGAGATATGTCAGCCACTTACTAGAATGAGTTGAGCACAGGAATTAAATTTATAAAATAACTGAATTAATAGGAGACCATGATCGTGGAACCATTGCTTGCTTGGGATACTAGCCTGGCTTGCTTAGAAGCAAGGAACATCTTTTTTGATGATTAGAATCAAGGAATATCATCTTCAACTATTAAAGCTGCAAGCAACATTTTGGAGAAGCTCCAACAAGGATGATGAAAAAGGGGAAAACATAACACTTGCTTCTTTTTGCCCGCTTGCATTCATCAAGAGAACAAAAACAATACAAAGAAATGAAGAAAAGGAACAAACAATGCTAGGTTTTTTACTACTAGGAAATCCAAAAGATCAAAAAACAAGCAAAAAATAAATCTACACTACAAAAAATTAGACTATTAGCGACGGCTAATAGCCATTGCTAATATATATTTTTCTATCACTAATATTATTAGTAACGACAATCCTTCAATAATTAGTGGTCAGAAAAAACCTAGTCACTAATTCCAACTATTAGCGATGGGCTCACTAGCCGTTGCTACTACTAGTTATTAACGACGACATTAGCGATGGCTATATTCCATCGCTATTTATTTTCTAATTTTTAAATAAAATATTTAAAAATTTTAAAAATAATTAGTGATAATTTTTTATCGCTAATGCCATTGCTAATAATTATTAGCAATAGCTTAAGCTATTGCTAATTATATTGATAATAATTAATTTTAATTTTTTAAAAAAATAATATTAATTTTTTATTATTAGCGATGGCGTCAATTGTCACTAATGTTGTCGGTAATAGTTACATTTATTTTATAAAAAAATATATAATAATATTTTTAAATCTATTTTAATTAATCATAATTAATTATGGTTCCTAACATCTATTATAATTAAAATCCAAAGATAATATGATAATTATAAATAAAAAAAATAATTATATTATATTAAAAATATAAATTATATAATTTTATAAGTAGTATGAAAAATACAAGATACCAAAATAAAAAAAAAATTAGGTTAGATCCTCCTCATCCTCCTCCTCCTCAAATGAAGAAAAATAAAATATTATTAATAAGTTTCAATGCAGAGATGTCTCTTTCGATATGGAAGCATATCATTTGATATACTTTTTTGATTCTTAAATAAATTATTTCTACATAATTCATTTGATGATACAGAGTTATAGATACCTCCGACCTATCAATTGGATAGTTAGATTAAATTTTTAGTCCCTACATCCCCTTATCCGACTCTATCCTAAATATGTGAAGCTTCTAAATATAAAAACTTAAAATAATTAAAAGAGTTTACTAGTAGAATTATCTGATGTGATGATTGAGATAACAAACATAGCTGGTCACATAGCTATGGATCCTGAAAAATCTCTACAACCATATCGCAGATGGCATCCCAAAAGTTCTAAGGTCACTAGCTCAGAAGCCTCTGCACGATCTCCTCCATGTGTACATCGCTCTAAGTCTAAAATATCGAGGCTTATGAGCATACTGAAGAGTATCGAGACATTGAAAGGTTGAAGCTATGGGCGAATCTTATGATCCAGCTCCTACTCACCCCTTCGGTGATCCTAAGCTATCCCATAAGATTAACGAGAGGCTGAGTACTAGGTCATCGCCGTACCATGTAATGATATACTCCACATAATCCACCTATATAGTTCAAAAATATATTAGTTCTAATATATATTTCAAATTATGTAACAACTTAATAAATATAGTTGGAAATTTTTATCGTGATCTATTATGATCTAGAATCTAGGTAATCACCAGTTCTTTTAGACTGGCGTGTGGCCTTTCACAACTACAGCTGGTCTAGTAGATGATCAGCTACCATGTCTATAATAAATAAATAATAAAATTAAATTAATTAAAGTATATATATAAGTTTTTATATGCAGTTCTAGTAAAGAGTTTTGGTATAGATTTCTTACCAGTCTGTCAGCCATAATATGTGTATCATTAGTGCTGCCTATGTGCTTGATCGGATCCTACTGGATGGTTCAATTCTATCAGGCCCTCTATCACTTATTGAAGTACATCTCGTTGCTCTATTGATTGTAGAGGGCCTCCCATATGTCCGCCCGTATCTAGTGATCCCTATAGGACCTCCAGTCTAATGATAACTAAAAATCAGAATACTCAATGACAGACTATCGAAGGCTATATAGATCATCCTAGATTCTCTGTATAGCCATCTTCTCGAAGGTCGGATGTCCAACCTTTTTATCCTGAAGAGTCTCGAATCGATAGTACTCCTACAAGTAGAAGCAATCTTCTATTAAAAAATTGAATACAAACCTATAGTGAATTTAAAAATTAAATATTTTTGACTTATCCAAAATATCTTCCAAGTTGCATCATAAGCTCCAAACGACCAGTCGGAGAACTCATTCATGGCTCCATCATCAAACATCGGATGATTCTGGTAATCATATAGGATACTCTAGACTCTCTAAACATGCTACAAAATTGATTTTAAAAAATAAATATTAACTCTAGAATAATTAAATTTTAAATATATTAATTAAAGTTGTAGTACTTATGAATGGCTCTAAACGTGGATGAGCCCTCTATCCTTCGATCGAGTCAGAGATGCCATGAGATGGGTGTTAGAATTTGACATATCGAATTCGATCCACAGTAGAGGAGAATCAGTATCAGTAAACAATCAAGCTGGCTTGGATACGAAATTGAGTCAGCTCGAGATGAGATCGAGCTGGCTCGAACCATAGCTGAGTCAGCTCTCTTAGACAGATAGAAAGTAGGAGTTTAGATGAGATGCGATCGAGCCAGCTCGACCTCTAACAGAGCCAGCTCAATGAAAATGAATAGAATAGGACGAGATTTTCTATTTGAACTTGGATTGTGATTAATCCAAGGGGTCTACGAGAGTTGCATATGGACAACAGGATTTAGCAGCCATGGAGGATTGCGGTCATGATCTAAAGATTGAAAAATATTTCAAGACTCTATCAAGATCATGTTCGACTCATATTAGGAGAAACAGCCCTATTAGGACTCTTGTGAACTACTGAGAAAAGGATTCTCATCCTATTTAAAGGACTGAGGTGCTATGGAGTAATGTGGTGGTGCATGTGACGTGAGAGGCATGTAAAGAGGCTCGGACAGCCGCCAAGAGGAGCTTGGTAGAGTACCGAGTACGTGCAATCCATAAGAGAAAGAAGCAATAGGTGCATAGCATATGGCAAGAAGGCTATGAGGGTAGAGCATCTTGTAGCTTTTGAGGGTCTCTTTAGAATTTTGAGAGAGCTTTTATAAAGGTATCTTCTAGTTGAGAGAGATTTATGTATGGTGAGTTGAGAGTGGGTATTCTCCTCTTGTACTTATTTTTTTTTTTCATAGTGGAGCTTTACATGCCCCGTAGAGGTGAGCCTTTGGACTGATCCACATACTTGATGATTTTTTTATTTTATTTTATTTTTTATCATAATAATTTGATACTAGATTCTTAATAAGTAGTATCAGAGTAGTTGATATCTCAACAGATTGGTATCAGAGTTAGATAGTATCGAAGTATAGATTACAGCCGTGGATAGAAATTGAAGAATATGGAGAAGATAAGTACAATCAAGATGGAGATCAACAGATTCGATGGAAAGGATAATTTTTTCTTATGGTAAGCAAGGATAAAGGATGTCCTCATCCAACATGGATTGATCGATGCTCTCTTGAACGATAAGATGCCAGCTACCATGGAGGTGAAGGATTGAAAGTGAATCCAGATGCAGATGGTGAGCACGATCTGCTTGTACCTAGTAGATGATGTGGTGATCCATGTACTTGGTGAGATATTTTCAATGGTGCTGTGGTCGAAGCTCGAGAAGTTGTACATGATAAAGTCACTCACCAACATGCTATTTCTTTAGAGATAGTTCTACCAACTATGGATGGACGAAGGTTAGAGTGTGTGGAAGCATCTATCCAACTTTTAAAAGATCTTCATCGATCTTCTTAGCATTGATGAAAAAGTTGAGAAGAAGATCAGGGCATTGGTTTTGCTAGCATCACTTCTCCCTTCGTATGAGTCCTTAATGATTATTCTTCTAGTAGGAAAGAGCACCATCAAGATGGATGAGGTCACTGCAACGATACTCTATAACGAGGTTCTCAAGAGGGAGAACTCAGCTTCGAGCTTAGATGATGGTAGCTCAGCTTTGGCAATTTTTAGAGGAGCAGGAGGTAGTAGATGGAGCAATAGAGGATTATGAGGAGGACGATCCAGATCTAAGATGAGGGATCCTAGCAAGATCAGATACTATAGGTGCGATGAGTTGGGGCATTGAGTCAAGGATTACCCATAACTCAAGGATCGAATGAGGGCTACTGTAGCAATGGATAGTAGCGAGTCAGAGGATGATGTCCTGAAAATATTTGATGAGGTATCTACTTTTTCTTAATAGTGAATTTTAGATTTTGCATGCATATATCATATTTATTACAGAAAGGAGCAATTTGCCTTCCTAGAGAGTAGTGAGGATAATATTTATCTACCAGATGGATCGAGCTGTGCAATCAGAGGCATCGAGATGATCAGCTAAAAGATACATGATGGTATAGTAAGAAGATTGGAGGAGATTTGATACATATCTGATTTTAGATAGAATCTTATTTTATTGAGCATATTAGATTCAAATGGCTACAGGTGGGTAGCTGGTTGTTGATGCAGAATCTGATCGTCGTTGGAGTCCACTGGAGTGGAGGCCGATGAGACCGCCATCGGAGACCTGCAAAATAAAATTCCATCCTGAGTTGGTGGAGAGGTGGCTCCGACAGAACCCTCCGACGATCAAGTCAGCTCTGGCCAACAGGAATGGAGTGCTCGGAATGAGTTTTGGAGCTTGGAGAAGAAGGGGAGAGCTTAGAGATCCGAGAGATTAGCGTATCTGGAGGATCCCTTTTATAGCGAAGTTTGATGATGATGGCTGTAACCGCGTGCTGGTGGACCGCTCGAGATTTGATGGAGTCAATCTCTCAGAAAAGTACCATACATGGTGGGTTGATGGTGACAGCCACGGCCGCGTGCTGGCGGGCCACTCAAAATTTGATGGAGTCAGTCTCTTAGGGAGGCACCGTATGCAGTGGGTTGATGGTGACAGCTATACAGCCAGCTGAATGAAGGATTGAAGGCCTTCATCGTGTGTCCATTTTGGAGGAGTTTGGGCTCCTGAAGAGAAAGCTTGGAAGAATTTTGGCTCCCATAGGCGTCTGACTGGAGGTATGCGGCTAAGGCTCGACCGCTGAAAAGTTCGGTAGGAGCTTGGTTGAGGTCCGATTGAAGGACTTTGGTTGAGGCCCGACTGTTGGGAGTCCGAAGGAGCTCGATCGTTGGAAGTTCAGTCAAGGAACGATCACTGAGGAGCTCGACCGCTGAGAAGTTCGAAGGAGCTCGGCTGAGGCCCGGTTGAAGGACTTTGGATGAGGCTCGATTGAAGGACTTTGGCTGAGGCCCAACTGTTGGGAGTTCGAAGGAGCTCGACCGCTGGAGAGTTCGGTCGAAGGGCGACCGCTGAGGCCCGACCGTTGGGAGTCCGAAGGAGCTCGACCACTGGAGAGTTCGACCGAGGGACGACCGCTGAGGCCCGATCATTGGGAGTCCGAAGGAGCTCGACCGTTGGAGAGTTTGGCTAAGGCCCATCTACGGAAGCTCTTCTATGGCTACTGGTTGCATCTAAGCATCGAACCAGACTTCGACGGGAGCGGGGTTTATCTCCAACACTAGCCCCCCCACTCCCGAGTTCGAAACTCGAAGGAAGGGAGTGCAGAAGAGGCGATTGCCGAAGTCTTCTTCTGAGATCCGTGCTGGTCCAGGTTGAAGCTCGGGGGAGATCTCATCTCTAGCTAAAGTTGATATTGAACTTGAAGCCTGAGGGAGATTCCATCTCCAATCGAGGTTGAAGGAGGCTTCGTCTCCCACGGTTGAGGTCGGAGGTTGAGCTCATCGGGGCGATATTATCTCCTGCAGTCGAGGTTAATACGGTCACCCGGGAGGGGTCTGATCTCTAGCTGGAGTTGCCTCCGATCTTATTTCTGGCCGAGGTTGGCATGGATGCTCGGGAGATTGCTTATCTCTATCTGAGGCTTCTCGGACGCTCTGGTCGAGGTTGTCTCGGGCGTCTTGGTTGAGGTTGTCACGAACCTTATCTCTATCGAAGGTTTCTCGGATGCTCTGACCGAGGTTGTCTCGGGCGTCTTGGCCGAGGTTGTCGTGGACCTTATCTCTATCCGAGGTTTCTTGGGTGCTTTGGCCGAGGTTGTCTCGGACATCTTGGCTGAGGTTGTTGCAGACCTTATCTCTATCCAAGGCTTCTCGAGCGCTCTGATCGAGGTTGTCATGGGCCTTACCCATAGTCGAGGTCGTCGGTCGCCTCGGGAGAGATCTTATCTCTAGCCGACGTTGATGGATATCCTATTTTCTATGGACTTCGAAGCTCGAACTTGGACTTTGCTCACGCCAGGATGAGGTTCTCCTCCTGCTCCTAACGGGTTGTGGGGGCACATTCAGACCGTCGTCCGTCTCCCCCCATCTTGTCTAAGGTGGGCGAGGTCTTAGGAGGAGGTTCTCCTCCTGTTCCATATTCAGACCATCATCCATCTCCCCCATCTCGTCCTTTGTGAACGAGGCCTTCGACTTTGCTCATATTAGGATGAGGTTCTCCTCCTATTTCTAACGGACTGTGGAGGCACATACGGACCGTCGTCCATCTCCTCCTATCGTTCTTTGTGAACGAGGCCTTCGACTTTGCTCGCATAAGGATGAGGTTCTCCTCCTATTTCTAACAGGCTGTGGGGGCACATACGGACCGTCGTCCGTGCCTCTCCCCTCGTCTCATCCTTTGTGAATGAGGCTTTCACTTTGCTCGCGTTAGGATGAGATTCTCCTCCTATTCCTAACGGGTTGTGGGGGCACATTCGGACCATCGTCCGTCTTCCCCCATCTGGTTCTTTGTGAACGAGGCCTTCGACTTTGCTTGCGTAAGGACGAGATTCTTTTTTCATTCCTAACGGGCTGTGGGGGCACATACGGACCATCATCCGTGCCCTCTCCCCCATCTCATCCTTTGTGAATGAGGCCTTCGACTTTGCTCGCATTAGGACGAGGTTCTCCTCCTATTCCTAATGGGCTGTGGGGGCACATACGGACCATCGTTCGTGCCTCTCCTCCTGTCTCATCCTTTGTGAACGAGGCCTTCGACTTTGCTCGCGTTAGGATGAGGTTCTCCTCCTATTTCTAACAGGCTGTGGGGGCACATTCGGACCGTCGTCCATCTCCCTCCGTCTCGTCCTTTGTGAACGAGGCCTTCGACTTTGCTCGCGTAAGGATGAGATTCTCCTCCTATTCCTAACAGGCTATGGGGGCACATACGGACTGTCGTCCGTGCCTCTCCCCCCATCTCGTCCTTTGTGAATGAGGCCTTCGACTTGCTGCTCGCATTAGGATGAGGTTCTTCTTCTATTTCTAATGGACTATGAGGGCACATTCGGACCGTCGTCCATCTCCCTCCATCTCGTCCTTTGTGAATGAGGCCTTTGATTTTGCTCGCATAAGGATGAGGTTCTTCTCCTATTTCTAATGGATTGTGGGGGCACATACGGACCATCGTTCGTGCCTCTCCCCCCATCTCGTCCTTTGTGAACGAGGTCTTCGACTTTGCTCGCGTTAGGATGAGATTCTCCTTCTATTCCTAATGGGTTGTGGGGGCATATACGGACCATCGTCCGTGCCTCTCCCCCCATCTCGTCCTTTGTGAACGAGACTTTTGACTTTGCTCGCATTAGGATGAGGTTCTCCTCCTGTTCCTAACGGACTGTGGGGGCACATTCAAACCATCGTCTGTCTCCCCCCGTCTCATCCTTTGTGAACGAGGTCTTCGACTTTGCTCGCATAAGGATGAGGTTCTCCTCCTATTTCTAATGGGCTGTCGGGGCACATACAGGACCGTCATCCGTGCCTCTCCCCTCCATCTCGTCCTTTGTGAATGAGGTCTTCGACTTTGCTCGCATTAGGACGAGGTTCTCCTCCTGTTCCTAACGGGCTGTGGGGGCACATATGGATCGTCGTCCGTCCCTCTCCCCCCATCTCATCCTTTGTGAATGAGGCCTTCAACTTTGCTCGCGTTAGGATGAGGTTCTCCTTCTATTTCTAACGGGCTGTGGGGGCACATTCGGACCGTCGTTCGTCTCCCCTCATCTCGTCCTTTGTGAATGAGGGCTTCGGTTGACTTGGTCACTCGGGAGAGATCTTATTTTTGGCCGTGGTTGACTCATTGTTGCTCGCGTTAGGATGAGGTTCTCCTCCTATTTCTAACTGACATTGACTTGGTCGCTCAGGAGAGATCTTATCTCTAGCCGAGGTTGTCCACGGTCGCTCGGGAGAGATCTTATCTCTAGCCGAGGTTGATGCTCGTGTTAGGATGAGGTTCTCCTCCTGTTCCTAATCGAGGTTGTCCATGGTCGCTCGGGAGAGATCTTATCTCTAGCCGAGATTGTCGACGGTCGCTCGAGAGAGATCTTATCTCTAGCTGAGGTTGTTGCTCACGTTAGGACGAGGTTCTCCTCCTGTTTCTAATGCGGCAATTATTGACTACTTCTTCCTAGCAGCGTATCCCTAAATTCTATATTTCAAGATCGTGGTAGCATTGTTCCTCCGCATTTCTTCAGCAATAAATCCTGGGGTGGACGACCACCTTATGCTAGCCTCCTCAATTTGGTGCAAGCTCTTATCATTGGAAGACGACGAATCGCTGATGCACCAAGCTCCTCTCAGGGGCAATGTGGATGACGTCGTAAGGTAGCCAACCTTTATGCGATCTCTAGCTATGGCAGCACCGAGCTCCTTGCCGTCTTTGGCTATGGCAGCGCTCTTGGTCGATCTTTTCCTGCTTTAGGCTGGTGCCGGAGGAATTTATCCAGCCGCATCTTTCTGACGAGCTCCTTAATTTCATCTCGAAGCTGGATGCATTCCTCGGTGTTGTGGCCGTGGTTGTGATGGTAGAGGCAGTACTTATTTCGATCGCGCTTGTTTGGGGGAGACTGTAGCCCTTCTGGTCTTGGCAGCTGGTTCTTCACTTCTGAGTTTGAGGAGCGTTGAGGGAGGCATAGTCGCGGAACCTTCAGGGAGGAGGGCTTCTCGCGCCCCTCTATTAGGGCTTCCTCGGTGGTGAGTTCGAGGAGTTCGGGCCCGCCTGCTTTCGAAGGGAGTTCGTGAGCACGGTCGAACTTCATTCCATTCCTTTGGAAAACCTGCGGAAGAACTTCATGCCACTTCGTTGGGGCTTCTTTGGAGTCATACTCGAGAGGGAGTCCTCGCTTGCCCTAGGGCGGTTGTGAGCTCGACCGAACTTCGTCTCACCCTATATGAAATCTTTGTAGCGGGGTTCCTTGGTGACATACTTGAGCAGGAGTTTTGCCTCACTCGCGCCGAACTTCATTCCGATGATGAGATTTTAGGGGGAGTTCGGCCTCGCTTGCGCCGAACTTCATTCCGTGGGAGAACTTTGTTCCGCCATCGCTTACGTCAAACTTTATTCCGCTTTTTCGTGGAAGCTTCCATGAGAGGACTTCATACTCCTCTGTCGGGGCTTCCTCGATGATGGGCTCAAGGGAGAGTTCGGTCTTGCTTATATTGGGGAGGTTGTGAGTGCGGCCGAACTTCATTCTATCTCCTTCTGAAACCTGGGGGAGAACTTCATGCCCTTTGTCAGATCTTCCTTGGAGTCATATACTCGAGAGGGAGTTTGACCTCGCTTGCCCTGGGGTGGTCGTGAGCGCAACCGAACTTCATCTCGCCTCCTTGCGGAACCTCCTGTAGGAGAAGTTCATGCCCCTCTATCGGGGCTTCCTTGACGATGGGCTCAAGGGAGAGTTCAGCCTCGCTTGCACCGAACTTCATTCATCTTTTCCACGAAACCTTCCTCGACATTTTCTTGACGACGAGCTCGAGGGGGAGCTCGGCTTTTCTCGCATCGATCTTCATTCCGCTTTTCTGCTCGTGCCAAACTTTCCTTCGTGGGAGAACATCCTTGACATTTCCTTGATGATGAGTTCGAGGGGGAGCTCGGCTTTCCTCATGCTGAACTTCATTCCACTTTTCTGCTCGCACCGAACTTCCCTCCATGGGAGAACTTCCTTGACATTTTCTTGACGATGAGCTCGAGGGGGAGCTCGACTTTCCTCGCACCGATCTTCATTTCGCTTTCCTGCTCGCATCGAACTTCCCTCCGTGGGAGAACTTTCTTAACGATGAGCTCGAGGGGGAGCTCGGCTTTCCTCATGCCGAACTTTATTTCACTTCTGTGGGAGAACTTCTGCTCTCCGTTTCTCTCCTAAGGATGATTGGCATGCCCAAATGCTCTTCCTTAAGGTCGGTTCCTCGCATTTTTCGAGCAAAGTCTCCATCGAAGGTTGTCGCACGGCCCATATCACCTCGACGGGGCCACGAACCCATCTGGCAGGTTGAACTGCTCTACATCTGCGGTGGCTTCGGGTGGAGCCTGGGCTATCGGGGCTGCAACGGGAGCCGGTCGCCGAGTCGAAGCTCTCCTGAAGGCATTTTCTACTTGGGAGAGAAAAGGAAGATCTTCGAAGGGGGAAGGGGAAAATCATTGTCGAGCACTCCTTTAAGAACAAGGAAACCTCGAAGGTTCATGCCCTCCTTCTAGCGCCAATCTGTTGATGCAGAATCTGATCGTCGTCGGAGTCCGTTGGAGTGGAGGCCGATGAGGTCGCCGTCGGGGATCTGCAAAATAAAGTTCCATCTGGAGCCGATGGGGGGTGGCTCCGGCAGGACCCTCCGACGATCAAGTCAGCTCTGGCCAACAGGAATGGAGTGCTCGAAATGAGTTTCGGAGCTTGGAGAAGAAAGGGAGAGCTTAGAGATCCGAGAGATTAGCGTATCTAGAGGGTCCCTTTTATAGCAGAGCTTGATGGTGATGGCTGTAGTCGCATGCTAGCAGGCCGCTTGAGGTTCGATAGAGTCAGTCTCTTGAGGAAGTGCTGTATGCGGCAGGTTGATGGTGACAGCCGCGGCCGCGTGCTGGCGGGCCGCTCGAGGTTCGGTGGAGTCAGTCTCTCGGGGAGGCGTCGTATGCGGCGGGTTGATGGTGATGGTTGTACAGCCAGTTGAATAAAGGGTTGAAGGCCTTCGTCGTGTGCCCATTCCGAAGGAGTTCGGGCTCATGAAGAGAAAGCTTGTAAGGAGTTTGGCTCCCATAGGCGTCTGGTTGGAGGTACGCGGCTAAGGCTCGACTGTTGGGGAGTTCGGTAGGAGCTCGGCTGAGGCCCAGTTGAAGGACTTCAGCTGAGACCCGATTGAAGAACTTCGGCTGAGGCCCAGTTGTTGGGAGTCCGAAGAAGCTCGGTCATTGGAAGTTCGACCGAGGGACGACCGTTGAGGAGTTCAGCTGCTGAGAAGTCCAAAGGAGCTCGGCTGAGGCCCGATTGAAGGACTTTGGCTGAGGCCCGATTGAAGGACTTTGGCTGAGGCCCGATCATTGGGAGTTCAAAGGAGCTCGACCGCTGGAGAGTTCGATCGAGGGACGACCGCTGAGGCCCGACCGTTGGGAGTTCGAAGGAGCTCGACCGCTGGAGAGTTCGATTGAGGGACGACCGCTGAGGCCCGACCGTTGGAAGTCCAAAGGAGCTCGACCGCTGGAGAGTTCGGCTAAGGCCCATTTGCGGAAGCTCTTCTGCGGCTACTGGTTGCATCTGAGCATTGAACCAGACTTCGACGGGAGTGGGGTTTATCCCCAACACCGGTGATGAAATTCTGAAGGTGATGCACGATGATAGGATGATATTGGAGGAAAAAAAGAACACAAGAGGATATTACTATATGGTAGGGAGTCCAGTGCAAGGTGGAGCTTCAAGAACTAGAGGGAGTCCAATGTCGGGCATAAAATGAGAGACTCGGAAGGACAAGAGGCGACATCATAGAGTAAAATTTCTATTACTATAGGAGATTTTTTCGAGCTGATCTTTTGTCAGAGTGGACACAACCCATAATGGAGGTGGGATCGAGCAGCCTGACTCGACTCTCATGTTTGTCCATCCATTATCAGTAGGTGATTACCCCAGGGCATGGGGCGAGATGGATTACAAATTCTCAAAATCAAGTGGAAGTCGAATGTCAAGTCTAGGTGGAGATTGTTAGAATTTCACAAGTCAAATTTGATATATAGTAAAAAAGAATCAATATCAACAAGCAATCGAGTTGGTTTGAATGCGGGATCGAGTCGGCTTGGGCTGAGATCGAGCCAGCTCAAACCATAACCGAGCCGGCTCTCTCAGACAGATAGAAAGTAGAAGTTTGGATGAGATACGATCGACCCAGCTTGACCTCTGATAGAGTTGGCTCGATGAAAATGAAAAGAACAGGATGGCATTTTTTGTTTGGACTCAGATTGTAATTAATCCAAAAGGTCTACGGGAGTTATGCATGGACCATAGGATTCAATGGCCATGGAGGGTTGTGGTCATGATCTGAAGATTAAGAAACATTTTAAGACTCTATCAAGTCATGTTCGACTCATATTAGGAGAAAGAGTCCTGTTAAGACTTTTGTGAATTACTGAGAAAAGGATTCTCATCCTATTTAAAGGGTCGAGGTGCTATGGAGCAGTGTGGTGGCATGTGTGGCATGAGAGGCATGTAGAGAGGCTCAAGCAGCTACCAAGAGAAGCTTGATAGAGTGCCAAGTACGTGCAGTCCGCGAGAGAGAGAGAAGCAACAGGTGCATAGTATACGACAAGGAGGCTATGAGGGTAGGACATCTTGTAGTTTCTGAGGGTCTTCTTGAAATTCTGAGAAAGTTTTTGTGAGGCTAGCTTCTAGATGAGAGAGATTTATGTATGATGAATTAAGAGTGAGTGTTCTCCTCTTGTACCTATTTTTTTCTTTCATAGTGGAGCTTTGCATGCCCCATGGAGGTGAGCCTTTTGGCTGATCCATGTACTTTATTATTTTTTTATTTTATTTTTTTCTTTCTATTATAATAATTTGATACTAGATTCTTAACAAGTGGTATCAGAATAGCTGATATCCCAATACTAGGTGGATCCTTGATCAGACTCTATGTCTAGGAGCCAGTCACTATTACGTGCACTACAAGAAAAATGAATATTAGCAACGACCAAAATTTCTATTGTTAATAAAGATTTTTTACCACCACAATACTAACAAAAAAATACCATCAGTAATGCTATTAGTGATGACAATCTTAATATTAGCAACGACATGAGCCATCTCTAAAAGTCTATTTTTTTTAAATATTTAAAAATAAAAAATATTAGCAATGATAAATTTTGATTATTAGCGATAAAAAAAGGTGCAATCACTAATAACTTACTATTAGCGATGGCTTAAGCAGTTGCTAAAATTATTAAAATTTTTTAAATATTTTTATAATATTTAAACATAAAATATATATTAGCGATGGTGTGTTTTGAATATTAATGATGAAATCATATCATCACTAATAATTATTTAAAAATAATAAATTAGAAAAAAAGATTATTTTAAAATATTATTGATGACAGAATTAGCAACGAAAGATTTGCTATCACTAATAATTTAGATTCTGATTCAAACCTAATTTAAATATAATTCAAAATCTTGTCAAACCTAATTTAATTAGGATTTGAATCTAAATTCTATATAGATTATAAAATCTAATTAACCATAAATTAAGATTAATTAAATATAATTAGATTTAAATTAATTAAAAAAATAATTTTTAATTTGGATTCAATTCAAATCTAATTTGAAATTTTGTCAATCTTAATTTAATTAAACTTTTAATTTAAGTCCTACTTGGATAGTAAAATTTAATTACTTTCAAATTAAGTCAAGTCTAATTAAATTTAAGTTAATTTAAATAATTAAAAAAAAATTAATTTAGATTTGATTCGAATCTAATTTGGAATCCCATCAATCTTAATTTAATTAGACTTTTAATTTAAGTCCTACTTAGATAGTAAAATCCAACTACCTTAAAATTAAGTCAAGTCTAATTAAATTTAAGCTAATTTAAATTAATTAGAACTTGATCCATGATTATATTTGAATACAATTTGAACCTGATTCGAATCCAATTCGAAATCCTGTCAAACCTATATCAATTAGGCTTCGAATCCAAATCCTACATGAATTATAAAACTTAATTAATTTTAAATTAAATTAAAATTAATCAAATTAAAGATAATTTAAATTAATAAAAAAAATAATTTTAAATTTAGATTCAATTTGAATCCAATTCGAATCTAATTAAAAAATCTATCAATTCTAATTCAATTAGACTTTAAAATCCAAATCCTACTTTGATAGTAAAATCTAATTACCTTCATATTAAGTCAAGTCTAATTAAATTTAATCTACTTAAAATTAATTAAAAAAAAAGTTTTTTAGTTTAGGTTCGATCTGAATGCAATTGGAACCTGATTTGAATCTAATTCAAAATCCTATTTAACCTAATTCAATTAGACTTTGAATCTAAGTCTTAATTAAATTTTAAATTAAATTATCTTAAAATTTAGTCAAGTCTAATTAAATTAAATTTAATTTAAATTAATTAAAAAATAATTTTTAATTTAGATTCCATTTGAATTAAATTTAAATTTAATTTAAAATCCTATCAAACTTAATTCAATTTGACTTTAAATCCAAGTCCTATTTAAAATATTAAAATCTAATTAACCTTAAATTAAGTTAAGCCTAAT
The DNA here is from genome assembly GCA_006176705.1 of Cocos nucifera. Classification (NCBI taxonomy): domain Eukaryota; kingdom Viridiplantae; phylum Streptophyta; class Magnoliopsida; order Arecales; family Arecaceae; genus Cocos; species Cocos nucifera. The sequence goes on along the minus strand of QRFJ01000435.1, from coordinate 635,549 downwards.
TAAATTAAATCTATTTTAAATCAATTAGGACTCGATCCATAATTTAATTAAGTTTAAAAATTTAATAAAATTTAATATTAATTTTTAACCACCCAAAAAATGATCTATAAGAAAAAAATTAATATTAAAATATAATTTTTTTAAAAAATATAATTATTAGCAATGGCTTTAGTGATTGAGAGCTTGTTGTCACTAATAATTTAAAAAAAATATATTTTTAAAAATTTAATATTATTAGCAATGACGTTTTTGTATTAGCTATGTTTTTGTTGTCGGTAATACTTTTTTCTGACCACATTATTGATGGCCTTTTACCATTGATAATTATTAAATTTTTTTAAAAAATTTAATATTAAAATTTAATATTTTAAAAAATTTAATATTATTAATGATGGCATTTTGTTATTAGTGATAGGATGTGCCATCTAATAACCTTGGTATAGAAACTTTGATTTTGCTGATCATATTATTGGAAAGGTAGTCTTGCCGTCGGTAATAGTCCACCCATAAATCTTCATTTGCCCTACCGGCGAAAAATAAATTTTTGATTGAAAAAAATTCCTTCGTGCCTTCTCCACTCCTCGTGCATTCTTCTCAACGTTCCCTGCTCCCTGCGCATCCTCCTTCTCGATGACTCGACCCCACCAGCGCCTCCTATGCCATGGCACCTAGTCTACCACCTCGGCCCCTCTTTGCTCGAGCTGTCGATGCTCCTACACAGCCACCTTGACCCTGCCTCCCTCAAGGCCGCCCCGACCCTGCAGCCCCAGCCTCGCCTCACCCACTACCACTCCAACCTCACCAGCGCCTCTTGCTCCATGGTCTCGAGCCAACTGCCTCGGCCTTGCCTCTCCTACGGCCACCCTGAACCCATCGGTGCCTCCTACGCCGCGGCCCCAAGCCGGCCGCCCTAGCCCTACCTCTCCCATGGCCATCCACACCCCACCAGCGCCTCCTATGCCGCAGCCCCGAGCCCTCCATTTTGGTCCTGCCTCTCCCATGGCCACCCCCACCCCATCGATGCCTGCAATGCCGCAGCCCTGAGCATGCCACCTTAGCCCTGCCTCTCTCGCGGCTACCCCCCCATCAGTGCCTTCTTGTTTGCAGCCCTGGAGCCTGCTGCCCTTATCCTGCCGGCCTTCTCATGGTCCCATCCCGATCGGTTTGACCACACTGCCCTTGCCTTGCCTCCCCCAGCCTACGGCCCCAATCTCGTAACCCCTTGCAGCCCCTTCCCTCCCACTGTAAGTAGCAGTAGTAGCGACGGTATTGGTATCAACTGATGTTGTTTAGTATTAGTGATGGCATCAGTGATGGCTAGTGCCATTACTAATTAATTAATTAATTAGATATATAAAATTTGGATCTCGGCATGCATAGTATTTGAATCGAGAGAAGATGTTGGGAAGTATTACAATATGTGGCTGGGATATGCCCTACATGCTCGAGCCTCGAATCATAGCTGATGTCAAAGGCATTTCACTCTCACATGCCGGACAATATTAATTATGTATTAATTTGAATAAAATTTGTATTGCATGGAACAATAGACCCATTAGTTGATTGATGCACATACTCTAAAGTATCCATACATTTATTTATCTTTGTACGGATAAAAAAATTATGTATATTGATTAATTGATTATTTACTATGGATGGTTTAGAAAATGCAAGTAATTTTATAGGTCATTACAGTAATCAAACGGTGTGCTGAGGGTTCGAAAAAAATTTTGGACAAATTTTTTTTTTGTTCTTCCTACATGAGAGAACTAAGAAAAACTACTGCTAAAATTTTTTTTGGCCTCTATTACGTATCATTTGATTACTATAATAGACAAATAAAATTAATGCATTTCTTGAATGGGATAGGATTTATCTTTACCTATTAGTTGATGATAGGATGCATTAATTTACTATATAAGCTATTTTGAAAGATAAAATAGTATTTTGTAATTGTCTTGTATTTATGTATATGTAGAATTCTTAGATAGTCAGCCATGGATCGTAGTTGGATGGACCATCGAATAGTCGATGGAGAGATTTCTACTGAATATAGCAAAGGTGTAGAGTACTTTTATGATTTTATTTTTGATAATGCGGCACTCTTACATCAGGGACGGGCTTATTATTCTTGTAATAGATGTGGCAATAGAGAAATATTTAATAGAGATACAATTACTATTCATTTATATAAGAGTGGATTTGTGCCTAACTATAAGCATTGGTACCTGCATGGAGAGATGTGGGAGAAAGTTGCAAGGGCTAGAACCGAGCAAGACATGGACATAGATAGAATGATGGATATGGTTATGGATGCAACTGATCCTAAATTTAACTTGGATGTGGAGGATGATCCAGAAGCTAGCAATGGTGATTTCTATCATATACCGAAAGATGTTGATGAACCACTATGGCCGAAATGTGAAACACATACTGTACTATCGGTTGTGTCAGAGTTGTTGAACTTGAAGGTTAAGTGAGTTTAATATGATGATCAATTGTTTTGATAGGATAGTAGCAATAATAAAAAAAATTCTATTGAAGGATGAGAAGCTTGTTGAGAGCTTCTATGCTTTAAAAAAAATGATAAAAGGATTGGGCATAGGATATGAGAAAATAGATGCATGCCATAATAGTTGCATGCTTTTTTTATAAAGAAGACCAACAGAAGAGCTCATGCGGCATATACGGTGCAAGTCGATGTAAGCCGAGGCAAGAGAGTAGGAATCAGAAGGACATACCATGCAAGGTTCTTCGATACCTTCCTCTCACTCTGAGACTTTAGAGGCTCTACTTGTCCAAGAGTACTGTTGGGCAGACTAGATGGCACAAAGAAAGACCTTGCAAGCATCCTGATATGATGTATCATCAGTCGGATAGCGAGGCATGGAAACAATTTGATGCTTGCCATCCTTTATTTGCTCAAGAATCATGCAATGTCTGACTAGGTTTTTTTACTGATGGTTTTACACCATTCGATCATATAGCAGCCCCTTATCATTACAACAAAAGGAAGAAAAAGTGGTGATTTTATAGGCTTCTTGCAGTAGTTTTAACCGCTGCTTAAATATTTACCAACAAATTAAAGACTGCCACACATCCGCCACCTATGAAACCATTGGTAAAAACTCCATGGAAATCCTAAAGCTGCTGCTAGTTCTTCCACTAATTAGTAGGGGTTTTGGAAAATAGCCGCTCAATCATCAAGTAATTAGTGACGGTTTGACAAAACTATCGTGAAATCATCATGTAATTAGTGGCAATTTTGTAAAACTGCCACTAAATCATCAAGTAGTTAGTGAGGGTTTTGCAAAACCATAATTAGTATATTCAGTGGCAATCTACCAGAATGGCCGCTGATAGACAAGTAATTTGAGGCGGTTTTTGCATAACCACCGCTAATGTTCTTAAGATTTTGTAGTAGTCCATTCCGCCACAAATTGCTTATAAACCATCATTTTTTTTCTTAAAGTGGTGAAAATAAAATAGAAAAAAAACTACCACTATTTTTTTTTTAAAAAACCACTATTCATATTGTTAAAACTGCTATAAATATTTGCTATTACATCGCAAAATAGTCCATCATATATGCCTTACATTGTATTGCAATCCTGTATATTTGCTTGTATGAAGTAATTGACTTCCATGTAGAATTATGATATCAAGTAGACTCCACCAATTCCCATAAAAAGAGCAACGATAAAATTAAAAAATATTTCAACATCCTAAAGTTTGCATATATTTAAAATTTCATCCAAATCCCAAGTATGATCAAAATTTTACATCATATGTTTTAAAAGTATTCTAACATCATTTTCTAATTAACATCCAAAAAATTAGACAAATCCACCATCTCTTAATCTTTTAGACCTAGTCATTCTATAAAACAAATAATTAAAAAATATAATAAACCAGTATCATTCAATATTCATCAACATTTATTGCAAAGGAAGAACTTTCAAGATAAAAGCAAAAAATACAAAAAAAGAATAAGGCAAGAACTATCAATTTTCAGCATCATTTAATAATTTTAACATCAATTATAAAAGGGCCAAAAATAAATTTAGTAGCATTTCTATAAAACTAGTAGTAGTTTCTAATGAGAGAGATAAAAACATTGTCCATCCACATTTTTATTCATAAAACATAAAATAAAACAAGAAATTATGAAGTCATATTAATATATATCAATCCACATATATGTCTTCATTGACATTTGAGTGAACCAAACTTGAAGTATCATTTGAATTATCTAATTCTTGAGCACTCAAAGGTAATGTCTTGACAAGTTCATCAACATTATCTAAATTATTCATATCACCCATATCGAACAAATCCCTAGGCTTGCTCCATACTATAACATAACAACCTTCTTTCCTTGGATCTTGTAAATATAATACTTGCTTCACTTGAGAAGAGAAGATGTGTGGATCATGACTAATAAGCTTGTCTGTGTGTATTAACCTTGAAAAATTCATGATTGTAAATCCAAATTCATCCTTTGTCACTCCCTTACCACTTGTAACATCAGCCTAATCACAACAAAATAAAATCACTTTGACATTTCCATGATAGTCCAACTCAATTATATCAATCAATACACCATAATAGTCAATATCTCCCTCCAAAGGATTTCTATCCCTAGCTGATGGATAGCTGCGAGTAAAAGAAGTGACAACAAGACCACTATTCTAAGTTCACTTATTTCTATCACAACCTCTTGTATGAAATCGAAATCCATTGATCATAAAATCATTAAATCATCAGACTAGCATGTACGGTCCTCGAGCAAGTCATTTGATTCCTACATTAGCTTCATTCGATAAGAACACCTATTTACATATCATTAAAATGATTAATTATTTAAAATATAAAAAATGAAAAAATGATAAACTTTTACTTAATAATTACTTACATGAGATTGAATCCATTCACTGAAGTTTTTAACTAATGTTCTATCAATCTCTTTCTAAGATAATCATCGTGGTCGACTTTGTCTCCTTAACTTCCTCACGTATTTACTACACCCATTTAAATATATCATACTTTATTAAATTATATAAGGTGCAAGATTTAAATAGCTAAAAGTTTACTTACGGTTTATGTTTTTCAACCGCATTATGATGAAATAGGACATAATGATGTGCTTGTGCTAATAATAGGCTTTCCAATTCATCCACCTCAACTTTTTCGAGTGATTGCCTAGAACTTGCAAACAAATATGGAATAGAAGACTTACTTGAGAGATATTATAATTTCTAATCGGTCTATTCCATCTTGTCTCAGCTCCTTCTAAATATCTTGAACAAAAGGTCAAACACTCTTTCGCGAAATACCCTTCCACAATTGACCCTTCAGGATGAGCTTTATTTCGCACATATGATTTCAATCTAAGTAAATACCCATCAAATGAAAAAAACATAAATATTGAAGTGTAACCTAGATTAAGGTAATGTGCATAAATTAGTGAAAATAATTATTTGTTCATATTACCTCTTAATTGGATACATCTACCGATAATGAACTAGACTTGTAAGTCTCACTTTAGTAGCAAGATGAATGACCAAATAAATCATGATGGTAAAAAAAGATGGAGGAAAATGTTTTTCTAAATGACAAAGAGTAATTACTGCCCGCAACTCTAGTTGCTCTAATTCTTGAGTATTTAATACCTTACAACAAATTGCCTTAAAGACGCCACATAATTCAATCAAGTTAGAAGTCACATTTCTCGACATGGATGATCTTAATGCAATTGGGAGTAGGTCATGCATCAAAATATGATTATCATGTGAATTCAAGGAAATAAGTTTGCGCTCTTTTAAATTAATATATCTTGAAATATTAGATGCATAACCATCATGAACTTTGATATTTTATAAAATCTTGCAGAAAATATCTTTCTCATTCTTTGTCATGGAATAGCAAGCTGGAGGCATACATTTTCAATCATTTGGAAGAACCAATGGTTGTAATTCAGGTCTAATGCTTATATCTACCAAGTTCAAACAAGCTTTCATGTTATCTTTGGATTTTCTATCAACATTCAATAGGGTCTGAATCACATTATCACACACATTCTTTTCTATATGCATTACATCAAGATTATGACTTATCAAGTTATATGGTCAATAATGTAACACAAAAAAAATGCTTCTTTTCTTTCATAAGCTTGCCTTATTTGGATCTTCCTCATATTCATCCTCATCATCATCTAGCTCATTCTCATTTTGAGGCTGAGAACCATCTCGCATTCTCTTTCTTTGTGTTGGTTGCATCACACTATTTGCTAGTGGATCCTTTCCATAAGAGAAATTAATTTCTTCAGTTTACTTTAACACATCATCCCTAGAAGCTGTAGAAGGTGCACATCTTAACTCCTCAGTGCCATCAAACAATTGACTTTGAGTATGAAAATTATGAGTTGGAGTTAACCATCTATGATGTGATAAGTAGCAAAACTTCTTTCCATTATAAAACCATCTTGATGAAGTATTTTTTGCACAACAAGAACATGCATAACGATCTTTTGTCGACCAACTAGATAAGTTAGCAAAAGCTAAAAAATCATTGATAGTCCATAATAAGGTGGCTCGCATAGAGAAGGTCCCATTAGTTGAAGCATCATAAGTATCAACACCTTTCCATAATTATTTTAACTCTTTTAGCAATGGTTGTCAGTAGATATCAATATCATTTTCTAGATTTTTCTCTCTAGGAATGATCATTGACAAAATCATTGAATGTTGTTTCATACATAACCATGGTGGCAAGTTATAAGGAATCAAAATAACTAGCCATGTACTATAGGTACTACTCATCAATCTAAATGGATTAAAACCATCCATAGCTAATTCAAGTCTTACATTGCATGAATCTAAGTAAAACTCTAGATATCGAGAATCAAAAGTCTTCCAAGCTTTACTATCAGCTAGATGTCTCAATAATCCATCTTTTGTTTGACCTTCATCATGCCATCTCATTAAAGCAGATGTTTTGGAAGACATAAATGACCTTTGGAGCCTTGGGATAAGAGGAAAATATCGCAAAAGTTTTTTTTCTTCTCACCTTCACTAGTTGCATCTTCTTCAGGATTGGTTTCATTATTCTCTGACAACCATCGAGAGGTACCACATTTCTTACATGTTTCTCGTAGACAGTGGTGGTGGGGGAGAATCGAAGGACACGAGAGGAGTTATGGAGTGGGGAGAGGTTGAGGAGAGAGGAGTCATGGAGTGGGGAGAGGAGAGGAAGAGGTTGGAGGAGATCTAGGGAGGGTGGCGGTGGGGGAGAATCGGAGGAGATGAGAGGCATTAAGAGAGAGAGAGAGAGAGAGAGAGAGAGAGAGAGAGCTTGGAAGAAGTTAGAGCACGAAAGATATTTTAGGTGCGTGCTTGCACGAGAGAGGGACGGAGGACATAAAATCCACCCCATAATTTTGCTCCTAATTATATATCAATTTTAGACCCATGGTACACTTAAAAACCACCACTAAAATTTTGCCATTAGTTTTCCATTCTGTTGTAGCATCCATGTTGGCCAGTCTTTATTACTTTATACAATATACCACTTGGAATGTGCATAATAGAACATAATATCTTTCTTACATTACTCATTTCTAAGCCACGACATTCTGGTAGAAGCATTGATGTATATCTAAGATCTCTTGTTGATGAGCTAAAATTATTACGGTCTAATGGTATTCATACTTTTGATGCATCGAAGAAGCAAAATTTTGTAATGAAAATTGCGTTGATGTGGACCATTAACGATTTTTCTACTTATGGGATACTGTCAAGATGGTGCACTCATGGAAAGCTACCATGTCCCTATTGTATAGAGAATATAAAATTATTTCAGCTTGAGCATGGTCATAAGCTTTACTAGTTTAATTGTCATCGTCAATTTCTTCTTGAGCATCATTCTTTTTGAAAGTAGTGGGACAGTTTTAGGAGGAATAAGATAGAGAAGGACCATGCACCCCACCAACTCAGTGGTATGGAAGTCTTTAGAGGGTATCCCAATTGGACAAAGTCTCATTTGGCATTAAATTTGACAAGTAGAAGCCTTGGGGGTTTAGTAGAACTCATAAGTAGGTGAAGCGAAGCATCTTTTGAAAATTACTGTACTGATCCACCAATTTGATCCGTCATAATCTTGACGTCATGCATATCGAGAAGAATATATTCGATAATATTTTCTACACTATTATGGATGTTAAGAGCAAGACGAAGGACAATCTCAAGGCTCAAGTTGGTTGAGATGTCACCTGAAAAATTTTTGAAGCCAAAAGCATCTTATATCTTAACAAGAGAGTAGTTGAAGGATATTTGTAAATGGTATAAAAGTCTTAAATTTTCAAATGATTATGCAAGTAATCTAGCTCGGTTCGTCAATATCAAAGATTGCAGATTCTATGGGCTAAAGAAGCATGATTGCCATGTATTTATGCAATGATTACTCCCATTGGCTTGGCGTGATCTTCTTTTCAACTCCATATAGAGTTCTTTAATCGAGCTTAGCCTTCTCTTTAGACATATTTATACTACTGAACTATCCATTGATCATATATCTAATCTTAAGGCTAGTAGTGTAGAGACCATATGCAAGTTCAAGAGGATATTCCCTTCCAGCTTCTTTGACTCCATAGAGCATCTCGTGATTCATCTGGCATATGAAGCTTGGATGGAGGGTCTAGTATAGTATAGATGAATGTATCCATTTGAAAGATACATGCATAGTCGCAAGAAGAAATTAAAAAATAAGATCCGAGTCAAAGATTCTATTATGGAGGCTTACATGATAGAAGAGATTTCAAATTTCAATCGACACTAATTTAATTTAAGTATGCAGACCAAGCTGACTCAAGTAGATCAAAATGATGACGGTGGTGTTGAGGGATCAGAGTGGGACATCTCAATATTTGTCTATCCCTTTTGATAATTTAGGCTCGAGGTTCGTCGGGTTTTCTTCGATATTAAACTTCGACAGGCAGAGACATATATTTTTCTAAACTGTATAGAGGTCGATCCATATATCTTGTAAGTGTCCATTATAATCTTATTTCTTTAATCACTTATTTTAATATACTTATCTTATGCATATTTAGGCAATATAATGAGATGCTGAAAAAAGAAAATTCGAGCATAACTGATGAAGAAATATCAATACAGTGCTTAGAGAACTTTGTATATTAGTTCCGTCAATTGGTCATTCAAGATAGCAAGTCCATAATAAGGAAGCTGAGACCATTAGATTATGGGCCTAAAAATACATGACATGCTATAGTGTCTATAACATAAATGATTTCAACTTTCACTACACCCAGCAATATGAAAATTATAAAAGCACAATGAATAGTGGTGTGTGTATAAAAGATAGCTAGTGGGAAGATAAGCTGGAGAGTAACTACTATGAAATCATTGAAGAAGTGATTAAAATGAGCTATATTGGAGGTAATAGTTTCATTCTATTTAAGTGCTAATAGTTTGATACCGATAATGGTATGAAGGTTGATCCACAGCATGGGCTTATTGAAATTAAACATAGATCAAAAGCTTATATTAATGATCCATTTGTACTAGCCACATAAGCTGCTCAAGTATATTATACTTCTTTTTCATTAAGAAAAGAGGAAGAAAAGATTGGTGGGCTGTATATAAAATTAAGTCTCGAGCTGTTCATTACGCGCTTGAAGAAGAAAAAGAGCCCCAACTATCAGAATATTTTCAAGAGGATGAGATAGTAAGAGTTCATCAATCTTTTGATGATGTAGAATTGGATGCTCTAGGAATACTCCTACATGAAGATAGCCAATATGAGGAGGTAGATCCAACTGAGATTATTTTGAAAGACAATCCTCCCCAAGAAAAAGAAGAAGAGGAAGAGGTGGAAGAAGAGGAAGAAGAGAAAGAAATGGAAGAAGATTCTGAAAGATACCAAAAATATAAAAATTAAGGCCAATGAGTAGTGCTAAGTATATAATTTTTAGATTATTTTAATTACTTATCTTACATCATTTTAAAACTTGCATTGCCATTAATAATTATTTAATTAATTTGATGAATCTATTTATTTTTATTTTTAGAGAGCATATATCATGTCTTCTAAAGATCGGAGCCACGCCAGTTGAGGATAGGGCTCTCGAGGAAAGAGCGATTGTATGGCTAGTTCTCATGGTTTTGCACCTCTTACACTAGGTGGAAAGCTCTAATACTTTATATATTCTTGTTTATATTATTTTATTATTTGTTAACTAATATAATATTGTTTGTATTAGGTTTATTGCACTTAGGTTTGGAGGATAAGGGGTTACTAGTAATCCTACGGTCCCATGCAGTAGCGGCTATTGGCTCTTAGACATAGTGCCATGGTTGAGGACCTACTTGGCTCGTGGTACCTCTGACTAGATCAAAGGATAGGTAGAACATCCATATCCAGAGCCACTCATAAGTACTATACATGCTTAATTAATATGTTTAGACTTTTATAATTTTAGAGTTAATATTTATTCTTCAAAATTAATTTTGTAATACATTAGAGAGCCTTCAACATCTCATTTCATTATCAGGATCATATGCTAATTGATGCTAGGCCCGATGAACGATTTCTCAAGTTGGCCATCGGAAGATCATGATGCAGCCTGGAAGATATTTTTGGTAAGTCAAAACTAGTTTAATTTATTCTTTCTGATACACTGATATTTTAATTATATATTAATACATGCTTGCTTTTATCTTACAAGAGTATTACCGATTTAAGAGTTCTCATGATGAGGAGGCTAGCCATCAGACCTTCAAGGAGGTTGCCATATGGAGGCTCCAAGATGGCTTCTATAGACTCGGCAGTCCACCATCTAGCACTCTGATTTTCAATCACCATCGAACTGGAGGTCCTTCATGGATCATTGGATATGAGCAGACATTTGGCAAGCCCTCTATGACTAGTGGAGCAGTGAGGAGTACTTTGATAGGTGGTAGAAAGCTTGATAGAACTAGGCCATCTAGTAGGATCCGATTAGGCATACGGGTGGCTCGGTAGCATACATGTTGTGGCCTATAGACTAGTAAGAAATCAATACCAAAACTCTTCACTAGAACTATAAAACTCTTATAGACATATTTTAATTAATTTAATTTAATTATTTATTTATTATAGACACAGCAACTAGGTCATCCACCAAACCAACTGTAGTTGTGGTGAGCTACATACCAGTTTAGGAGGATTGGTGACTATTTAGATTCTACATCACGATAGATTATGATAAAAATTTTAAACTTTATTTAATAATTAAGTTATTATAAGATCTAATTTTTATATTAGAATTAATATATTTTTGAATTATGTAGATGCATTAATTAGAGTACATTGCTAAGAGGTATGATGATGATCCATCTTCTCAGCCTTCTTGATCTTAAGGGATGGCTCAGTGCCACTAGAGAGGTGAGTAGAATTCGAGTCATAGGATTTGGCCACAGCTTCAACCCTTCACCACCTCGATATCCCTCAGCGTCCTCATAGGCCTTGACATCCCAGACCTGAAGTGATGTGCATATGGAGGAGGTCGTGTAGAGGCTTCTGAGCCAGCGATCTTAAGACCTCCTAGATGCCATCTACGATATGGTCATGGAGCTTCCTTGGCACCCACTGCTGCACGACCAGCTAGGCTCATCATCCTAACCATCACATCAGATAATTATATTATTAAACTCATGTATTTATTTTAAGTTTTTATATTTAAAAGCTTCATATATTTAGGTTTGAGTTCGAAAAGAAGATCTAGAGGTTAAAAATTCAATCTAACCATTCAATCAATGAGTCAGAGGTGTCTATAACTTTGTATCATCAAATCAAACATGTAAGAATAATCTGTTCGAGAATAGTAGTGTATAGAAAGATACACCTCCATATCAAAAGATACATTTTCATATCAAAACTTACTAATATTATTTTATTTTTTTATTACAGAATGCTAAGATATTCAACTCTCATCCACCAGCTGCTGGAGAGGAGCATGAGGAGGAGGCAGGCGACGACAAGGATTGGATCTAATTTTTTTCAGATGTATTATATTTTTTTGATATCGATTATAAAAAAATTATATAATTTATATTTTTAATAAAATATAATTAGTTTTTAATTTCTAATTATTTAATTATTTTTAAATTTTAATTATAATAGGTATTATAAATTATAATTTATTATAATTAATTAAAATAAATTTAAAAAATATTATTATTAATTTTTTTAAAAAAATTAAATTAACTATTAGTGTCGGTATTAGCGATGGCAAATGCCATCACTAATATTATCGTCATTGCTAATAAATATTAGTGATAGCTTTAGATATGAAGCTATCATCACTAATAATTTTTTAAATAAATTATTTAATTTTATTTAGAAATTATAAAAATTAGTGATTCCATTAGTGATGGCATCTTTGGTCTCTAATAATTATTAATGATGGCATTGGCCACAAAAATGCCATCGCTAATATTTTTAAAATATTTTATTTTATTTAGTTTAAAAATTTAAAATTATTAGAAATGGTATTAGTGATAGAGTGTTCTGTCGCTATTAAGTATTAGTGATGGCATAGCCATGTCTTTGTTGTCACTAATATTTTTTAAAAAAATTAATTTAAATTTTAAAAAATGATTAGAGATGAAATTTTTTCATCACAAAAGTCGTCGCTAATTGATAATTAGCAATGATGGTTTTTCATATTAGATTTTATGATGGTATTAGCGATGGTAAGATTATTAGCGACAGTAGTTGACTACTAGTGACAGCGTTTAGTCATTACTAATAATCAGAATTCTTGTAATGGTGTAATTGTAGGGTCACTAGGGTCATAGGAAGGCAGTGTAGGTCGGGCCTTGGGGTCGGGTAGGGGGAGGTGGCAAGTGGGAGATAGCTGAGGGAGGCAAGTCGGGTGCAGTTGGGGGGGCAGTCTGAGGGGAGGCAGGCCAAGTGCAGCCATAGGGAGGAGGCCGAAGAGTGTTGGGTTGGGTATAGCCTAGGGGAGGCAGTCGAGGGCTCGGGCAGGCGAGCCAGGGGAGCTGGCTAGGGGGAGATGGGCCGGGTGTAGCTGGAGAGAGGTGGATTAGGTGCAGCCAGGGGGGACGATCGAGGGCTCGGGGAGGTGACTAGAGGGAGGTAGGCGAGAGGGAGGTGACTGGGGGCTCGAGGAGGCAGTTGAGGGCTTGAGGTAGGCTGGGGGGAAGTAGGTCGGGTGCTACCGATGGGAGGCTGTTGGGGGTAGGCCAGAGGGAGGCAGCCGAGACAAGGCAAGTTGGGGGTAGCTAGGGGAGGAAGCTGGGGGTTTGAAGAGGCGGGAGGTGGCTGAGGCCTTATGGCTTAGGGCTCGGGGATGTTGGATCCACTAGCACGATAGGGAAAAATGAGGACCAAAGGTGAAGGAGAGAGGGGGTGGGGGGGACCAAAGGGTTGTGGGGGAACCGAAGGGCACATGGTGGGGGATAAAAATGTTGGGGGGGGGGGGGGGGGGTGGAAAAATGAGGCAATGGTGGGGTGGGGGAAATGAGGGCACAGGATGGAGGAAAACGAGGACAAAAAGATTATTAGCGATGGCAAATTACCATCACTAATAATTATATTTTAAAATAAACTTATTGGTGATGATAAATTACCATCGCTAATAATATTCTCCATCGCTAATAATTATATTTTAAAATAAATTTATTAATGATAATAAAAATTATCGCTAATATTTTTTTCATCACTAATAATTATATTTTAAAATAAATTTATTAGCGATAGTAATATACCATTGCCAATACTTTTCTTCCATCATTAATAATTATAAAAATATATTTAAAAAATAAAATTAATATTAGTGATAAAAAAATATCATTATTAATAATTTTCTTCCATCAATAATAATTATAAAAATATATCAAAAAATAATTTTTTATTTAAGATTATAATTTACCATTGCTAATAATTATAAAAATATATTAAAAAATATTTTTTTATTTAGATGTTTTGCCATCTATAATAAGTATCCTATCATTACTATTAATAATAAAACTAAATTAAAAAATAAAATTATTTTTTATTAGCGATGCGATTGTCATCACTAAAATTCCAAAATTCCATCATTAATAATTTTTTTATAATGAAATAATTATTCATCAAAAAAAAGAGACTTAGAACATGCAATACCTATTCTAATAAGGATTATTAATTAAAAATTAATCAGTCATCCAAAATCTTCATCATAGTTAGGACTAGAACTGGGCCAGGTCTTATCCATACTCAAGCCCGGCCCGAAAATACTACCACTGGTTAAAAATAGTACTTAAATCAAAAACCAACAAAGTAAATAAAAGAAAGAGGAAAAGAAAAAGGCTTAGATCTATCATTGAAAAATATGGCATTGCAAGTTTTTCTACACCTTTAATCATTAGGTGGCTGTAAGCAGGTGCCTGTGATGTAACAGATTGTCTAAGCCTGTCCTGTAATTATAAGAATATAATGCATCACCTGCATCTCTCTCTAGATTTTTTGGGCACATCAGACAGTCATCATAGTATCTTTATGAATAGAGCACTACTGATTTTAGATTGGATGTGGGCTAGTAGTAACAGACCCACTCTTGGGCTGAGCTTGGACTGGGCCAAAGATATTTGGGTAGAAAGTAGCCGAAGTCTCAGGGAGGTGGGAGACAATTGGGGGCTCGCATGGGGAGGTAGCTCAGGGCTTGGAGAAGTAGTATCCGATGGTCGGGGGCTCGGGGAAGAAGGAGTAAGTATTAGTGATGGCAAAACTACCATCACTAATTAAAAAAAATTACTAATGCATGATAAGATGGCGAGAAGGATCGTGAGTGAGCTAAAAAGTCACTCCAAATTAGGATAAAAAAGAAAGGATGACTATGAAATTTCTTCCATAAAATAGATGAGGGTTGGGATAAAGAGGAAAGAGGAAGAAGTTAAAAAAGTCCATCTTGAAGGAGATGAGGAAAAAAAAGTTGAAAAATTCATCTTTGAGGTAAGTAGCACAAGACTTGCTGGGCTCGAGAAGAACGGCATAGGACCTACAGAGGAAGAAGAATGGTACAGAATTTGCCAAAGTGAAAAAAGGGGTGAAATCCAAGAAAAGATTGAAGAGAACCTAAGTTCTTTACTCTAAAAATTTAACTCTTCTTTTTTTTTTTTTATCTAGGTTTATGGCCTTATTTATAGGCCTTTAATAACCTTTAACCTTCTAACAAATTCTTAACCTATTAACAAATTCCTAACAAAATTTAATTTTCTAACTAATTCCTAACAAATTAATAGATTCCAACCTCCTAACAAACCTAACAACCTATGAAACTTTCAGAGTTAAAAATCATGCCACTTTAAAAGTGGCACCATCATTAGAAGTTGTGCCATTAGGCATGATGTTCTCATCAATTTCTTTTAGGATGGGGAGAACTCAACTCCATCGAGTCTGGGTGGATTATAAAATTGATGCAGCTCAAAGTGGAAGTCAATAGAAGGATGGGAATCTGCTTTAAGGAGCATGTGGAACTCTCCAGGGGTGGTTTCACGTTCATGCAACATCAAGAAGGAGAGCTCGAGTAGAATAGTGGTGATAAAGTGTGATGTTATCATTAAGATACCATATTTACTAATTTAATTTTAATTTTTTAAATAATTAAAAATATATAAAAAATAGTGAGTTAGATCGAATCCAGAGATAAGGCAGTGCTTTGATTTAAAATCTTTAATTTTTATAAAAAAAAATTTAAAAATAGAATTAAAGTCAAAAAATAAAATTTAAAATTATAATAAAAATAAATAATAATAATTAAAATAGCATGAAAATAAATTTGGGTACTAAGATCTACTACCTAGATTTTAGCATCTACTTACAATAAAATTAAATTTGCAATAAAAATAAACTTGCAATAGAAAGTAAAAAGCATGAATTTAAAAAGTAGAAAAATAAATTTTATATTAATTTAAAGTTTAAAATTTAAATATATAAAATTAAAATGAATAAAAAAAATAAAAGCTAGACTAGGTAATCTTGATCTTGGATTAGCGTTGGCATAGAGATGGCATAGAAGATAAGCTCTTTTTCTTGGTACTGTCTATCTCAAAGCAACTATCAACCCAAGCTCAGCCTCTACCCTATACCATAGCATCCCTTTGATCGAAGATACTGAATTTTGGAGGCCTAGAGATGTTTAAATAGTTCTTGGAGAGGAAGGACCTTTTCTTTCAGTCGATGTGGGACTATGATCACGTATGAAGAGAAATTCGAGTAAAAATCAATTTAAAACATTGTCTGGGTCATGTTAAATTGAGTCGTCTATTAGTTTTGATGTCTTGGCCATTATATGAGAATCCAAAGGCTTAAGAAATATCAAAAATCCCTTATTTTCAACCCAAATCGAGTTGGAATGGCTTCTAGCCATCCAATTGCTCTTAATGGAGAAGTTTTGGCTGTTGGATTGCATTTTAGATATTTAAATCATTTTAGAGTCTTCCATCAATCGTCAGATTGGGCTTTGGAAGAGATCTCGCCATCTAATCTTAGCTAGGAGCATTGTGAATCATTAGATGGTGCAACAGATGAAGTCAACCTCCTTTATCAAACCAAAATGCTCTACATCGTCAGATCTGGATTGGGAGAGAGATGAACCATTGGATCGTGCATTACCATGCAGATAGACCACTATGGACCAGGCTTGCCGAACTTTATGATGAATCACCGCTCACCTTGCTATGAAAATGACCAAAATACCCCTCTACATTGGTCCAGGGTGAGCCACATAATTTTTTATGTTAGCTTGACATCAGTGCTAACCGACACTACAAGAAAATTGATTTTTTGCCATGAAATTATTTATGATGAAAAAAATTTCATTGTAAATAAAGGTATTTATGATGAAAAAAAACTTCCATCGTAAATAGTTTTTATTCAATAAAAAAATTTTCATCATAAATAATAGATTATTTATTACAAAAATTAGCTTTACATCATAAATAATTGATTATTTATGATAAAAAAATTTTATCACAAATAATCTTTCATAAATAAATTATTTAAAAAATTAAAAGATAAGATTATTTATGATGAAAATTTTTGTACATAAATAATTGATTATTTATAATGAAAATAGTATTTACAATGCAAATAATTGATTATTTATGATGAAAAATATTCATTACAAATAATCCTTCATAAATAGAATATTTTAAAAATTAAAAAGCTTAGATTATTTATGATAAAAAAATTTCATCATAAATAACTAATTATTTATTATGTAATCATAATTTTTATCATAAATAATCAATTATTTATGATAAAAATTTTCATTATAAATAATCTTTCATAAATAAAAAATTAAAATAATTAAAAAGCTCATATTATTTGTGATGAAAAATTTTCATCATAAATAATCTTATGTAAATAAATTATTTAAAAAATTTAAAAAAGCTAGATTACTTATGATAAATTTTTTCATCATAAATAATCAATTATTTATGATGAAAATAAGATTTTTATTATAAATAATCATTATTTATGATGAAAAATTTTTATCATAAATAATCTTCTATAAATAAATTATTTAAAAAATTAAAAAGGATTAAATTATTTATGATGAAAATTTTTTATCATAAATAATTGATTATTTATGATGTAAATAATATTTGCATCATAAAAAATAGATTATTTATGATGAAAAAATTTCATCATAAATAATCTATCATAAATAAATTATTTAAAAAATTAAAAAAGATCAAATTATTTATGATAAAAATATTTTATAATAAATAATTAATTATTTATGAGGTAAATAATATTTACATCATAAATAATATATTATTTATGATGAAAAATTTATGTCATAAATAATATTTCATAATTAAACCATTTAAAAAATTAAAAATATCAGCTTATTTGTATCAAAAAATTTTAATCATAAATAATTAATTATTTATGATATAAATCATATTTATGTCATAAAAAATTGATTATTTATGGTGAAAAATTTTCATCATAAATAATCTGATTTTTATTTAGAGCATAGAAAAGGTGGACTATTTTTTTTTAAAAAAGAGCAAAGATACGCCATGCATGATCAATGCGATAGGGTTGAGGGGTGTGAGTGTATCCACTATTCGCTAGCCTATAAGTAAATTAATATTTTTTAAATTTTTTAAAAATTAATATTCTTTAAAAAAATTATTTTTCTCTAAATATTATATAATTTTAAAATTTAAACTCTATCTTCACCATTCATTATTTAAGTAATTATTATATGAGTATCATCACAAAATTTCATCTCAATCTAGTAGCTCTAGCTATGTAAATCAATAAAATTTGATTTTAATGGTTATGAATGATTGCATGATGATCTGATATATATAAACCACAACTTGATCCAAAAACTTACAACAATGATCTCTATGATATTTGTAGCACACTACCAAAATTTTACTTCAATCGAATATAATTATCATAGTTAATTTAGCATGAAATGATTTGGATCGTTAAATAAAAATAAATGATTAAAAGGCCAAATGATATCTAATTATAACATAATTTTTTAGATAAATAATTTTTGTTATTATTTTAATCATCTATACAGTGGTGATTGTAAAATCTAAACTTCACATCTATGAATCATCGATGTTAAGTACATTTTACGAAAGCATAAGTATAATTGCTTAAGGACTTTAAGAAGGTGTATCAAGAGACATGTAGATTTAGATAGTTTATACATACATGGTTTGCTTTTTATGATCACCACTATAAAAATGATCAAATTATTAGCAAAAATTATTTATCTAAAAAAACTATCTTATAATCACATGCCATTTGGCTTTTTATCATTCATTTTTTATTTAATGATCTAAATCATCCAATGCTAAATTGACTATGATCATTATATTCGATTGAAGTAAAATTTTGATATTATGCTACAAATACCAAAGAGATCATCATTGCAAGATTTTGTACTTATCAGTAATTTCTATCTATCAGATCATCATACGATCGTTCGTGACCATCGAAATCAAATTTTATTATTCTACATAGCTAGAGCTACCAGATACAGGCATAATTTTATGATGATACTTATATGATAATTACTTAAATAATAAATGATGAAGATAGGCTTCAAATTTTAAAATTATGTAATATTCTAAGAAAAATAAATTTTTAAAAAAATATTAATTTTTACAAAAAATTAAAAAATATATTAATTTACTCGTGGGCTAGCTAACAGTGGACACGCTCGCACCCCTCAATCCCATCGCATCAGCCATGCACGATGCATCTTTGCTCTTTTTTTTTTTTAAATAGTCCATCTTTCTTGTGCTCTAAATGAAAATCAAATTATTTATGATAAAAATTTTTCATCATAAATAATCAATTATTTATGATGTAAATAATTAATTATTTATTATAGAAAAATTTTATTATAAATAAGCTAGCATTTTTTATTTTTTAAATAACTTATTTATGAAAATTTATTTATGACATAAATTTTTTGTCATAAATAATCTATTATTTATGACATAAATATTATTTACATTATAAATAATCAATCTTTACATTATTTACATTATTTACATTATTCAATCTTTCTTAATTTTTTAAATGGTTTGTTTATAGAAGATTATTTATGATAAAAATTTTTCATCATAAATAATCGATTATTTATGATAAAAGTCTTATTTCATTATATAATTAATTATTTATGATAAAATTTTTTTATCATAAATAATCTAATCTATTTTAATTTTTTAAATAATTTATTTACATAAGATTATTTATGATAAAAATTTTATATCATAAATAATTAATTATTTATGATGTAAATTTTATTTCCATCATAAATAAGTTTATAAATATTTTAATATTTTTAGAGAGAAAAATTTTTTTTAGAAAAATAATTGATGGGAATTATTAGTCATGAAAATATGAGTTTTGTTGCTAATTACTATTTTAGTGATGAAATTTTCATCGTTAAAATTTTGTCACTAAAGATCTTTAAATATCCCTCCCCACTACGTGTCTTCTTTCCCACAAAACCTACTCGATCTCACAGCCAAAAACCCCTCTTATCCTCTCTCTTACCCTCCTCTCTCTCCTCCTCCTGGGCTTGCACTAGCCGACGACCGTGTCTCCCACTGCCATTGCCTTTGCCACCATCATTGTTGCCGTCGTTGCACCAAAGCTAAGTTCCATCCCATCCTTGGCCAGCTGGTTAATTTCTTTTTTTGTTCTTTCGATCGTCTGTGTGTGCATGGGTGTTGCCGTGCGGTGGCCGCTGGTCGACGGAGGGGCATGGGGGGTGGGTGCAAGCAGGCCGTGGGTGGAGGTGTTGAAGGTTCAGGTGGGGGCTGTTAGTGGTGGGAGCTAGGCGGAGGGGCACCGCAGGAGGTGGGGTACCAAAAGCAGTGGTGGCGGGTGGTGTGAGGTAGACATACAAGAAATCTCATATTTTACGATTGAATTATTTATGATGAAAAAATTTTATTATAAATAAAGATATTTATGATGAAAAAAATTTATGTCGCTAATAATATT
This sequence comes from Cocos nucifera, assembly GCA_006176705.1. Lineage (NCBI taxonomy): Eukaryota > Viridiplantae > Streptophyta > Magnoliopsida > Arecales > Arecaceae > Cocos > Cocos nucifera. The sequence continues at coordinate 614,990 of QRFJ01000435.1, read as the reverse complement.
TATTTATGATGAAAATTTTTTATCATAAATAATAGATTATTTACGATGTCAAATAAATTTATATCATAAATAATCAATTATTTATGATAAAAATTTTTCATCATAAATAATCTATCATAAATAAATTATTTAAAAAATGAAAAAATTAGATTATTTATGATAAAATTTTTTTATCATAAATAATCAATTATTTATGATGCAAGTTAATATTACATCATAAATAATTGATTATTTATGATAAAATTTTTTTATCATAAATAATCTATCATAAATAAATTATTTAAAAAAATAAAAAGGATAGATTATTCATGATGAAAAGTTTTTAATGCAAATAATAAATTATTTATGATGAAAATCTAACTTGCATCATAAATAATCAATTATTTATGATAAAATATTATCATCATAAATAATTTATCATAAATAAATCATTTAAAAAATAAAAAGATCAAATTATTCACTATGAAAAGTTTTCACCATAAATAATCAATTATTTATTACAAAAATCTATTTTATGTCATAAATAATTGATTATTTATGATGAAAATTTTTCATCATAAATAATCTATCATAAATAAATTATTTAAAAAAATAAAAAGCTAGATTATTCATGATAGAAAGTTTTCATCATAAATAATTAATTATTTATAATAAAAATAAATTTTATATCATAAATAATTGATTATTTATGATAAAAAAATTTTGTCATAAATAATCTATCATAAATAAATCATTTAGAAAAATAAATGGGTTGGATTATTTATGATGGAAATTTTTTATTATAAATATTCCATTATTTATGATGTAAATCCATGTTACATTGCAAATAATCTATTATTTATGATGAAAATTCTCTATCATAAATAATCTGACCAAAATTTTAAATTTAAAAAATAAAAAAATATGAACTATTTTAAAAATAAAAAAAGGATAAAAATGTGCCATGCATGATCGATGTGATAGGATTGTGGGGTACGAGCACATCCACTATTAGCTAGCCCATAAGCAAACTAATATCTTTTCTAATTTTTTTAAAATTAGTATGCTTTTAAAAAAATTTCTATTTTCTTTGAATATTACATAGTTTTAAAATTTAAAACTTATCTTCACCATTTATTATTTAAGTAATTATCATGTGAGCATCATTACAAAATATCGCCTCAATCTGGTAGCTCTATCTATGCAGATCGATAAAATTTAATTTCGATGGTCACGAACGATCGCATGATAATCTGATAGATAAAAATTATCGATGGATCTAAAATTTTATAACAATAATTTCTTTAATATTTATAGCACACTAGCAAAATTTTACTTCAATCGGATATAATTATCATAGTCAATTTAGTACGGGATGATTTGGACCATTAAATAAAAAATGAGTAATCAAAAGGCCAAACGACATCCGATTAAGGAAATTTTTTAGATAAATGATCTTTACTACTACTTTCATCATTTATATGGTAATAATCATAAAATTAAAATCGTATGTATATGAACCATTAATGTTAAGCAGATCTTGCAAAAATATAAGTATAATTACTTAAGAACCTTAAGAATTAGTATCAAGAGACGTATAGTTTTAAATCGTTCATATACGTATGGTTTGAATTTTATGATTTCTACCATACAAATGATCAAAATAGTAGCAAAGATCATTTATATAAAAAATCATCTTAATTGCATGCCATTTGGCCATTTGATCACTCTTTTTTATTTAATGATCGAAATCATTCCATACTAAATTGATCATAATAATAATATTCAATTGAAGTAAAATTTTGATAGTATACTATAAATATTATATAGATTATTATTATAAATTTTTAAATCTATCGATGGTTTCTATCTATCGGATCATCATACAATCGTTCATGACCGTTAAAATCAAATTTTATCGATCTACAAAGCTAGAGCTATCAGATCGAGGCAATCTTTTGTGATGATACTCATATGATAATTACTTAAATAATGAATGGTGAAGATGAATTTTAAAATTTAAAATTATATAATATTTAGAGAATAATAATTTTTTTAAAAAATACTAATTTTTAAAAAATTAAAAAAAAACTTTTAATTTACCCATGGGCTAGCTAAAAGTGGACATGCTTGCACCGCTTAACCCCATTGCATCGACCATGCATAGTATATTTTTGCTTATTTTTATAAAAATTTTCATCATAAGAAATGTTCTATCGCAAATATTCTCATCTTTTTTCTAATTTCTTAAATTTTTTATTTTAAAAAAATATTTATAATGGAATCTTTCATTGTAAATAAATGTTATTTACAACATAAATATTATTTCCATCATAAATAATATTTATTTATGATAAAAATATTTCATCATAAATATTCTTAACTTTTTTAATTTTTTAAATTATTTATTTATGAAAAATTATTTATGATGAAAGAATTTCATCATAAATAACTATTATTTATGATGTAAATATTTTTTCCTCATAAATAATATTATTTGTGATGTAAAGTTTTAATCATAAATATTCTCACTTTTTTATTTTTTTAAATTATTTATTTATGAAAAATTATTTCCAATAAAAAGATTACGTCACAAATAACTATTATTTATGATGAAAATTAATTTTTCATCACTAATAATTATATTTAATATTTTAATATTTTTTGAAGAAAAAAATTTTTTTAGAAAAAAATTGATGAGAATTATTAGCAATAGAAAATAAATTTTCATCGCTAATAACTATTTTAGAGATGAAATTTTATTGCTAAAACTCCATTACTAAATGCCTTTAAATATCCTCTCCCACTATGTTCACATGAAATCCACTCTCCGAAACCCACTCTCGCCCATCCCCTCATCTTCTTTCTCCCCCTCCTCCTTCGCTTCCATTGATCGGTGACCTGTTCTCCCATTGCTGCTGTCGTTGTCACCGCCATTGCTGCTGTTGTCGTCATGCACCATTGACGATAATTATTTTTTTGTTCTCTTTTGATCGTTCAGGGGGCCGTGGATGCCATGTAGTGGCTGGTGGCGGGCGGTGGGGTGCGGAGGGTGGGGGCATGGGGTGCAGGGCCGCAAGGCGGTGGTAACGGGATCGTGGGTTGGGGGCTATGGATGTATCCGTGCGGTGGTCGATGGTGGATGATGGGGCATGGAGGGTTGGTGCTGGCTGCAGGGGGCCACGTGGGGTGTGGGGCCATTGGGCGGTGGTGACGGGATGGGTTGGGGGAGAACGCGAGCACCGATGGTGGGTGACGAAGGGGCACCGACTGAGATGGGTTGGGGGGCCGTGGGCACCAGTGTGTGGACAGCGGAGGGGCACTGTAGAGGATGGGGGTCTGCGACGGTGTTCGGGCATCATAGGGGGTGGGGGTCCGCTGGGGGTGGGGAGTGGAGGGGCGGTGGTGGCGAGTCGGGTGGGGGCCGCAGGTGGTGGGTAGCGGAGGGGCAGCGTTGGGGGTGGGGGCGGAGGGGCTTAATCAATTTTAAAATTTTAATAAATAATAATAATAATAATTATAATCATAATAGTAAAAATAGTAATAATAATGATAATAATAATCATAGTAATAATAGTAGTTAGAATAATAATAATAATAATAATAATAGTAATAGTAGCAGTAAGAATAATAATAATAATAGTAAAAATAATAATAATAATATTAATAATAATAATGGTAATAATCATAGTAATAATAGTAGTTAGAATAATAATAATAGTATTAATAATAAGATTAAAAGTAGTAATAATAATTAAAATAATAATAATAGTAATAGTAGTAGTTAGAATAATAATAATAATAGTAAATATAATAATAATAATAATAAGAGTAAGTAAAAGTAGTAATAATAATAATAATTTTTTTATAATTAAAATAGTTAAGTTTTTAATTATATTTTTATGCTTTTACTTGTTATAGTTTAATCTTTTATTTGTTTAGCCCATGTATTTCATTCTGATTATGATTTAATATTTTAATTTACATTAGTCGAAGGTTTTAATTTATAATGCATACAAACTATCAGGTATGAGGATCCGGATCGAATTTCGATCAGGGATCTGAGTTGGGATCCTATCTAGGATTCAGTCTGGGATCTGATCTAGGATTCGATCGGGCTTCAATCTAGGATCCTATCTAAAATCTGGTTTGGGATTCAGATCAAGATTTGGGTCGGATCTTAATCAGGATCTGAATCAAATTCTGTCCAAGATTCGGTCTGGGATTATGTCTAGGATACGGTCTAGGATCCTGTCGGGGATCCAGTTTGGGATCATGTTCGGGATCCAGGTCGGATCTCGATTGAGACCCGGGTCGGGATTCGGTCTGGGATTCGATTTGGTAATGATTTAATTCATGCATTAATCTAACCTTAGACTCCTATTCAAGGATCAGTCCTAGGATTCCCAAAACAAACTCTGTGAATGACTCTTGGATGCCTCGATTTGGGTAGTTCATAAATGCATCAATATTTTATTATTATCATGGTGTTCTTTATTCTATTATGGAAAATTCTATCGTAGTTATCTCGTTTGTTCTTTGGGTACATATTAGATGTGGTTAAATTATGATCCATCTATATCGTATACTTGGAGAACTATAGGAAGATGCTGCCAGATTTTTTTTGAATATGGAATAAAAAATAAAACTATGGCAACAATAAAAATGATGCATTTTTGAAAGAGATAAGACCACACCTATTAGGAAGGAGTTGGTGGAGTTAGGATTCATGAATCATTATTCTTTGTTGTTAGATAGATATCGACAAAAGTTAGATGAACATTAGGAATATTTTTTTGCCTGAATATCGAAAAGGTATTTAAGATTTTATTGAATTTGCATGGTGTAAAGCTGATATTGCCAGTCGGATAAAGTGTCCATGCAAAAGATATGTTAATATGGTATATCATCACATATCACTTGTTGAGGAGCATCTGCTATGTTTTGGTATGGATAAAAAGTATACTCACTGGATATGGCATGGGGAGGATGATTCAAATGAAGTTGTGTACGATGATGACGATATCGATGATGATATTGATGCTGTTGAACCTATTGAACATGATGGTATAGGTTCACTATTAGATGATTTACATCAAGGTGTTACCTCAAATATACCCATAAGTACTAGTGCATCTCAAAGTAGTTCTAATCATGAATACAACATTGATGAGGTAGAAGGGATTTCTAAATAGTTTGCAAAGCTTATTCGAAATACACGAGAGCCACTCTATCCAAATTATGCGAAGTTCTCCAAGTTAGAGTTTTTGATCAAATTATTTTATATTAAAACTATGAACCGATAGAGTTAGAAGTCATTTGATTAAAATTTTGCATTGATTAAAGCAGCTCTTTCCGATGGATCAACACTTTCAAAATCATATACTGAAGCAAAAATGTATATGCGGGATTTGGGACTTGGCTATATTCCAATATATGCCTGCAAAAATGATTATATATTATTTTACAAGTAGAATGAATGAGCAAATGAATGTCCGCAATGTGGTGAGCCTAGTATAAAACCAATGATAGAAAAGAAAAGAAGATACCCCATAAGGTTTTAAGGTATTTTTTATTGATTCCAAGACTTCAAAGGTTGTATATGTCCACAAAGACAGCTAAAGAAATGAGATAGCATCATGAACAATGGGTTCGAAGGAGAACATACTTAGCCACCCGACTAACTCTATAGTATGGAAAGACTTCGATGCAAAGTATCCGCTATTTACGAGTGACCCGCACAATATCTGGCTTGGTCTAGCGATAGATGGATTTAATCCTTTTGATAATTTGAGTACTTCCTACAGCATGTGGCCTGTGATGCTAGTTGTATATAATGTGTCACCTTGAAAATGCATGAAAGAGCTATTTATTTTTAAGTCACTATTGATTCTGGGTCTGAAAGCACCAGGTAATGAAATTGATGTATATCTATGACCCTTAATCAATGATCTAAAAGAGCTATGGAAAAATGGAGTATAGACATACGATTCTATCAGTCGAAGAAATTTTAAGTTGCATGCATCGATTTTATGGATGATAAATGATTTTTCTGCATACGAAAACTTATCTGGATGGAGTACCAAAGGATATCTAGCATGTCCAATATATGACAAGGATATATCCTCCTTACATTTAAAGCATGGAAGAAAAATCTGCTTCATGAGTTATCGACGGTTTCTACCTGTTAATCACTCTTGGAGGATCCGCTATAACCAATATTTTGATGGTAAGTCTGACCGACATTCGCCACCTAAGGAGTTAAGTGGAGTGGAAGTATTAGAATAACTTGAAGCCATTGAAAATATGAAATTTGAAAAAACATCGGATACTTGCAAGTGGAAGCGTACTGATACAGAACTGAATTGGACAAAGCGAAGCCTATTTTCAAACTACCATACTGGAAGCAGTTATTACTTCATCATAACCTGGATGTAATGCACATTGAGAAGAATATTTTTGATAATATCATCGGTGCAGTGTTAAACATCATAGAAAAAATAAAAGATAATTCAAAAGCTTGCCTTGATTTGCAAGAAATGGAAATCCGGCTAGAATTGCATTTAGTTTGTCAAGGTGATAAATTTTTTATGCCACCAATATATTATTCATTATTTGGCGAGAAGAAGAAGAGTTTCTATGGATGGTTCAAAACCGTCAAGTTTTCTGATGCTTGTGCTTCAAATGTATCGCGATATGTTGGCAACAATGACGGCAATATCTCTGGCATGAAAAGTCATGACTCCCATATGTTGATGCAACGCTTGCTTCCTATGGTGATGCATGGCTATCTGGGTGGTGATGTTTAAGCTGTGTTGATTGAGTTGGGAGTATTTTTTTGAGAACTATGTTGTCGGAAGTTGAAGATTAACTTAATTAAAAAGTTTGAGAAGGATATTATGCTCATTCTTTGTAAGTTAGAAAAAATCTTTCCACTATCATTTTTTGATGTTATGGTATGTCTGGCTGTTCATGTTCCAAAGAAAGCTCTTTTGGCCAACTCGGTACATTATCGATAGATGTATGCTATTGAAAGGTAAAGAAATCATAATCTCTTTGACATATTAGTTGTAAGATGTAAATCTATTATAACTCTTTAATTACTTTTTTATTTATAGATTCTTGTGTATCCTAAAAAAGTATGTGCACAATAAGGCATAGCCTAAAGGGTTCATAGTGGAAGTATACGTAGCTACGAAGTATTTTACATTCTACTTGATGTATCTTGATGATATCGAAATAAGATTCAATCTTGTAGATCATAACGTTGACTGTGAATGGGACAAGGATGAACCGACACTATCCATATTCAAACAAATGATTCGATCCATGGGTGGAAGAAGATATGAGTTTATGGACGTGAATGAACTATCCAAGGCACACTTTTATATTTTAAATAATTATAAAAAATTAAAGATTTAATTTAGTAAGTATTATCATAGCATAATTTTAGTGTTTTAACTAAATTTTTTATGTCGATATAAAATTAAAAATAATGACTTATTATAATGAGCACAAGAATATACTATCTAGGAAGAATAATATAAATGTTGATGATCGACATAGGATGAAATTTGCAAAATGATTTGAAGACCATGTAAGTTTCACTAGTATTATATTATATTTTTATAATTATATAATTAATTACTTATATCGACATAATTTTTTAAGCTATATTGTAGATGAAATCTAAGTATTTCAATAAAGAAGAGGATGCAACCGATGAGTTGTATAATTTAACATGTGATCTCAATCGAAGGGTTAACTACTACACATCCTGTATTGTTGGAGGAATGAGATTTTATACAAGAGAGCTTGATATGCAAAGATGGACCCAGAACAGTGGGATTGCTATGATAGGATATGAAGGAGAAGAGGAGATTAAAAATCTTGGTGTATTGATAGATATCATAGAATTGAAGTATGGATTCAAATATTTGGTATTCTTATTTTAGTGTGAATGGTGAGATATTAGTAATAAGAAGATCGATATTCATATCGATCCACACTTTATCAGTATAAATTTTGCACAAACATGGTACCAGAATGAGCCGTATATATTAGCAATTCAAGCGAAATAAGTAATATATTTAAAGGATCCAAAATATCAAGATGATTGGCATGTCGTATAAAGAATAATACCTAGAGGCATATATGACAAACCAACCCGACTAGAGATGGATGATAATTCAAATCTACATGAAGAGGAAGCTTTTCAAGAGGAACAACCAACATTGATCGAGCACCTTGTCGATAAAGAACTTATGCCAGCTCCTTTGAATAGGGCTGATCTACTGCCCAATGAAGTTGAAGTTGATTTTGTATTTAATCTTGATGATTTAGAGGGCGACGATCGGATCATAAATGATGATGAGATAGAAGACGATACATTAATCAATTATTGTGATTTGGAGGAGGATCTAGAAATTGAGGAGGATATGGATATTGATAACTAGATCTGTATCCTTCGTTGAATCTTCTCTTGCAATAATGGTATGCAATACAATTCTATTCATTAGCATTTATGTATTTTTTGCTATTATTGTTCATTATTATATTCATTTACATATCAAGTTAAGTATATGCATAGTTTAAGCATTGTAGATATGGCACCAGGAGTGAGATGACGACGTTTGAGTTTCCAGCCTACCCCAAAGCCTTCTCCCATTTTCACTGCTGCACCATCGGAGTCGCCGAAAGGCCCTATGGAGGTGGATCCGAGTGAGGTGGGTTCGACTGAGCCGATCCTAACTGGTATTTTCATATTCTTTATATAATAAAATTTGATTTTAATCTACCTAGATATTAGGTTTATAGATGGCTATCATATTAATATTTTATTCATTATTTTTTCAGGCTATTCTTTGTCGGTTGTGAGGTGAGGATGAGGTCCGTCGAAGAATCTCACCCTTGAGCATTGAAGATGCGAGCACGAGGGATAGTGTCTCCGCATTGAGATACCACTAGGCTACACCAGGCCTATTAGGAGATGGTGTGAGCCATGGCAGACTGAGCTGGGTATCATTTGTTGTAGCTATACCCCGATGATGCTATTCGATTGGTATCAGATTACATGGCCTTAGAGAAAAATCTTCTATAGCCACTTACAGGTACAATAATATTTATTTAAATATTTAATTAATATTGTATTCTTATAATATTTGTTATTGGTGGGCTATATTTGAGATTATTGATTTTGAGAACGATCGCATGTGGCGAGTGATAATTACCATAATTTATAAAATAAAAATATAAAAATAATATAAAAATTAATATTTATTTAAAAAAATTGATACTTTATTAGTATTTTGCAGAAGATGCCCACCAATGCGAAGAGGTTGATTTATGGATTCTAACAGATCAAATTTTATGCAAATCGAAGCTAAATTAGAATTTAAATGGGAGCTGCAAGTTTTTATAAAAGAAATTAAAAATAACTGAATCGGCCAGCTCAAGCAGTCGGTCCAGTGAGAACCAGACTGCAAACCCCCACTCGCATAGAGCCAAACCCGGCCTGGCTGACATTGGTGTGATGCATGAAAACCATGCAGCTCATCGGGCGAATTACTATGCCGGTGAGCCGAGACTTTACGCGATCTACAGGCGAGTGGGGGCGTTGTGTGATTGTGCGGATGACATCTCTCCTAGTCAACATCGGATGGCTAAGTACAGGCATCAATTTTGACTAGGATTTCTCCCGCACTGTGCGATGGCGTGATCCGACAACCGACGACGCTTCTGGTTGGAATCCAGTGGTCAAGGCCATATTCCAATTTGATTCAGGACTTCCCAGCCTCCCGAACATGCGAACCAATGGCCAAATTTCCTTCCCTGCTTCGATCGGATGGCCAGAATCAATCTAAGAGGTTATGCGGCAGTTTTGTGATGGATTTAAGGCCTTTTGATCTCAGATCAATAGCCAAGAAGCTCCAGGGTCTTTGATTCTAATCCAGACACCAATTAGACTTCAACAAGGACTCATAAGACCTTGTTTTTCATCTATTTAAGTCCTATTATGCCAGAATAGCCGGCAGAGAGCCCCCTTAGGGTCCAAACCCTCCTTTTTCCTCTCTTTCTCTCTCTCTCTCTCTCTCTCTCTCTCTCTCTCTCTCTCTCTCTCTTCTCTTCTCTTCTCCTCTCTTCTTCTTTCTTCTTTCGTTTTCCTTTCTTTTTCTTTTTTTTTCCTTTGGGAGATCTAAAGATGCCGAAAGCTAGCAAATCTTTGATCATGTCAGGTTAGAAGTCTCATATCCAAGAGAGTAAGAAAAGTCTTCCAAGCATGAGAGTTTGTAATTTGAACCCTGTATTTTTGTTTATTGAGTAATAAAATTTTATTTTCTTTTACATGCCTATGTTATGCTTAAATATTCATTTTTCTTGCACTTTATATCTAAAGAGATAGATCATGATCATGAAAAGATATGGTCTGTACTCAAGTTAGAATAAATTATAAAAATTTATATTTTAATATTTAATTTTTTATAATTTATACCTAAGTAGATAGATCATGATCGCAGATAGATACGGTCTGTGCTCAGATTAGGATAAATTATAGAAATTAAATCAGAATTATATTCTTTGATTGCATGATCTAAATAGTCTATGTTTGTAAGATGGATCATGATCGTGCTAGATATGATCCATGCTCGATAGAATAGGTTATGTTAGAATCAGATCAACAAAACATACATCTCAGAAGATTGCATGTTGATAATGAAAAGATTGCATGAATCAATTACAGACTTGAATATTGAAAGATGAAACTAAAATCCTAGACAATTTCTCTTCTTATTCTTATTTAATTCCAAATTCTAATTAATTAATTATTTACTATCTTTTATTTTTATTTACTAAAATTTTAATTAATTTATTTTAATTTACTTATATAAATTTTTATTTTAAAGATTAATTTATTTTTAATTAAATCGAATGTAACTTAGTCTTTAATCTCCGAAAAAATTGACACCTGACTCACCACTATCCTAATCTTTAGGTTGATCGATTTTAATTATTATTTGATGCTCTAATGACAAGCAGTCAAATTTTTGAAGCCATTGCTGAAGATTTTAGCATGATTTCTTTAATTAATTAAAAATTAATTAATTAATTTAAAAAAATAAAAAAATAAAAAATAAAATAAAAAATAAAATTTTTTTATTACTCTTTAATTTTATTTGGCTATCATTATCTTTCATAACTAATTTCTTACTTTCTGTAGTTTAGATTTTTGCTATTTTTCAGACTTAATTACTTGAATTTACTTTCTTTGTAAAACCAAATAAATCAAAAACTTAAAATACACTTATAAAAAGATAAAACCATAAATCCTAAAAAATTACCGACATCTCATAATATTTAATTAATTTAATAAAATAAAAAATATAACATAAAAATTAATTTTTAACATATTTGGACATCTTGTTTGATTTGCATTGCATATCCATAATATACTTTAAGAGCACAATCCATTAAAAAAGATAAGGTAGAGATTTGATCACTCTTCCTCAGCCCATAAACCACCATTTTTCATATTGCATTGATCTAAATTTTTTAAGTTAAAAAATCAATTAGACGTTGGTCCTAGGATATTTGAGCTCAATAGGATAAGAAAACCCAAGAGTTGGACCGAATTTGTATTGATTAATTGATTTGGTGTCTAAGGCAAGTGGTTTAAAGAAGATGGTTTTCAATTGATTCCATTGTCTGACCTGGCCAATCCAGTTGATGTCTAAGAAAAGCAACAAGCAAAAAATCTTCCACATCTTATACTTACCTAGCTGAGTCAGTTGGTCAATTTTGGACTTGGAGTGCTCGAAGGTGATCATGGAATAATTAGGAACTATCTAGATCTAGGTAAACCCTGGGATAGAGAGTCATGCCTGCTTAACTTGTTTGCCTTTATAATTCAAACCGTAATTAAAACACTCTCTTCTATCATCCCTAGATCTAGGACTCTTTAGGTCTCTCATCTTTACAATTCTCTCTCCTCATCTCTTTTCTTATTCTTTAAAATTAAATAAAATAAAAATAAATAATCAATCAAAGATGGATTTTGATAGTATATTTGCTGATCTATTCCATAGAGTAGATCATCTAAAAGCTAATAGAAATCCTTCATATCCATCTTTTCTTCCTACACAATAAGTTTGTGCAATTTGTTCGAGCCCCACCCACTTTGCAAGAAGATGTCCAAAACAATTTTTTAAGTATATGTATGAGCATGAGTATCAAGATCAAACCCAAATGACCTACAAACCAGAAAATAATTCATACTATAATATCTATAATCTAGGCTAGGATGAGGGGCTCAACCAAATTTTTTATGGCAATCACAACCTGTGATTACTCCAGTACCACAAAGACCTACTTTCATGGATGCACATTATGATATACCTTCCCCATATTATCAATCTTATTCTAATAACAATGAGTCAATTGTTGAAGAGAGAATTCAGCAAGCAGTAGATAAGTCATAACTTACCAATCAACCATTGAATACCCTAGAGGACCAAAGGCTTAATTCAAAAGAAAAAACCTTGGAAGCCATGATGAAATCGCAAAACGATCTTACCAACTAACTTATAAATTTACACTCTCAAGCCATTATCCATCTAGAAATTTAGATAGATCAGTTAGTCATGACTATAAGTGAAAGTGAGTTGCCTAATCAACGCAAGAGTGAACTTGAGAGACCATATATGACTAAAAATTTTAATGTCCCAGAAATTATTACTGAACAATCAATTAAAACTCTCAAAAATAATATGGTCACAGAACAATCCTGCAAAACCAAAAAGACTCTCTCAGACCATATAATTTAGGAAAGAACATATAGAAAAAAACCAGAATGGTGGAAAAAAATCAATTGCATCATCTTACTCATATATGGCTCCATTCCCAAGTTTCTTAGAATCACCAAACCTTTGAGCGAGAATGGATAAATAGATGAGATGATGGATTTTGTAGAGACTTCCAAAGAACCATATGTGAATAACATACTAGAGGAAGCTTCACCCATAATTCTTTACTAAGATTCATTAAAACTCTATAGGGCTCATTATGAGGTGGATGATTTTGATGACGATGGATATAATACAGAAATTAATGACCAAGAAGATACACCTTACCCTAAAACCATCCCACTATGGATTGAAAAACTTGAGCCACCACCTAGCCCACCAATAGCTCTCTTATTAGAACCATCAACTGCTCTAGAATTGAAGCCACTTTCTGATGAACCTACTGACACCCCACCAGTGATACTACTTAGGAAGATCAACTTATGGATGTTCTAAATGCACATAAAGAAGCTATTGGTTGGGATATTGTTAAAATATGGGACAATGATATTATGAATGATTTTTCGATATTTGATAGTACTTTTGAGGATGGCCTCCAAAATTTATCTATAATATTAAAATGATATATGAAGGCAGATTTAAAATTGATTTGAAAAAAATACCATGATTTTGATCATGAAGAGTTGATGTCAAGACACATCATACCCGAGATAGGGAGTGGGGTAGATTAGGTTATAGTTGAAGAAATTCAAAAACTACCACCCCTATCTCGACCTAACAAACACAATCCCTTCCTGATCATCATAAAAACTATGCTAAATTTAAATTCAGGTATAATTTGCTTGCTTCATATACTTTATTGATCAGGGCTATGCTTAATTGCCGAAAAGCATTCCATGAATGATTTTCTTTCATGATAACAAGATCTCTTGATTAGTCTTATCTTTTTAAAACTTTGAAGGATGTGCTAAAATTGATTATACCTAAAACTCCTTCATAGGATCTGGCTGAAGATGTTAAACTTAGCGCTTACTGGCAGGCAACCTAGATTTTTGTATTTAATATATATATATATATATTAGTTTATCTTTCTTTTACGACTAAGTTGGGAGGAGAATTACAAACCCATGCTAGACGAAGAACAAATAAATCCAGACCAAGATCAGAACCGTACTAAACTAGGTGAACTCTTTTCTTGTTATTTTCTTATCTTTTATCATACTCTTTTTTTTCCTCCATTGAGGACAATAAAAATTAAGTTAGAAGGAAGGATAAATTAATTTTTTTTTAAGTCCTCAAGTATGGTATTAATTAGTCTTATGTATCTGATTTTGTGCAGATTTGAAATTTTTCAAGCATTTTAATCGATGATTGATTAATGGTCTAGAGAATTTTTAAAATGCTAAGGACCGAATTATTAAAAAAACTTAATAAATGGTCAGGTCTAGGATAGATAAATTTTTGAGTGATTCTAAAACCTTTTTTCAGCCTATATTCGATAAAGAATCTACTTTATATCGGTTTGAGTGAAAAAAAAGTTATTATGAAAAAAATAAAAAAAAGATGAAAAAAAATTTTGAAAAAAAAATAAAGAGCAAGTTCTAAACATTGGTCTCCCATCGAGTAACCAGATCCTATTGCCTAAGTAAGCAATGTTATTCACATCAAAAAATGAGTAATGTGAAGAAGCTTGCTATATAGTTTATTTTAACCTATTGTCTATTTGATCGAGTCAGTAAGTTCGAAGGATATTCTATATCTAATGCTCTAAAGCCAACTAATTTGAGAGTCATTGATTCAAAGCTTACTATAAGGGTCAAATAGAAAGCTTAAGAGATTAAAATATTTTATTGACTGTAAAAAAAAAATCTTGTCCATGTTAAAGAAAGAGGATTTAAAGAATAAAAGTGAAGAATTGATCAACGAAAAGTTCTTAAATTTTATGTTCTTCACTTAACCATGACTTGGGATGAAATTAATAATCCAATGATGTATTTCTTAAATCTCTAACCAGGTATCAACTAACTTTTGAATGACTTAAAGAAACTTTCATATATTATCAAGTCGGTACATAGTTCTAATTTTTCTTTTCTTTACTCAAGGATGAGTAAATTAATACTCAAGTTAGGGATATGATAATTACCATAATTTATAAAATAAAAGTATTAAAATAATATAAATATTAATATGTATTTAAAAAATTTATATGTTTATTAGTATTTTGTAGGAAAGATGCCCACCAGTATGAAGAGCTTGATTTATGGGTTCTAATGGATCGAATTTCATGCAAATCAGAGCTAAATTAAAATTTAAATGAAAGTCGCAAGTTTTAAGAAAAAAGAAGAAAAAAAATTTTAAAAAATAATAGAACTGGCCGGCTCAACCGATCGGTCTAGTGAGAACTAGATCACAAACCCTCACATATGCAGAATCGAACCCGACCCGGCTGACGTTGGCATGATGAATGAAAACCATGCGGCTCACTGAGCGAATTACTGTGCTGGTAAGCTAGGACTTTATGCGGTCTACGGGCAAGCGGGGGCGTTGCACGATCGTGCGGATGACATCTCTCTCGATCGACATCGAACGACTGAGAACAGGCATCTATTTTGACTAGGATTTCCCCAATGTTGTGCGATGGTGCGATCCAACGGTCGAAATGCTTCCAGTCGGAATCCAAAGGTCGGGGCCATATTCCAATTTGACTCAAGACTTCCCAGCCTCCCGAACGCACGATCCAATGGCCAAATTTCTTTCCCTGCTTTGATCGGATGGCCAAAATCAATCCAAGAGGTTATGCGGCAATTTTGTGATGGATTTAAGGTCTTTTGATCGCAGATCAATGGCCAGGAACCTCCAGGGTCTTTGATTCCAATCTAGACACTAATTGAACTTCAACAAAGACTCATAAGACCCTGTTTTTCATTTATTTAAGCCCTATTATGCCAGAACAATCGGCAGAGAGCCCCTATGTGGTCCAAACCCTTCTTTTTCCTCTCTTTCTCTCTCCCTTCTCTTCTCTTCTCCTCTCTTCTTCTTTCTTCTTTCTTCTTTCTTTTTCCTTTCCTCTTCTTTTCTTTTCCTTTAGGAGATCTAAAGATGCCGAAAGCTAGTAGATCTTCGATCATGTCAGGCTAGAGGTCTCGTGTTCAAGAGAGTAAGAAAAGTCTTCCAAGCATGAAAGTTTATAATTTGAACCCTATATTTTTTTATTAACCAATAAATTTTTTTTTACATGCCTTTCTTATGCTTAAATATTCATTTTTCTTGCACTTTATATCTAAAGAGACGGATCGTGATCATGAAAAGATATGGTCTGTACTTAAGTTAGAATAAATTATAAAGATTTATATTTTAATATTTATTTTTTTATAATTTATACCTAAGCAGATAGATCATGATCGAAGGTAGATATGGTCTGTGCTCAGATTAAGATAAATTATAAAAATTAAATCAAAATTATGTTCTTTGATTGCATGAACTAAATAGTCTATGTTTGTGAGATGAGTTATGATCGTGCTAGATATGATCTATGCTTGGTAGAATAGGTTATATTAGAATTTGATCAATAAAACAGACATTTTAGAAGATTGCATGTTGACAATGAAAAGATTGTATGAATCAATTACAGACTTGAATATTGAAAGATGGAACTAAAACTCTAGACAATTTCTCTTCTTATTCTTACTTAATTCCAAACCCTGATTAATTAATTATTTACTATCTTTTATTTTTATTTGCTAAAATCTTAATTAATTAACTTTAATTTACTTATTTAAATTTTTATTTTAAATATTAATTTATTTTTAATTAAAACAAATACAACCTAACTTTTAATCCTCGAGAAAATCGACATCCGACTCATCATTATCCTAATCCTTAGGTTGATCGATTTTAATTATTATTTGATACTCTAACGACAAGCAGTCAGCGAGCTGTAGATGATCATTCATGCTCGTGTTTCAAGAAATATCGGCATCACATTCATCACCACTAATATGCTGTAGTGCATGATCAAGGGATGGAGGTAGCACGATAGTGGCCATATGATAGCATTAGTATCGAGGACTGGGCTATCATATGTCGTACATATGAGGATTTGGCATATCAGGTAACTTTCTATTATTTAAAATTTAATAATTAAATTATTTATTTTTAAATTTAGTTACTAACTAATTTGATTGATAATTGTACAGGATCGATGTGCCAAAAATGCCGTGAATCGAACGAGACAGACGGTCTCGCATTGTGGGGGTTCGAGGCCATTTGCTTGCCATTTGGAACAAATGGTAAGTAATTTTTATTTATCATATTTTAACTTTTTAACTATTTAAAAAATATATTAATTATTCTCAAATTGCAGAGAGATATAGAGAGTGGTGAGCTTCCTAGTAGGATTGAGATCTACCAATGGATCCATCAGCGATGGTTAGGGGACTAGATGGTCGGGAGCTAGGAGCTTCACGTAAGTTTTTTCTACTATTCTTTTCATTAGTATTTTGATTTTCAATACAAACTTAGAATAGCTATAACTTTAATTTTCAAGATCGTATGATAGATATTAGATCCTAGCCTCTCTCAGAGGGCTCGACCGCACCCACGGATGATGACATCTGTGATCAAGTGCTTGGTATGAGATCCTATTATGTTAGAAGGCAAGGGCATGGAATCAAAGCTCCTCCATCTTCACATCTATCTAGGACTGACATCCATGCTATCTGTGATGCCCAATTAGTGGAGATACAGAGATAGGCTGCTGAGGATCAGCAACGAGCTACTGAGTTGACTGCACACGTTGACGAGTATCAACTATTTCAATCATAGATGATGGAGCGGATGGCGCAGATGGAGTAGATGATATAGCTGATGAGGCAGCAACAGATCGGTCCGAGCTTCTTTGAATGCTCTCCACTTTCGGCCCATTCTCCTTCTCTAGATATTATCGATGCTCGATGGCTGGCAGCATGTTTTCTCTTATTTTTGCCTTTATTTTGGATCTTTTATATTTATTTACCAAAAAATATTTTTTATAATAAAATATCTTTTTATATAATGAAATGATGAAATTTATTATGGATGAAATAATAAAATTTATTATGAATGAAATGATGAAATTTATTTATAAATTTTTTATTTTTATTTTATAAATTATAAATAAAAATATAAAATATATTATAATTTTTTTTAAAAAAATAATTTATGATGTAATTATTTGTGATGAAATATCCATCATAAATAACTTTTTATTTACGATGGAAAATTTTCATCGTAAATAACTTTTTATTTAAGATGAAAAATTTATATCGCTAATAAATTTTTATTTATGATGAAAAATTTTTGTCACTAATAATTTTTATTTACAATGAAAACCTTTCATCATAAATAATAAACTTATTTATGATGAAAAAATTCATCATAAATAATATTTATTTTCAATAAAATTTTTTTATTACAAATAATTTTTTTATTTATGATGGAAATTATTCATCAAAAAAAATATTTATTTATGATTAAAAACTTTATTTTTTATTGTAAAAAGTTTCATCATAAATAATTTAATGAATTAAAAAAATTTTGATAAAAATATTTTATCATAAAAAACTTTTATTAATGACAAAAATTTGCTTTTTATTATTAATTATTATTTACGATCTTATTTTTTGTAATAAAAAATTAATGATAAAATTTTTGTCACTAATAATTATTAGCGATGAAAATTTATTATTTATGATGAAAATATTGCATCGTAAAAAAAGGTTTTCTTATAGTGAGAGGGGCACCGCAGGGGGTGGAGAGCCACGGAGGGTGGGGCACCGAGGGGTAATGGTAACAAGTCGTGTGGGTGGCCGCGAGTGGTGTGAGGTGGAGGGGTGCCGCAAGGGGTGGAGGGCCACGAGGGGTAGGCGCCGAGGGCGATGGTGATGGATCGGGTGGGCAGTCGTGGATGGTAGAAGGTGGAGGGGCATCACAGCGGGTGGGAGGCCATGAGGGGTAGGGGTAGAGGGGTGCCACAGGGGTGGGGAGCCATGGGGGGTGGGGTATGGAGGAGTGATGGGTTAGGTGGGGGGCACGGGTGTGGTGCCAGAGGGGCGCCATTAGGGGTGGGGGGCAAAGGGGCTGCAGGGGGTTGGTTGGATTAGTCCTTAATTATTTTTAAAATTTAATAAATAATAGTAATAATAATAATAGTAATAGTAGTAGTAATAATAATAGTAAAAATAATAATAATAATAGTAATAGTAATAATAATAATAATAGTAATAATAATAGTAACAATAATAATAATTTGATTAATAAATAAATTTTAAAATAGATTGATAAAATATTTAAAAATAAATTATTTTTTATAATTAAAATAGTTAGATTTTGATTTATATTTTTATGCTTTTCCTTATTATAATTTAATCTTTTTGTTTGTTTAGTTTCTATATTTTATTGTGATTATGATTTAATATTTTAATTTACATTAGTTGAAGATTTTAATTTTTAATGCATGTGAACTATTCGGTCTGGGATCCGATTTGGGATCGAATCTAGGATCCTATCTGAGATTCGATTCAGGATTCGGATCATGATCTAGATCTAATCTCGATTGAGATCCGAATTAGGATTCGATTAGGAATCTGATCCAGGATCCTGTCCGAGATTTGATTCAGGATTTTGATCATGATCTGGGTCGAATCTTGATCGGGATTCGGGTTAGGATTCAGTTCAGGATCTAAACTAAGATTTTGTCTAGGATTCGGTTTGTGATTCCAGTCATGATTCGAGTTGGATCTCGATCAGGATTCGATCTAGGATCTTGTCCAAGATCTGGTTCAGGATTCCAATCATGATCTGGGTCAGATCTCAATCAGAATCTAGGTTGGGATTTAATTCAGGATTCGATCTGGGATCCTATCTAGGATTCGATTTGAGATTCGAGTCATGATTCAGATTGGATCTCAATCAAAATTCAGGTTGGGATTTAGTTTGGGATCTAATTTGGGATCCGATTCGAGATCTGATTCGGTAATAATTTAATGCATGCATTGATGTATCCTTAGACTCTTGTTCAATAGTCGGTCCAAAGGTCCCCAAAATGAACTTTATGAATGGCTCTTGGATGCCCTAATTTGGGCAGTTAAAAAATGCATTAATATTTTATTATTGTTACATTGTTCTTTGCTCTATTATGAAAAATTTCATCATAGTTATCCCATTTGTCCTTTAGGTACATATTAGATGTGGTTAAAATATGATCCATCTATATTATGTACTTGAAGAACTGTAGGAAGATGCTGCTAGATTTCTTCCAAATATGGAACAAAGAAAAAAGCAATGGCAATAATAAAAGTGATGCATTTTTGAAAGGGATAGGACCACACTTAGTAGGAAGGAGTTGGAGTTAGGATTCATGTAGACTAAGCTAGGCATCATTTGCCGCAGCTTTGCTTCGATGATGCTCTTCGATTGGCATCAGGTTACACAGCCTCAAAGGAAGGTCTTCTATAGCCACTCATAGGTTAGCTCCTTAGGACCTTACAAACCAAGGCCTTAAGCCCTAGGATTAAAGCCAATCCCAGGCCAAAATAGAAACCACATCCTATTTTGTTTGCCACTCGAGCCGGCTCGATTGTGATGTCTCCTACGAGAGCTCGAATCACTGCTCTCTGTTCTGCTGCTCGAGTCGACTGTCTTAGGATCTGAGTTGGCTCGACTTCTACTCAGGCTGGCTCTAACAAGAATCGAGCTTGCCCTTCCAGTACTGTGTTAGCCTGATATACTTTCTGAACTTCTGCTCGAGTCGGCTCTCTCAAGATTCAAGCCAGCTCGATTGAAGCATTGGTTGAAGCTCTTTGATGGTTGGTTTTATTCACTCCTTACTCTCTCTTCACCTACTTTCAAGATTTGAAAGCACCATACCTGAGCTCACATCTCCATCTTGGTGCTCCCAAGTTCTTGTAAACTCAGCTTTATCCATTAGCCCTATCAGTACCATACAATTATGAAAACTATTTCATGAAAGTACCATTGTAAGTACATTAGCTGGATTTTCTTTGGTGTAAATCTTCACTAGCTCCACTTTACCATCCTCCACTAGCTCTCTAATTCAATGGTATCTGATATTAATGTGCTTGATTCTCACATGAATCACAAAGTTCTATGCAAGCAACAAAGCACTCTGGCTGTCACAATGCATCTGAATTGCATCCTATGGAAATTCCATCTTCAATGCCAAGCCCTTCAGCCATAGAGCTTCCTTTGCTGCCTTCGTGATACGAATGTACTCTACTATGGTAGTAGATAAGGTCGTAATTGACTGCAAGCGTGATCTCCATGAGACTAGACCTTCATATAGGTTGAATACAAAACCAATCGTTAAATGCTAAGTGTCCACATTTTCACTAAAATTTGCATCCACAAACCCCTCTATTAGCCCTCGAGCCTCGTTGGACATGTTAGGATATTCCTCAGCACCTTCCTACTGACCATAGTAGATGCCAATCCCAACTAAACTTGCTAAGTATTTGAAGATACTCTTCAGTGCTTTCTAGTGCTCCTTGCCAGGCTGAGCCATAAACCTACTCATCTGACTCACTGCATGGGCTAAGTCCAGCTTGTAGCATTCCATAGAGTACATAATGCTTCCCACACTAGAAGCATATGGAATCTTTTCCATCTCCGAAACCTCCATCTTAGTCTATGGTGACATGGTCTTAAGGAGTCTAACATGCCCGACAAGTGGCAGCTCTATCAATTTGGCCTTCTTCATTCCAAATCTCTCTAAGATCTTTTTGATATATCCTCTTTGAGATAGATGTAGTAGCCTCTTAGTTCTGTCTCTAACAATTTTCATACCTAGGATCTTCCTTGTAGGCCCCAAGTCCTTCATCTCAAACTCCTGAGACAAAGCTCCTTTCAACTCCTGCACAATCTCCTTGCTCTTGCATGCTACCAGCATGTCATCTACATACAAAAGTAGGTATAACCAAGATCCATCTTTTAGAGATCTCATATATACACATGGGTTATGATCACACCTGAAAAGGCCAATACTTCTCATATATATGTCAAATCGCTTGTACCACTATCTAGGAGACTACTTCAACTCGTACAGTGATTTCTTCAGTAAACCGACCTCTTCCTCTGATCCAGGCTTTTTAAAGTTCTGTGGCTACTCCATGTATATGTTCTCCTCTAAATCTCCATGGAAGAATGCTGTCTTAACATCCATTTGCTCTAGCTCCAAGTCATGAGTAGCAATTATGCTTAATATCATCCTAATGGACGTATGTCTGACAACTGGAGAGAATACCTCTGAGTAATCAATTTTTTCTCTTTGTGAGTACCCTTTGACTACCAGTCTAGCCTTGTACCTCACTCCACCTTGCTCTGAAGGTGCGTCTTTTCTATTGAAAATCTATTTGGAGCCAATGGGTCGAGCATTATCCGATAGATCCACCAGCTGCCATGTCTGATTCTTCCTGAGAGACTCCATCTCCTCCATCATAGCCTGCATCCATGATTCTCAATCTAGACTTTTCATGGCCTCCTCAAAGCTCTATGGATCTCCAGTGGTAGTGATGAAAATATAAGAGATAGTCTCATCAATGCTATATTGCACCAGTTTGTAAATAGTGCGCTTCGACTTATGCAGTGTCACTCCTCTTATGGTATTCAACAAGTCTACTACCTATGGTTGCGTCTACAGCTCTTTCAGGATAGATTGCTCTCTTTACTGAATCTTTATATATTCATCACCATGCTTGCCCAACTCCACTTCAAACTAAATATGATCCGAGGTTGATGTTGAGGATAAATCATCTGTATCTGAGAGCTATCCCAAGCTACCCTATATTGTCTTGATAACTTCATCTGCACTTTCTAGCTTCAACACGATGCTTTTTTCATCAAATATCACATTTTGACTGATGATACTCCTTTGAGATTGTGAATCTCGTAGCAAGAAATTCTTCACACCTCATGAAAATCTGATGAATACCATCTTCTATGACTTTGGGTCTAACTTACTCCTACCGGCTTCTTCTATCAAAGCATATGCAGGACAGCTGAACACCTTCAGGTGGCCTAGCTCCATCTTCTTTTCACTCTAGATAGCTTTTGGAAGTCCTCCATTTAATTTTCTATGGGATGACATGTTAACAAATAAACAAGAATAAGTAAGAGCATCACCCCAAAAGAATTTAGATAGTGATGCCTACAACCTCAAGCTCCTGACCTTCTCTGTTAGTGTCTGATTTATCCTCTCCATGACATTATTTTGCTGAGGAGTCATCTTCACTATGTAATGACATTTTATGCCATTTTTCTCATAATACCTTCTGAATGCTAAGCTGGTATATTCTCCTCCATTATCAAATCTTAAATACTTCACTGGTTACCTTATCTCCTTTTCCACCTCAGCTCTTCAGACTTTAAACTAGGCAAAAACATCTGATTTTTCTTGATCAAATATATCCATAGCTTTTTGGAGACGTCATCTATAAATATGATAAAATATCTTGCTCCATCTCGAGATGCAATAGGTGCCGATCCCCATACGTCCGAGTGGACTAGCTTCGAAATAGCTTCACTCTGCTTGGTACTATTGGCAAATGTAATTCTATACTGTTTGCCATAAATACATGGCTCACATAAGTCATCTCCTTCTTTTGTGAGTGCTAAAATTAGATCTCTCGTACTCAACTCTATGAGCTCTCCAATTACTTAAGTGATCCATACGATAGTGCCATAGCTTATGGGTTAGCTGTTCCTCCTATGCTGCTACAAACACCTCTACACTATCTATAACCACTGAGCCCTCCATTCTATTTAGGTTGTTGCTCAGTTTTCTCCCTTTCATCACTACCAATGAATCCTTAAAAATCCTCAAACATTCATTGCCTAGCTGATAACTAAAAGCATACCCCTATCCTTCCAAGTAACCCAGGAATATCAAGTTCTTCATCAGTTCTAGTACATGCTTCACATTACTGAGTGTTTGTATGAAACTATCATACATCCTCACTCTGACTGTACCAATACCAGTAACTTTACATCAATGATCATCTCCAAGATTAACACTTCCTCCATTGGATCTCTCGTATGATGAGAACCACTCTCGATGTGCAGTGTAATGATAGGAATAGGATGAATCTAGTATCTAGTAGCTATCATACTCTATGACTTCATCTGATACTATCAGTATATCATCTTCACTATCTTCAAATGATAGAGTACCACTCCCGCTGGTCAATCCATCCTTAGAAGTATCCTTTTCTTTTCATTCTTCAAAAGTGGGCAATTTCTTCTAATATGATCAGGTTGATGATACTTATAGCATTTAAAATTTTTTTGATTTCCTTGAGACTTCGATTTGCCCTTAGATTTATCTCGAGTTCTCTCCTTAGGCCTTCCTTGCCTCTTATTCACAGAAAGCACCTCTAAACTATGGTTTTCTTTAACAAGCCTCTCTCGGTGCTTGTTAGACCTGAGAACTTCAACCACTTTCTTGAAATTTAATGTCTCCTTTTCATACACTAAAGTAGTAATGAGACTATCATATGTTGCTATCAGCAAACACAACAACAGGCAGTACTACAAAAAGGGCTACGACAGCGGTTCGTAATCACTGTCGTAGCCCAAAAAATTACTACCATAGGCTATGATAGGGATTATTTAACCACTGCTACTGAAGCTATCATCATAGCTCTATGGCAACGATTGTTGTAGCGGTTGTTTGAACCGCTGCCACAGATAGCCTATTGCAGTGGTTTATAAATCACTGCAATAGATCGACCTATAGCAGCGGTTATATAACCGCTGTCATAGGTTATCTATAGTAGCAGTTACATAACCGCTGCCATAGGTAATATATAGCAGCAGTTTCTTAACTGCTGCCATAGATCTAATGCAGTGGTTGGCACGGATATGACAGTGGTTATAAAATTACTATCATAGATATTGAATAATTAAAAAATTAAAATTTTTATTTTTTATATATTTTACCTAAAAAATATAGATATATAACATGAAAAAATATAATAAACATAAAAATTATTATAAAATACTAAAATTTTATTATCGAATAAAATTTATTATAATATTTTTTAAAAAAATAAAATACATCAAAAGTTTTTTAAATCTACATCATCATCATCATCACCGAAAGTCGGAGCCAGAGTCGGAGCCGGAGCTAGAGTTGGAGCCAGAGCCGGAGCTGGAGTCGAAGCCAAAGCTGGAGTCGTAGCTGGAATGCGGACCAACATATCCTCAAAGCCCATGATTTTAAAATGCATGCTGAGCATCGACATCATATCTCTCACGATGTCCTCCAAATGAGATGCGCACTCCTCAGCCCGATCTGCCCATATCGCAACATGATCTGCCCGTGCCAACGCCTCCTCAAGCTTCTTTCGATTGACGATACTAAAAGTCTATGAGGAGACCCTCATCTCAGATCAGTAGCTCATCAGTGTATGTTCGGATCTGCATCGGATCCTTCTAGAGTGCTCAGGCCCTAAGACCTGAGATAGATGGTCATGGGGCCTAGAGATATCCGGGCTCTCGCTCACGACCACATCTAACTAATCCTATAATTATAAATTAAAATAAAATTTTATAAGAAATGCTATAATACTAATCATATATCCTAATATATTTAATACTTACAAAAATATACCTGATCGTGATGTTCATCGATCTGCCCATCTTGTCCACGCAGTTGGATCGAAAGATTTTACTATGGCTGGGCATCACTCCATCTCTCATCAGCTATAACAAAGAATAAATTTATCAAAAAGATGATAAAAAATATGAATTTAATTTATCTAATAAAATTTAGAATTAATTATCTCTCTATGCACACGACTGACCATAGACTCGTGGCCTAGAGTGTACGTATACTCCTGGGCTGCATGATTCTTTCGATTCTGATGGAAGATAGCTTAACAAGTATTCAAATAAATAATAAATATTTAAAAAATATTTAAATAAAACTTTAAGTATATTAAAAAATTTAAAAATTAAAAATTTTACCTCGAACTCTTGGCTCCTCCAGTATTTAACCATCCTCTCCCACTGACTCAGAGGATAGTCCTATATCCAGGGAACAAGCTCCTTCGAAGTATCTCATCGGTGCTCGAGCCATCTTCTATGGAGCTTGACCTTATAATTTTTGTACAACTCTCTGATCTTTCTCAATCGAGTATCTCGAGTCTTCTTATGATTGGAGAAGTTGTACCTCTTCTGCCAAAGTTATCAAAAATCAGTTACAAAATTATTCTAATCAAACATATATAGTGTAAACATATAAAATGCATAAATATAACTAAGATGCGCGTACTTACCTATATCTCCTCCCATATCCGATCTCTGATGGCAGCATCCATCAAATGCCAGTATTTGGGATTTACAGGAATGATGTCTGACTACCTCATAAGCACTCTAAAAAAGGAATGCATCTCCTATGCGATCTTCCCTACCGACCTCTCCTCCACATCGTAATAGACCATCACTTGATGCTAGCGGTTCCACACGTGTGCCATACGTGTGGGATCGCAAAATATCTGGTTGGATGATGCACCTACAATGCAAATACGTTATGCAAATATATAAGTGTACAAATACTATATAAAAAATAAAGTTGTGCTAATATAATAAAAATGTATACTCAGATGCCTGCGTAATAGCATGTGTCTCAGATATGGGCGACGATAAAGGCTCAGCTATCGGTGGAGTAGATGCCGTCGGTGGAGTAGATGTCGTCAATGGAGTTGATGCCGACGATGGAGGTTTCTAAGCAGTCGATGCCGAGGTGGATAGAGTATGCTCCGACTGCTCCTCGGATGCTGAACTGCACGTAACCCATCGAGGGACAGAGGTGAAAGCTAGATGGCATTTCGATGCCATTATGACCTGCAATATTAATGAACATTAATCAATATAACATGTTGAACAATAATATTAATATAGCATTAATAAATATTCTCTAATATGTACACTAATCAATTGACGGATCTATCATTATGCAATGCAATAAACAAAAGCAATAAGATGTAAACATCTAGAAAATGTTATGCAATAAATTCTACAACATGAATTACATTCATAAATAATTAAGGATGAGCAACAGTCATAGATCTAATCTCTTGCACGAACCTTGGTGTTAATCCAGAAATCAGAAAGAAGAACAAAGTAAATGATAGTGACACCTTAGGGCTTAAAGTTAGAACATTAGAGAGATATTTCAAATTTTATTCGCTCAGAAGCCGAGCCGACTCCATGCTTGAGACAGCTGGCTCTATGCCTGAGACATCCAGCTTGGATATTTTCCCAGCTGGTTCGATCATGGCCCGAGCTGGCTTGGCTGTGTGCCATCCCCTCGATCACTCCCTCTCTTCCTCTCTCGATCTCTCTCATCGACGACGGGGGCGAGGTCGAACCCCTTCCTCCTAGCTTTTCCCATCTCTCGATCTTCCTCTCTCTCCCTCTCTCGATCTTCCTCGCCGATGAGGCCAGACCCCATCCCTCCCTCTCTCACTCTCTCGATCTCCCATACTGGCAAGGCTGGGCCCCATCCCTTCCAGTGATGCCGACGAGGCCGGACCCTCTTGCTCCCTCTCTCACTCTCTCGATCTCCACTCTCCCTCTCTCGATCTCCCTCATCGGCGAGGCCAAATTCCCTCCCTCCCCAATGATGGCGGCGAGGTCAGACCCCCTCCCTCCTAATGATGGTGGTGAGGTCGGATCCTTTTTCCTTCTCTATCTCTCTCTCGATCTCCCTCGTCGGTGATGGTGGCAAGGCTAGACCCTCTCCCTCCTCCCTCCCTTCCACTCTCGATCTTCCTTGCCGACGGTCGATGAGCGATCGGCCTTTCCTCTCTCAATTTATCGATCTCCCTCTCAGTCTCTCCGTTTCTTAGTTTCAGATCTCAAAATTGGGTCCGACCTTTCGAGATCCATTAGGATCCCGATCTGGTACTTCAAGTACAGACTCATCAGATATTTGGATTCGGATCCGGTATTAGTAATTAAAATTGGGTCCAGATCTGAATATTCAGATTTTGATCCAAAAACTATGGCATACAGATAATTATAATATTTATAATAAATATTTATAATATTTATTATAAATATTCTATAAATTATTATAAATATATATGATTAATAAATAATACTATAAATTTTTTAAAAAAATTATACCTATAGTTATAAAGAGTGGGTTGCACTGAAAGTTCCAAGGATCGCCGACGATGATGCTAGAAGAGGACGACGGTACTAGAGGTAACCTACGAAACAAAATCAAGATAGTGAGATAGAGAAGAGAGAGAAAGAGGAAAGAGAGAGAGCAGGGGCAGCCGGGGAAGGAGGGCCAGGGAGAGGGGGCATAGTGATGAGGAGGCTTAGGAGGCACAGTGATGGGAGGATCGGTGACCGAGAGGGAGAGTGTGGAGGGTGGGGGGCGGGGTGGGGGGTGGCAGGGAGGGGTGGTCGGAGATGGGGGGGTTGGGGGGTGGGGGGTGGTGGGGAGGAGCGACCAGGGATGGGGGGAAGGAGGGGCGACCGGGGGGGGAGGGTGGTGGATGGGGGGGCCAGGTGGGGGTGGCAGAGAGGGGCGGCCGAGGATGGGGGGAAGAGGGGCGGCCGAGGGGGTGGGGATGCTGGGGGGGTGGGCGGTGGCGAGGAGGAGCGATCGGGGATGGGGGGAAGGAAGGGTGGCTGGAGGGAGGGTGGGGGGTCGGATTGGGGGTGGCAGGTCATGGAAGGAGGGGCGACATCGGGGATGGAAGGCAGGAGGGGGAGGGGGAAGGAGGGGTGGCGTCGGCCGTGGGGGAAGAAGCCTCACTGACGATGGAGAGGAGGGAGAGAGAGGAGCAAGAGAGAGATCGAGCACGCACGGAAAAAAAAGCAAAAAA
Source organism: Cocos nucifera (assembly GCA_006176705.1). Classification (NCBI taxonomy): domain Eukaryota; kingdom Viridiplantae; phylum Streptophyta; class Magnoliopsida; order Arecales; family Arecaceae; genus Cocos; species Cocos nucifera. Next base: position 586,312 of record QRFJ01000435.1, on the reverse strand, counting down.
ATTTAGAGATTTTTAACCAAACCTACGGTAGCAGTTATCGAACCGCTGCCATAGATCTACGGGTTATCCAGCACTGTAGATCTACGATGGCAGCGATTTTTGATAACCACTGCCATAGATCTATAGCAATGATTGAAAACCACTATCATAGGTGAAAAATAATTTTTTTTTTTTTTTTTTTAAATATTATATAATTTTAAAATTTAATGTCCCATCTTTATCATTCATTATCTAAATAATTATCATTAGAGTGTCATCACAAAAGAACGCCTCGATCCAATGGCCCTAGCTTCATCAATCAGAAAAATTTGATTTCAATGATCACCAATGATGATGCGATGATCTGATAGATGGAGACCTTCGATGGATCCAAAAACCTACAACAATGATCTTGATGATGTTTGTAGCATACTATCAAAGTTTTACTTCAATCGGATATCGTTATCATGGTCAATTTAGTATGGAATGATTTTGACCGTTAAATTAAAAACAAGCAATCAAAGGGTTAAACAGTATTCGATTATGAGATAATTTTTTAGTTAAATAATTTTTATTATAATTTTAAATATTTTATATGATGATGATAGTAAAATTTAAATCATTTTCGTATAAATTATTCATGTTAAGCAGATATTGCAAAAGCACAAGCATAACAATCAGTGAAGTTTTAGAATGGTTATCAGGAGATGTATAGTTTTAGATCGTTCTTCATCTCATGAGTTGAATTTTATAATCACTATCATAAAAAATGATTAAAGCAGTAACCAAGATCATTTATAAAAAAAATTATCTCATAATCGGACATCGTTTGATACTTTGATCACTCATTTATCATTTAACGGCTGAAACTAATCTATACTAAATTAACCAAGATAACGATATCCGATTGAAGTAAAACTTTGATAGTATGCTATAAATATTACCGAGATCATCGTTGTAGATTTTTGGATTTATTAGAGATCTTCATCTATCAGATCATCACATCATTATTCATGATCATCGAAATCAAATTTTTTTGATCGATAAAGCTAGGGCCATCAGATCGAGGTGATTTTTTGTGACGACATTCTAATGATAATTATTTAGATAATGAACGGTAAAGATGGATATTAAATTTTAAAATTATATAATATTTAAAAATATATATATATATGGCAGCGGTTATAATTAATCGCTGTCATAAATAAGCTTATAGCAGCAGTTCATACTAACCGCTGATATAGGTCCAACTTATGACAGTAATTTTATTAACCGCTGCTATAAGTCCAACCTATAGCAGCGGTTATACTGAACCACTGCTATAGGTCGACCTATGATAGCGATTTTTTATAACCACTGCTATAGGTCCGACCTATGGCAGTGATTTTTGTTAACCACTGCTATATATCGGATCTATGATAACAGTTACAAAAACCACTGCCATAGGTCCGACCTATCGCAGTGGTTAATAAAAACCACTGTTGTAGGATCTACGGCAACGATTTCGAAAATCGTTGTTGTAGTATGCATTGCCATAGACCATTTTTGTAGCAGTGAGGAGAGCTCTATCCTCCTCATCAATCTTCACATCAAGGCTCATGACATTCGAGCAAACTTAATTGAATTTCTAGATGTGAAAAATTAGATCTCCTCCTTCGGGCATCCGTAAGCTGTACAGCTATTTCTTCAACCACAGCTTATTTGTCATATTCTTGCCCATATATGTGTTCTCCAGTTTTTGCCAAAGCCCCTTTGGTGTGGTTTCTATATTGATTTCTAGTAAAACTTCATCAATGAGGTACATATGAATCATGCTGAAAGCTATCTCTTCAAGTCCTTCCACTCTTCAATAAAAATCTTTTTCAATCTTTCCTGAGTCAAGATATTGTAGATTTTATTCTGCACAAGTAGTTCTTTCATCCTTTGCTACCAAAGACTAAAGTTGTTCTTGCCATCAAACTTTTAAAAATCCATCTTGATGGTACTCAATGCCACTCCAACCAGATTTCCAATAACCAAACATAAAAGATAATAAATAATATTTAAAGGAATCTATTCAGCACCTTACCATAATCCTGATGAAACTTTGGCCTTTCCTCCACCAGACTAACACCAGGGCTCTGATACCAATTGTTAGATCTTAATCCTTCTGATTTTACTCCATTGGAATCTATCCTTGCTACTTGATGATTGCACAAATAGCAACAAGAATCCGAGAAAATAGATGGCCATTCTATCAAACCCTAGAAAACCCTAGGGTGAGGAGAAGAGAGGGAGAATGAGAGAGGAAGAGAGAATTTTTAGGAAGAAAAGGGCTTGTATTTCATCCATGTTAATTTACAAACTTAATATAGAGTATATATACACCTGGTCAAATTGATCCAATCCAAAAAACTCTCCTAGCTAACCTAATATTATGCACTCCTCGAGCTCATGTACATCCATATCTCACATGCACACACCCATTGGACTAATCTCTAGTCCAAGTCATAGGTTAGCCCCTTAAGATCTCATAAACCAAGGTCCTAAGTTCCTAGGAATAAATCTAATCCCAGGCTAGAATAGAAACCACATCCTGTTCTGTTCACCACTCTAGTCGGCTTGATCAGCAGTCGGAGCGGCTTGACTATGATATCTGAAGGAAAAAATCTTATTTTCTGGGTCAGGTTCATTCAGATCTAATTGGATCAAGAGAGATATTTTAAAAATTTTTCTCTAAGATCCTAATCAGATATGAGACTCTTCAGATCTGATCTTATTAATTTGATAAAATAAAAATAAAATAAAAAATTTAATTTAATTTAATTATATCTTTATTTTGGATAATTCAATTATTCTATGATGATTTCGATGTTTGCCTGAGGTTTTGGATGTAGCCACGCAAGCATCTGGCCTCTATCGGTATCCACTCAGACAGGATCTGAAGATCTTCTTTTTTTCAATCAATTATTCAAAAATTAGATCTGGATATGATCTTGAAGATTTTTAAAATAGCTTTTGAAAAATAGCAGTTGTCTCTTGCAGCAGTGCTGCCTTCTTTCTTTACTGTCGCCTTTCACTTGCTTGGATCGCACCTAACTTGTGCCCAAAATCTCTTAGGCATGGAGAGGAGAGAGAGGACCAGAGGGTGGCATGGAGAAGGAGGGAGATAAGCTTTGTGGTATGGGCTAAAGATAAAAGCATTTTATTCTAGGCACAAACAGGGTTTATATAGATCCTACTGTGCCATGTAGTGCCACATCATCACAGTCAATCACGATCCTTTATGCAATCAAATCTAAATCTAATTGGTGGGATAACATCATCTGATCCAATCAAATTAGAGTCCTTCAAAACTCTCCTTAGATGGTGCCAAGACTGGGTCAAACAAATCTTCTTGGCACCATCTAGTTTGATTCCTTGAAGCAATTGGAGTCTCATCTGTATAGGACTCCATCTTGTATCCTCATGGGGTGCATGCCTCCCTAGGCATGCACCCCTTGCATGTCTGGTTTTTAGCAGGAGGACAAGTCTTTAGGTTCTCTTCTATGGGTGCATGATACATGAACAGATGTCTAAGTATCCAAGGTCAATGTTTGACCAATGTCCAAAGACAAGATTTAGCAGATGAAAAATGATAGGTGTTGTCTCAAATTTATCTCATAAATTAAGATCACCCTTTTCTGACCTAGACAAGCTCCAGTCAGACCAAGTAAAGATTTCTGAGTGAGCCCAAACACATTTGACTCGATCGAGATAAGTTTTAATGATTGTTAAAGAAGAACATTAAGCTCAATCGTATGCTAGCATAATTTTCTTGAACCTAATTGAATCTTATTCAAATCAATTGAACTGGGTTAGTCCAATTGATGATATCCAAATTCAAACCCTTGTTTGTGTGATCTAGTTAGGTTCAGTTCCGTATGGTAATGAGATATGTCACGATCTCTATCATCGATATCATCGAAACATCTTTCGATGAATCAGAACTTTTCTGATTTAGACAACTAGTATGATTGATTATTCAAATCATTCTAATTGCTCCCAAAATCAACCAGTGACACTTAGCAGCATATGGTGGCAACCCATCAGAATTGAAAGCAAACCTCTCGGTGCAGTTACCTATGTGATTAAGTTCCTCTATCTTGAGCTTCGATCGGATTAGGGTTAAGGTGATCTCGTCAAATCTTAATTTTCGTCATATGAATTAATCATTCGATTTATGTCCAATGTGAAAATCTTAATAGAAACTCTTTCTATTATTTCACTCTGCTATGGCCATGGACTTATGGACTTGATTCTCATGATCATCATAGGGCTGCTCCTCATCTACCGAGATAAATAGATTCCCTATTGGTGCAATCCAATTCCTACAATGAACATGCTATAGCCAACATACACCTCAAAATTCTGAATGGCTAGAAGACCGAGTTATGATGTAGTCAAACTATAACACCCTCAAGGTGAACTATCGATGCACCTCAGATCAAAGAATCAGACACACCTCTGCAGCTTCAAGCCAGTCATCGATAAGAAGGTAGACTTTCTCATGACCGCTGGAGGTGGAGTATAAATAAACTTTGGTATATATCGGAAAAGATGCGAAAAAGAATGGAGTATAAATTATTATAGATTAAAGTCTAAAAGATAAGTTTGTAGATATTAGGAGAGTGGAAGATCAAATAATCTTGATAAAATTAAGAGTATGAGAAGAGTTTTGTTAAAATTATTAGTACTTATGCACATCAAGTAGGATTAACTAATGACACAAAATAAAATTTTTGGAAGGACATGGATGGACTAATTCTAGAGGATTTTAATGGAGTAAAGATATTTATCAGAAAAGATTTAAATTGGCACATGATAAAATATAGAGTAGATTGTGAAATGATGCATGAAAGTTATAGTTTCAAATATGAAAAGGCGGAAGGAAATATCATTTTAGAGTTTGCGATGGCATATATCTGTGTTAAGTTGATGGCACTTACTTTAAAATGGACTGACTTATAACAAAAGTGGCATATTACTAATTGAATAGATTTTTTTTTATTAGAAAAATTAGTTAAATTTTTTTGCAAAGATTGTAAAGTTATACCGGGTGAGAATTTAACCACCCAACGTACACCAGTAGTTTAATATATATATTAGAAAATCAAAAAGTACTAAAGAAAATATGAACCTGAGGACCAGGTACATAGTGGAATTTGCGATGAGAGGAAAAAAACTAGCTTTTAAGAATAAAAAATTAAATAAAAAAATAGGATCAAGATGGGTAAATCAATATCTACGAGAAGAGATGGTTAGCAGTACTAAGCCTTATTTAGAATTACCGTAAATAATGGAGCTTTTGCTTGTCGAGCTTTGAGTAATAGAGTTTTTGCTAATAAAGCTTTTAATAAAAAGCTATTTACTTTTTTATAGCTACACTTCCAAAAATGTTTAGAGCTTTAGAATATATTCAGGAATCAAATTGAGGAAGTATTTGTAGTTTCAAAAAATGATATTATTATCTTATCATATTTGCCAAAATGCTGCTCTCTGACAACATAACAAGACTGCTACCTCGTTGATGAAAAGCAACCCCCTAAACAACCGCTACATCTTTAGAATCAGCTGGGTCTTCATCAAGAAGCTCCGAGGCATGGCATTGCAGTTCTGGGCAGCCGCCTGATGTCTCAATTTTTATCACTGGATTAGATCACCATGAAATATTTTTCCATGCGGTGCATAATTTTTCCATATCAAACAATTACGTCAAGCCCGAAAACCAAACCAGTGCAGACTCACTAAGAGAAAAAAGCTACTTAACAATAGCCAAAATCTATTGCTAATCCACTACTAATCCATTACTAAATTATTTAGCAATAGATTAACAATGGATTAACAATGAATTTGCATGTTGTTAAATTTTTCGTAGTTAATTAGCAACAGAACTCATATCCGTTGCAATTCCATTGCTAAATTTTTTTAGCAATAGAATTATTTTACTGCTCATTTTTGAATAACAAGTTTACAAACTAAATAATTCGTGTGGCTTTTTAGTTGCAAATTAGTTGCTAATTCATTATTAAACTTTTAAATTTTTATTGCTAGTCCATTGCTATTCTATTATAAAACCATTGCTATTATTTTAATATTCTATTACAAATCTATTTCTATTCAGTTGCTAAAGTTTTAATATTCCATTGCAACTCTATTTTTATTTCATTGCTAAATTTTTTGGATTTTATTGCAAATCCATTTCTATTGCGTTGCTAAAGTTTTAATATTTCACTGCAACTCCGTTTCTAAGCAAATTTCAAATGTCTATTGCTAATGTATTATAAATTCATTAATTACTAATTCAAAAATTCAAAAATTTATTTTCATTGCTAATCCATTGCTAAATTATTATTTTTTAATAATTTTTTAATTATATTTTTTAAAATCTAATATTCATATATACCTGCTGTACATCCAACAACAACCATAATCATTTCAAGCCATCCGACAATAATACCAATTATTCATTCAATAACATCAAAACATCAATAAAGTACCTATATCAAAAAGTATGCATAGTATATCAAAGCTTATATAAAATATACATAGTATCAAGATAAAGTATATATACCCAACAAGATTCTCATACATAAAACAAAAGATACTAAGAAATGAGGCTTATGGAGTTTCTAGGTGCATATCGCCGCCATCGGTGTTTTGTCCGTCTCTATCGCCCCTCGATGCATAATGCTCTGAAGTATATGCCTAACATCATACATTAAGAAATAAAGAAATGATAAAGAAAAGCATAAGTAAAGAAAAAGTAAAAGTGACATTTTTTTTTACTTCTTGTAGAGTTGAAGATGGTAACATAGAAGTATGCTTTATGTTCATTGGCGGACATATCCAACCAAAAGAAGTAGTCTATCAAGTACCTGGCCAATTTCATGGTGCAGACTGAGAAATTGAAGGAGGAACTATGGTAGAATTTCTTTTTGAAGACCTAAGATGCTTAGATGTAGAGGATGATGGCATCGGTGTTGGATGTGGAGTGGTCATAGCCTAAAAAATTTTTTGTATCATCTCCAAACTATTGCTCATCTTTTGCACATCATTCTTGAGTAGATGCATTTCCTGAGCCAATGGACCGTTAGGCTGTCTTATTCGATTCAAGATTGCCATACTAGATGCATCTATAGATGATAGGCTGCTAGAAACAAATGTATGCTGACTTAATCCAAATACTCTATCCTTTTTGCATGGTCTAGCAGCCTCTACCCAAGAATAAACATCAAAATGAGGTTAGATTGTTGGATATTCACCATACTCTCTATCACTACAAGAAAATAATAATTTTGTTATCGATTTTGTGATCAAATTTTTTGGTTAAAATTTGTGATCAATTTTTCGACCGATTTTGCAAACGAAATTTTTGCGATCGCTTTTATGATCAAAAATTTGAATATAAAAATAAATTTATAAAATATTAATTTTATAAAATTTTATAATCAATTTTTTGATCGAATTTTCGATCGTAAATTTTTCGATCAAAAAATCAAAAAATTATTTTTTTTAAATTTAAAATAATTTAAAAAAATTTTCAATTGATTTTTTGGTCAAAAATTAATTTTTTCTGACCAAATTTTAGGTCATAAATTTTTTGATCAAAAAATTAGTCACAAAATCCCAAAATTAGTTTTTTAAAATTTAAAATAATTTAAAATTTTTTTTGATCAATTTTTTGGTTGAAAAATTATTTCTTTCTGACCAAATTTTTGGTCACAAATTTTTTGATTGAAAAATCGATCATAAAATCCCAAAATTATTTTTTTAAAAATTAAAATAATTAAAAAAAATTGACCAATTTTTCATTTAAAAAATTAATTTTTTTGATCAATTTTTTATCATAAATTTTTTGACCAAAAAATCGATCATAAAATCCTAAAATTATTTTTTTTAAATTTAAAATAATTTTAAAAAAATTTCCATCAATTTTTTGGTCAAAAAAAATTATTTTTTCAACCAAATTTTTTATCATAAATTTTTCAACCAAAAAATTGGTCACAAAATTCTAAAATTATTTTTTAAAAATTTAAAATAATTTGAAAAATTTTTTGATTGATTTTTTGATCAAAAAATTAATTTTTCGCCATCAAATTTTTGGTCACAAATTTTTTGACCAAAAAATTAGTTAAAAAATCTTAAATTTATTTTTTTAATTTAAAATAATTTAAAAATTTTGTAATCAATTTTTTGGTTGGAAAATTAATTTTTTTGACCAAATTTTCGATCATAAATGTATTTTTCAACCAAATGTAATTTTTTTTCTATTTTTTTTAAAAATGATATAATTTTAGAATTTAAAACTTATCTTTATCTTTTATTATCTAAATAATTATTATTAGTATATCATCATAAAAGATCCACTCGATCTGATAGCCCTAGCTATATCGATCAATAAAATTTAATTTTGATGACCATGAATGACCGTATGATAATCTGATAGACGGAGATCATCGATGGATTCAAAAACTTATAATGATGATCTCGATGATATTTATAGCATACTATTAAAATTTTACTTCAATCGGACATCATTATAATGGTCTATTTAGCATAGGATGATTTGCACCGTTAAATAAAAAATGAGTGATCAAAAGGCTAAACGATATCCGATTGTAAGATAATTTTTTAGATAAATGATCTTTATCACTACTTTAATTATTTGTATAGTGATGATCATAAAATCCAAACTATATGTATATGAACCATCAATATTAAGCTGATCTTATAAAAGCACAAGTATAGTTACCTAATGACTTTGAGAATGAGTATCAAGAAACATAGTTTTAGATCGTTCATATATACACGGTTTGAATTTTACAATCACCACCATACAAACGATCAAAGTAGTTGCAAAGATCATTTATCTTAAAAATTGCCTTATAATTGGATGCCATTTGATCCTTTGATCAATCATTTTTTATTTAACGGTTCAAATCATTCCATGCTAAATTGATCATGATAATGATGTCTGATTAAAGTAAAATTTTGATAGTATGCTATAAATATCACCAAGATCATCATTATAAGTTTTTAAATCCATCGATGGTCTCTATCTATCAGATCATCATACGATCACTCGCAGCCATCGAAATCAAATTTTATTGATCGACATAGCTAAGGCTACTGGATCGAGCCGATCTTTTGTGATGATACTCTAATAATAATTATTTAGATAATGAATGATGAAGATAAATTTTAAATTTTAAAATTATATCATATTCAAAAAAATAAAAAAAATATATTTAGTTGCAAAATACATTTATGATCGAATACTCGATCGAAAAAAATAATTTTTTGGTCAAAAAATTTTTAAATTATTTTAAATTTAAAAAATAATTTTGAGATTTTTTGATTGAAAAATTTATGTCCAAAAATTTGATAAAAAATTAATTTTTTGACCAAAAAATTGATCAAATTTTTTTTTAAATTTTAAAAAATAATTTTGGGATTTTTCAACCAATTTTTTGGTCACAAATTTTTTTTAATTTTTATAATCCCAAAATCGATCATAAATTTAAATTTTAAAAAAAAATTAATTGGTGCCTTTACTCGATTATTTATTTTTTTTAAAAAAAACTTTATGAGCCCGTTGGCCCACCTCCAGCCTCGTCCCAGCCATCCCCGACCCTCATCTTCCCCTCCCCGATGATCACCTACGATGGGCCCCCCTCCCCTCCTTGGAGATCGCCCGTGATAGCCTCCCCTTGCCGGCCCATCGTGATTGCCCCCCTTCCCCATATTGGTGCTCTAAAATGATTGTGGCGCTCTTGCTGGTGCACTTGGAGTGTGGCTAATGGTAGTGCAGTTGATGGTGGAGACTAAGGATTTGCTAGTAGTGGTGGTGTGTCAGACTACAAGTCCTACTGAGGTCTATTGGGTTCTGCCTCAGCTCCTTCATACTATCACTCCTATCCTGAGCTCCTACATATCCATCTATCATCCAATTTTTTATAGCCAATATGGTGAAGGGACCGGTCATTATTGGTGTCTAATGCATGAGAGTCCTAGAGGTCTCTCCCTTTAGCACCACCCCAAACTCCTTAAAGATAAGTATTAGAGTCATACTATAAGGTACGCAAACCTTCACTCTACTAGCTACCTCCCTCATATGCTACAACATAAGAGTTGGAAGGTTCAGGGGAAGGACCTGAACCATATGGTACATCACCATGATATCCTGCTTGGATACAAAATCAAATCTCCCCATCTGTGGAAAAAAGATCCATCCAATAATACGATGAAGAAGCCTCATCTCCATTGGCAGCTAGTTGGTCAAAAGCTCCCTAAGCACATCTCCACTCCTCAGTAGAAGTTAATACAGAATTCTCTCATGAGATTGTGGCGGGTTGGGACATCGAGGCTGCATATATACTCCCATCCTTTTTCTCCAATCCGTTGCCCAATCGAAAAGTGTTTTCACTTATAGAAATCAAAATCTATGTTCCTTCCATCATCACAACTTAGTGGCAAGGGGGACTGTAGATGGAGAGGGTTGAGGCATGGTGTTGCCAAGAAAGTTAGCAACCCAAGAGAGGGGAGGTGAATGAATATTTCAAAAAAGTTCTAGCAAATTTAAATCTAAATAATTATATGCTTTGAATAAGTAAACTTTAGTGTCAGTAATGTGTATTGAATGTGTAGTGAAACTAAAAGAATAATATAATGTAAGAACTAAAAGCAAGTAGAACATAGCACAACACAAAGATAGAGAAATTTATAGTAGTTCGATGCAACTCTGTACCTACGTCCACTCTCCAATCTTTACTTGAGAATTTCATTATAATCACCCTCATTTATAATATGATTATTTTAGTCAGGCTCACAACCAAACCTAGTTAATTTTTCAAACTCATCAACCAAAATCTTTACACTGATTATTTTTTAGATTTATAATCAATCCAATTAATTTTTCTGGCTTACCAATCAAAACTATATAATATCCAATTTCGAGCTTGGATGAGCCTAACCTAAGTTTTTTCACCCTAAAAGAGCTTGCAAAGAATACCTAAAATACAAGAGATAAGAGTTTTAGCAAAAAATATAAATAGAAAATAAAAACTCTTTTAGCTCCATGAAGATGCTAATGAGTTGCTCTTTTGAATCTTGAACTTTTCTTTTTTAAAGCTCATTGAAATTTGTTCACTTAATTCCTGTCATTTTCTCTTGCTCAAAGATATTTAATGATAGCTCACATAAATGATGTATCTTTTCTTTTCAATCCTTTTCTCTTGCTTTTCAAATGATTCTCTAGCTTTTAATAGGCTTGAAAGTTATTAGAGAATGAGTTTTGACTATTAAAAAGTTTGAAGTAGTTGTTAGAGATAAAAACTAGTCATTAAAAGAGTGCAGAAAATTAGTCATTAGTGTAGTTTCTATGTTAGGAGTCTGTTAGATGTGTATCCTAGAAGTCAAATTGATCAATAATTATCAATACATTCTAAAAATATTTTTATAATTTTATTTTATAATTAATAAAATAGATTATTTTTTCTATTATATTTGTGTATTAAGTGTCTGTGATACATCCAATGGATTAACAAGAATGATAACACATATTCTTAAGAATTAAGAATTTAAGATATGTGTTGTCGTAATTAACTCGTAAACTACTTTCAATAGTAGGATCATCACGAGGATGATGATCGATCTAGAAGATTGGTATACGATTATTTTCTTAGGATAGATAAGTCTTGAATCTATGATGTGGAGATACCAAATTAAGGAAATAGGTATTTGTTGAGAACAAGAATACTGAGTGTGACTACTTTGAGAAATTATAAGAAAGTCTACTTTCTCATCGATGACTAGCTTGATGTTGTAGTTGCGTATTTGATTCTTTGATCTGAGGTGCATCGACAGTTCACCTTAAGGATGTTACAGTTTGACTACACCATAACTTAGTCTTCTAACTATTTGGAACCTTAAGGTGTATGTTAGCTATAACATATTCATTATAGAAATTAGATCGCACTAAGATGGGATCTATCAACCTTGGTAGAGGAAGAGTAATCCTATGATGATCATGAGATTGAGTCCTAAAATCCATGGCCATAGTAGTGTAAAATAATAGAAAGAAGTTTCTATTAGGATTTCACATCGAACTCGAATCGAGTGATTCAATCAAATGATAGAAATTAGGTTTGATGAGTTCACCTTGACTTAGATCCTATTAGAACTCATGATAGAAGAATCCAATCACATAGTTGGCTATATTGAGAGATTCGTATTCAATTCTAATGGATTGCCACCACATACTGCTAGATGTCACTAGTGAATTTTGTAATCAATTAAAATTATCTTGATGATCGATGATTCTAATTGGACGAATCAGAAAGAGTTTTAATCTATCAAAAAGTATTTTGATGATGTCAATGATGGAGATTATAACATGTCTCATTGTCATACATAATTGAACCTACCTGGATCACACAAATAAGAATTTAGATCTCAATGTCATTAATTGGACTCATGTGGTCCGATTGATTTAGATTAGATCCAATTAGGTTCAAGAAAATCATGCTAGCACATGATTGGACCTAACTTTCTTCTTCTATGAATTTTTTGATTAGTCTAGACTCAGTTAAATTAGATTTGGCTCATTCAGAAATCCTATAAGGCTTTATCCTGGTTTGACTGGACCTTATCCTAGTCAGATCAGGCCTTATCCTGATCTTAGATGAGGAGCATTAGGACAAGAGGGCACCAAGTGTTGGCAGATCTTGTCCCAGTCAGATTAGGCCTTGTCCTGATCTTAGATGAGGAGCATTAGGACAAGAGGGCGCCAAGACTTGATCTTTGCAAGAAAGAAGGGATTGGGGCATTCACCCCTTGAAGTTTTTCTTGGGATGCGCATCCCAAGTGGTTTTTGAGAGAGAGAAGGATGCAAGCCCATCCCTGGCATAAGCTTCTTGTGGATAAGCTCTAGGGAGTTGGGAGGTTGCCCATTCAAATTAATTTGAACGAGTCAAAATGAGTTTGAAATAGTTCAAACTCGGGAGAGAGAACCCCTAGCACCAACCACCTTATCTGGATAAGGTGGCGCCACATTTCCTCTCATTTGTGTGATAAAATGAGAAGAAAAATCTGATGTGGGGCATGGGGAACATGAAGAGTCCTTCTGCTTTAAGCAAATTGACCCGTTCAATTGCTTAATGCCCTAGGACTCTTAGGTTTCCTATTTTCTCTATAAATAGGAACCCTAACCAAAGAGTTTGGCCATTCTAGATCCCACACCCAGACCTTGCTCCTCTTCTCCACACCTCTCTCTCTCTCTCTCATCTGATCCCTCTCTCCCACATCCAAGTGTTGGGCTGCCCAACATTACGAGCATTGAGGTGCTGCCAGTGCAATGTCAAGTCAAGAAGTTTTCGATTATGTCGATCGAATTACTGCCGAAGATCAGATCGAAGGCACTTTTAGGAGATCCCCTTATTGATTTTCAAAAATCAGATCTAGAAGGAGATGACCTCTAGATCTGATCTGAGTGGATACTGATAGAGGTCGGGCACGTGCATGGCTCAAGTTGGATCTCAGGACAACGTCAGATCATGCTGCAAGTAAAGCATTTGCTCAAAAGGTGGTATTTAGAATACCTATAATTTTAAATTTTAGCTTTAGATTTTAATTATCAAATCTGAGAGTTCTCAGATCTAATCAGATCAGCAAGTAAATTTTTCTTCTATCTCGACTGAGAGAATTGACTCGAGCTTCTTAGGAGTCAACTCACAATCCATGCCAGTGTATTGCAACGTGCTAGATTCGACTCTTCTTCACCAAGGGTTGACTTCTCTTAACCAAACTTATGGAAACTTATTCTTTGAAGGGCTTTGGCTTTGCATTTTGAGAAGATTTCTTTCAAAGATAATTTCTTTATTATGAGCATCTAAGAAATCCTACATTCATCTTTGAAATATATGATTAGTATTATTTTTACTCAATATTTTTTAATCATCAAAATCAATCATAAGATCAACAATCTTCTTCATTTTAATGATGATAAAAATTTAAGTATATGTGCAATAAAACATAATGTGTTTCAATTAATTTAGTAATTTACTAATGAATCATGAAGTGAATAAGTAAGTACTTGTAAGAATATGCTTCACGAATGCTTCAATTATATTCAAAAATACATACATCCAAAATTATAAATCATAAAGTGAATAAGTAAATACTTATAAGGATATATTTCATGAATGCTGAAGTGAATAAGTAAGTACTCATAAGAATATACTTCATAAATGCTTCAATTATATTCAAGAATGCATACATCCAAAATTATATTCAATATACTAATTTCATATGACCATCTCAAGCAAGCAAATAAGTATCTCAAGCATAACTTCTCCCATATTTTCAATTTAAACAAAGAAGTATATAAGTAAGCAATGATTAACTCGAGTATAAACTCAACAAGCATATACTCAACATAAATTATCTCTTCCCCTTTTTGACATTATCAAAAAGTCCAAGGGAAAGAGCAGTAAAGTATCACCAAAATCAAGTTAAAAAATCAAACTAAGTTCTAAACATTTGTTTCAAATTTGATTTGAGCTTTATCTTTTAAATTCAGATAAAAGAAGATAATACTTCTTCCCCTTTTTAAATTCAAATTAAGGCTTGGTTAGTTTTAAAAAATATATTTTTGTTTTTGATACCAATTATTTTAGTTTTTAATTGAAAAAGATAAATCAATTAAATTCATATCAAACTGATGAAATCATTTTCAATCGTACCAATAGATCATGCAAAACAAATCACAATGCAATTTTCAGTTATTCTTCAAAAGGATAATCTCTTCCATTTTTCAAGAAATATCAACCAATTAAGTTTAAAAAATGTATGAATTTTTAAATTTATTTTAAACGATATCATTTTAAGAATATAGTTATGCAAAATTAGATTTGAGATAAGACATTTTTTTCATTTTGCCAAAAGATAGAGCAATGGAATATAAGATAAATAGTAATCTATCAAATACCAATTATGAAAATTATGATACCAATTGTGACAATTATGATAAATTCTTTGAAAAATTCATCTTGATACTAATTATTTTAAAATTTAAATAATTTTTTTTTAAATATCTAGCTTTAAATACAAGTAACAACCTCCTTGAAAAAATTCAGCTTGATAACAAACTCAAAAGATTCAAGAAGAGCATTTTTCAAATTTACTTCTCAAAAAACAATCCAATGGTGCAAAGTAATAGAAGTGATAACTAGAAGATAATACGAAAATGCTTGAATAGTTTCTCTTTTAAGATCAATAATGAATTCTCCAAAACATGTTGAATGAACAAAATAACATGAATGCTCAAATAAATCTATATGACTAAATCAAGATGAATGTTTATCAATAATTTTTCTTATTAAGTTCAAGAATGATTTCTTCCCCTACTTTTCATAATAAATATCAATTTTTTTTAATTCTCTCTCTTTTTATAAATTATATATATTTATTTAATTTAAAAATAAGCTTAGTAGAACCATACATTTCTCTTTCTTTATTTTAGAAAATTGAATATTAGCGATTGTATTAGCAACAAAAATTTTTCTATCGTTAATATTAACTTTTTGCCACAACAACATAGATAAAAAAAATGACCATCACTAATACTATTAGTGATGATAATTTTATTATTAGTGATAGCAAGTATCATCTCTAAAAGTTTAATTTTTTAAAAAATATTTAAATATTAAAAAAATATTAACGATGTCAATTTTGGATTATTAGTGACAAAAAACTTGCCATTGCTAATAATCAACTATTAGTGATAGCTTATTAATTATTAATGATGGTGTAAGCTATCACTAAAAATATTTAAATTTTTTAATTTTTTTATAATATTTAAATATAAAATACATATTAGCAATGGTGAATTTTGTTTATTAGCAACAAAAATCATGCTGTTGCTAATAATTTTTTAAAAAAAATAAATTTTAAAAAATAATTATTTAAAAATATAATTTATGAAGAAATTATCGACGGTATATTTATCATCACCAATAATCTAAATCACACATCGAGTCTGATTTGAATCCAATTCAAATCCGATTCAAATTTAATTTAAAATTCTATCAAACCTAATTTAATTAGGCTCTAAATATAAATTTTATTTAGATTATAAAATATAATTAGCCTTAATTTAAGTTAAAATTAATTAAATTAAATCTAATTTAAATTAATTAAGAGAAATTAATTTATAATTTAGGTTCAATTCAAATCTAATTTGAATCCAATTCGAATCCTGCCAATTTTAATTTAATTAGACTTTTAATCTAAGTCTTACTTGGATAATAAAACTCAATTATCTTCAAATTAAGTCAAGCTTAATTATATTTAAGCTGATTAAAATAATTAAACAAAATAGTTTTCAATATGGATTCAATTTGAACCCAATTCGAATCCAATTTGAAATCTTATCAAACCTAGTTCAATTAAATTTTGAATCCAAGTCCTACTTAGATTATAAAATCTAATTAGTCTTAAATTAATCAAGCTTACTTAAATTAAATCTAATTTAAAACATTTATGACTTAATCCATGATTACATTTGAATCAAATTCAAATCCGATTTGAATCTAATCCAAAATCCTATCAAACCTAATTCAATTAGACTTCAAATCCAAATTCTACATAAATCTAATTATTCTCAAATTAAATCAAGATTAATCAAATTAAAGTTAATTTAAATTAATTAAAAAAATAATTTTTAATTTGGATTCAATTCGAATCCAATTCAAACCCGATTCAAATTCAATTAGAAAATCTATCCATCCTAATTCAATTAGACTTTGAATTCAAGTCCCACTTAGATAGTAAAATTTAATTATCTACATATTAAGTCAAGTCTAATTAAATTTAATCTAATTTAAATTAATTTTAAAAAATTATTTTTAATTTAGGTTTGATTCGAATCTAATTGAAATTTAATTCGAATCCAATTCAAAATTTTGTCAAACCTAATTAAATTAGACTTTGAATTCAAGTCCTAATTAAATTTTAAATTGAATTACCCTCAAATTAAGTAAAGCTTAATTAAATTTGATTTGATTTAAATCAATCAAAAAAATAAATTTTAATTTAGATTCCATTCAAATCCAATTTGAATTAATTTGATTCAAATTCAATTCAAAATCTTATCAAATCTAATTAAATTAGACTTTGAATCTAAGTCTTATTTAAAATATAAAAATTAAATTAGCCTAAAATTAAGTCAAGCCTAATTAAATTATTTTTTTAAATTAATTAGAATTGGATCCATAAATTAATTAAGCCCAAAGATTTAATAAAATCTAATATTAATTTTTAACCACCCCAAAAATGACCTAGAAGACAAAAATTAATATTAAAATATAATTAAAAAATTATGATTATTAGTGATGGCTTTAGTGATAGAGACTTTTTCATCACTAATAATTTTAAAAAATATTATTTTAACATCAAAACTTAATATTTTAAAAAAATTAACATTATTAGCGATAGCATTTTGGTATTAGCGATGGAAGGTTCCATCAATAATAGGGAATATTATGTTTTCCAACTATTTTACCGATGATAGTCCACCATCGATAATACCGTCGGTAATAGTTAAAATTTTTTAAAAAAAGTTAATATAAAAATTTAATATTTTAAAAAAATTTAATATTATTGGTGATGACTTTTTGTTATTAGCGATGAGAAGTGCCATCACTAATAACCTGGCATACAATGTTGGTTTTGCCAACTATATTACCGACGGTAATCTTGCTATCAGTAATAGTCCATCCATAAACCTTCTATGGCCATGCTGGTGGGAATAAAAATTTTGAGTAAAAAAAATTATCTCGCCTTCTCTGCTCCCTGCACGTCCTTCCCAGCAATCCCTCCTCCTCGTGCATCCTTCTTTCTGGCGACTTGACCTCGCCGACACCTCCTACGCCGTGGCCCCAAGCCTGCCACCCCAGCCCACTTTGCCCAAGCTACCAGAGCTCCTACATGGCCACCCAGGCCTTGCCTTCCTCGTGGCTGCCCCAACCCCATAGCCCCTACCTCACCTCCCCCATGGCCGCCCTGACCCTACCGATGCCTCTGCACCATGGCCCTGAGTCAATCGCCCTAGCCCCACATCTCCCGCGGCCGTCCCAACTCCGTCGACATCTCCTATGCCACGGCCTCAAGCCAGCCACCTTGGGCTTGCCTCTTTCATGGCCATCTTGACCCTGCTTGTGCCCCCAATGTTATGGCCCCAAGCCCGCCACCTTGGCCCACCTCTCCCGCGGCTGCCTGACTCGCTCATGCCTCCCGTGCCACGGCCCTAGAGCTTGCCGCCCCTTTCCCGCCAGCCTCCTCGTGGTCCCATCCTAGCTGGTCTAACTGCATGGCTCTTGCCTTATCACCCCCCAGCCTGTGACCTCGATCTTGTAGCCCCTTTCCTACCACTATGAGTAGTGGCAGTAGCGACAGCATTAGCTGATGTTATCTAGTATTAGTGACGACATTAGTGACAACTAGTACCATCACTAAAATTTAATTAATTAATTAATTAATTAGATGCATAGGATTTGAATTTTGGCATGTAGAGTGTTTGGATTGAGAGAAGATGCCAGGCAATATTGCAAACATGGGACTGAGGAATGCCCTGCATGCTTGGGCCTCAAGTTATAGCTAGCATCAAAAGCATTTAGCCCTTGCATGTCCTATGCGCTCAAGCCAATGAAAAATACCAAATAGCATTAATTATGTATTAATTTGAATAAAATTTGCATTACATGAAATGATAGACCCATCAATTGATTGATGTACATATTCTAATGTATTCATACATTTATTTATTTTTGTATAGGTAAAAGAATAATATACAATAATTAATTGATTGTCCACTATGGATGGTTTGAAAAATGCAAGTAATTCTATAGGTTATTATAGTAATCAAATGGTATGCTGAGGGTTCGAAAGAACTTTTAAATAATTTTTTTTTTGTTCTCTTTACAAATAAGAACTAAGAAGCAATGCTGCCAAAAATTTTTTCAGCCTCTGTTGCGTATCGTTTAATTACTGTAATAAATCGATAGAATTAATATATTTTTTGAATGGGATAGGATCTATCTTTACCTATTGTTGATGATAAGATTCATTAATTTACTATATAAGCCATTTTGAATGATAAAATAGTATTTAGCAATTGCCATGTATTTATGTATATGCAAAATTCTTAAATAGTCTGCCATGGATCGTAGTTGGATGGACTATCGAGTAGTCGATGAAAAAATTTTTTGTTGAATATAGGAAGGATGTAGAGTACTTCTATGATTTTATTTTTGAAAATACGACACTCTTACATCAAGGATGGGCTCGCTATCCTTGAAACAAAAGTGGTAGTAGAGAAATATTTGATACGGATACGATTACTGTCCATTTGTATAAGAGTAGATTTATGCCAACTATAAGCATAGTACCTGCATGAAGAGACGTAGGAGAAAGTTGCAAGAATTAGAACCAAGTAGGATATGGACATAGATAGAATGATAAATATGGTTATGAATGCGGCTGGTCCTAAATTTAATTGGGATATGGAGAATGATCCAGAAGCTGGTAGCCGCAATTTCTTCCATATGCTGAAAGATGCTAATGAACCATTATGGCCAAAATGTGAAATACAGACTGTACTATTGGCTATGTCAAGTTATTAAACTTGAAAGTTGAGTTTAACATGATAGTCAATTATTCTGATAGTATGGTAGCAATAATAAAGAAAATGCTATGTAGGATAAGAAGCTTGTTGAGAGCTTCTAAGCTTCAAAGAAAATGGTGAAAGGGTTGGGCATAGGATATGAAAAAATAGATACATAATGTAATGGTTGCATGCTTTTGTATAAAAAGGACTAACAGAAGAGCTCATGCAACGTATGTGGTATAAGCCGATTTAAGTCGAGGCAAGAAGGTAGGAATCAGAAGGATATACCATGCAAGGTTCTTCGATATCATGCTCTCACTCCTAGACTTCAGAGGCTCTACTTATCCAAGAGTACTACCAGGTAGATGAGATGGCACAAAGAAAGACCGCACAAGCACCCCAATATGATGTATCATCTATCGAATAGCGAGGCATAAAACCAATTGAATGTTTGTCATCCTTTATTTGCTTAGAAATCATGCAATATCCGACTGGATCTATCTATAGATGGCTTTACATGGTTTGATCATGCAGCAGTCTTTTACTCATGTTGGTGAAGGAAAATCCTGATTTTTCGGATCAGATTCGTTCAGATCTGATCAGATCAAGAGATATATTTCAAAACTTTTTCTTTTTGATGTAGATCAAATCTAAGATATTTTAGATCTGATTATTATTATTTTAAAAATAAAATAAAATCTAGATAAATTAAATCAAATTTAATTTACCTTGATATGGATAATCCTATTATTCGTTAATGATCTTGTATGCAGTCGGAAGGTTCTGGATCTAGCCATGTAAGTACCTGGCCTCTATCGGTATTCACTCGAGCTGGATCTGGAGATCCTCTTCCATTTCTCTATCACGTCTCCAAAAATCAGATCTAGATCTAATTTGGAGGATCTTCAAAACTCCTTTTGAAGATCAGCAGTCGTCCTTTGCAGCAGTGCAGCCTTCTAGCTTTTTCAGTCGCCTTTCTTTGATCTGAATCGCACCAACCAAAAGTCCAAAACTCCTTTTGGGTACGTGGAGAGGAAGGGAGAGGAGCCAGGTGGTTTGGCATGGAGGAAGAGGGGAGAGGCAGCCTTGGGGCATGGCTAAGAATTGTGATTCTTTCAATTCACTGGGCACAATCAGGGTAATTTGGGTTAGGCGTACTGGGTCTTATTTATAGACTGTCTGTGATCCAACTCTCTTCTTCCCAACCAATCACAACTCTTTGTGAAATCAGATCTAAATCTGATTGGTGGGAATAGAGTCCCCTGGATTCCTCCTTAGAGGGTGCCTAAGACCAGTCAAAGTTGGTTCTTAGGAGAACTCTAATTGGAATCCAAAAAGGAGATGGAGTCTCTGTCCAACAGGGACTCCTAGGCGCCTCCAACTTGGGCACATGTGGTGCGCCCTTTCCTTGCCAGGTTCTAGCAGGAGGACAGGCCCCCACCAGCTCTCCAATAGGTGCATGACATGTGGTCAAAAGTCAAAGTGTCAATGGTCAACATTTGACCAGTCAAAGGTAGACTTTTGACCAAAGTCAAAGAACAAGAAATGGCAGGTGACCAAAAATGGCAGGTAATGTCTTACAAAATAAGACAACCTTTTCTAACTTGGACAACCTCCAATCAGACCATATGAAGGCCTCTGATTGAGCACAAACTCCTTTGGCTCAGTCAGGACAACTTATTTATGATAGCAAAAGAAGAACGTTAGGTTCAATCGAGTGCTAGCACGATTTTCTTGAACCTAATTGAATCTCATTCAGATCAATTGAACTGGATCAGTTCAATTGATGATCACCAGATTCAAACCCTTGTTTGTGTGACCCAGTTAGGTTCAGTTCTGTATGGTAATGGGATATGTCATGATCTCTATCATCGACATCATCGAAACTCCTTTCGATGGATCAGAACTCTTCTGATTCGAACAGCTAGAATGATCGATCATCTAAATCATTCTAATTGCTCCCAAAATCCACCAGTGACACCTAGCAGTATATGGTGGCAACCCATCAGAGCTGAATGCGAACCTCTTGGTGTAGCTACCTGTGTGATTAAGTTCTTCTATCTTGAGCCCTGATCAGATTAGGGTTAAGGTGAACTCGTCAAACCCTAGTTTCTATCATATGATGTAATCATTCGATTCAAGTCCGATGTGAAAATCTAAATAGAAACTCTTTCTATTATTTCACTCTGCCATGGCCATGGGCTTCGGACTTGATTCTCATGATCATCATAGGGCTGCTCCTCTACCACCGAGGTAGATAGATTCCATCTTGATGCAATCCAGTTCCTACAATGAACATGCTATAGCCAACATACACCTCAGGGTTCCATATGGCTAGGAGACCGAGTAATGGTGTAGTCAAACTATAACACCCTCAAGGTGAACTACCGATGCATCTCAGGTCAAAGAACCAGACACACTACTGCAGCATCGAGTCAGTCATTGACGAGAAGGTAGACTCCCTAATGACTACTCGAGGTGGTCACGCTCAGTGCCCTCATTCTCTAACGAGTATCTGTACTCTCACTTCGGTATCTCCACACCGTAGACTTAAGACTCATCTACTAAAGAGAAGAGATTGTACACCAACCTTCGGATCAATCACCATCCTCGTGATGATCCTATGGTCGGGAGCATTTTATGAGTTAATAATGATTATTCATGTCTTAAATTTTCAACTCTTGAAAATATGAATTATCATTACCATTAACTCAAAGGATGTATCACTAGACACTAAATACACATATGTGATAGAAAATAATCCATTTTATTGATATTAGTCAAAATTATAATTTTGCCCCTAGAAGTGTATTACAAGTGTCAGCCAATTCTGGCTTCTAGGGCACATATATCTAACAATCTCCCACTTGTCCTAAAGCCAATTGGCTACAAGTCTAAGTCCCATCTTCTCAAGGTGGATTCGATCTTCTGCTGGCCCAACGGCTTTGTAAGTGGGTCTGCCACATTATCTGTGGAGTTGACTCTCTTGACCTCGAACGTAATCCTTCTCGAGGTAATCGTGGATGAGGTGGTATCGCCGCTCAATATGCTTGATTTTTGGTGAGACCTCGGCTCCTTAGCAAGGGCTATGGCCATTGTTGTCGCAGTATAGAGGAATGGCATCTGATGGCATTACTCTAATTTCTGCAGCAAACTTCTTATACCAGAATGCTTCCTTCGCAGCTTCTGATGCAGTGATATATTTGCTTCATATGGAATCTGCTATCACCGTTTGCTTGAACTCTTTTAACTGACAGCACCACCATTGCACACAAACAGACTCCCAGATGTTGACTTTCGATCATCTATATCGGACTTAAAATCCGAGTCTGTGTATCTCTGGACTTGAAGTTCTTCATTACCAAGACCAACATCATATCTTAATTCATATCAAGTACTTAAGGATACATTTCACAGAAGTTCAGTTTTCTTCACCTGGATTTGACTGATATCTGCTTATGACACTCACAGCATGTGCTATGTCAAGTCATGTACATAGCATGGCATACATGAGTTCCCTATTGGAGAAGCTAAGGGATCTTGCTCATGCATTCTATTTCCATTGCTGGGGCACATCTCTTGAAAAGATGGATAGCCAGTTGAAGGGTATTATCCCGTCTTAGAGTTTCCATATAAACCTCTTTAGTACTTTTCTCTATGTACATCTTCTATGAAAGTCCTAGCATCCTATTAGGTCTATCCCTATAGATCTTATTCCTAGAATAAAGGATGCTTCGCCTAGGTCTTTCATGGAGAATTCTTGGACAACCATAATTTGACTGTTGTCATCATGGAATATCATTCCAATAAGGAGGATGTCACTCCACGTAATAATACAAGAAAAGATAACAGCGCTCCAACTGACCTTTTTGAAAAACATGGTTCCTCTTCATTTTTGATGAAATCAAACATTTTGATCACATCATTGAAACAAGTTGTTCCAGCTCTGAGATGCTTGCTTAAGTCCATATGGACCTTTGCAGCTTACAAACCTTGTGATCAGTATCACTGGATGTGAATCTAAGGCTGTCCATATAGATATCTTCCTCAAGATATCCATTTAAGATGCCATTTTCACATACACTTCGCATATTTACATAATCGAAAATAGGACTAGCATGGCAGCAAGTGCGGGATGGACTTATAGCATAGCCACTAGGAAAACGATTCTCTGAAAATCAAATGCCTCGCGAGTTTGACTTAACCTTTTTGCCCATAGTCTAGCCTTGAATGTCTCCAATTTCCATCTCTGCAAATCTTTACTCTTGAAGGATCATTTACAACCAATACGGTCTATCCTTCTGATGGATCTACAAGGTTCAGACTTGGTTTGAGTGCATTAAGTCAATTTCTAACTGACATTACTCCTAGCCATTTCTCAGAGTCGATCAATCTGATATCGTCTCGTTGTAGGTTATTTGTGGGAATATCACACATGAGCACCATTACCTACGAGGAATATTTTCTCTACTTCCTCTGAAATAATACCTAAGTATCTTTCAGAGGGACGGAAAACTCTTTCCGATCTACGAGGTGGAGGAGGTAGTGTTCTTATTGGCTCAACCTGATTTGGTTCCAATTGGTCCTTAGCTCGTTGTACTTGTGAGACTTTCTCATCAAGCTTGAATCTGCTTTCCAATGCCGCTATCTTGAATAAACTATTTTTCAAGAAAGATGGCATGTCGACTCACAATCACATTATGGTCTTCTGGAATGTAGAAATAGTATCCTAATGACTCTTTAGGATATCCTATGAATCGAGCTCTAAAGGACCTAAACTCTAACTTGTCCGCTTGTTGTCTTTTGACATGAGCCGGACAACCCCAAATTCTGAGATGACTCAGACTTGGTTTCTTACCATGCCATATCTCATACGGTGTGGTAGGAACGGTTTTAGAGGAAACCCTATTCAGTAGATAAATTGAAGTTAACAATGAATGTCCCCAAAGAAAATCAGGGAGGTCTGTGAAGCTCATCATGGATCGAACCATATCCAATAGAGTCCGATTTCTCCATTCTGAAACTCCCGTTGAGTTGAGGTGTTCCTGGTGGAGTCCATTGAGAGACTATGCCATTTTTCCTTGAGATAGTCTAGGAATTCCCGGCTAAGGTATTCACCTCCTCGATCTGATCGAAGAACCTTAATGGGTTTTTCAGTTTGTTTTTCTACTTCATGTCTGAATTCTTTGAACTTTTCAAAAGCTTCAGACTTGTGTCTCATAAGATACACATACCCATACCTAGACAGATCATCGGTAAAGGTAATGAAGTAGACAAAATTGCCTCTAGCCGGCACATCAAATGGGCCGCACACATCAGTATGTACTAGGGCAAGGAGATCTGTGGCCCTCTTCCCCATGTCCAACAAAAGGGAGTTTAGTCATTTTGCCTTGAAGACAAGATTCACAAGTTGGATATGACTCGAAAGTCAATGGACTCAATAGCCCATTTTTCTCCAATTTGTTGATCCTATCTTCTGCTATATGACCTAATCTCAGGTGCCATAGATATCTATCGTTTGGACTATCCCTAGGTCGTTTGGCATTCACGTTTTGCTCGATAGTTAGAATAGGTACATCAATATGTAGCTGATAAAGACCATTAATAAGGAAACCATTTGCAATTTTATTTCTTTCATAAAGAATGTTACAATGGTCCTTAAAGAAGGTAATCACATAGCCTTCTTGTGCTAAGCATGAAACAGAAATCAAATTCCTGCTAGCTGCAGGCACATAATAACAGTCTTTCAAAACTAAGTCTAAACCAGATGGTAATCGAAGAGGGTATGTTCCCACGGCTACTGCAGCAACTCTTGCTCCATTACCGATGCGTAGGATCATGTCTCCATCCCTCAGCCTCCTGCTATCCTCAAGACCCTGCATGGAAGTGCACAGATGAGCACTAGAACCAGAGTCAAGCACCCAACTGGATGCAGAAGAAACCGTAAGGTTAGACTCAATAACGAGCATACCTCCAGAAGGACCTTCCTTCTTGTTCTTCAGGGTGGCCAGGTAAGTAGGGCAGTTCCGCTTCCAATGGCCGTCGCTGTTGCAATGGAAACACTTTCCTTTGACATCGGCCTTTTTCTTCGGCTCTGCTGCCTTCTTCTTCTTTGATCCTTCCACCTTCTTGCTTTTTCACAGACTTCTTTTTCTTTCCATAAGACTTTCTTTTGGAAGAAGTCCGTTCCATAGCAAGAACTGAGCCTTTAGAACCTTTCATAGAAAGCTCAGCGGTAACCAGCATATTCATTAATTCGGCCAAGGAAATTTTGAAGTTTATGCATGTGGTAATTCATGATGAATTGCCCATATGCATCAGTCAAGGATTGCAGAATAATATCATTCTGCAGGTCCAAGTCTAACTTCACACCGAGCTTCTCAAGCTCTTCCATGTCCTTGATCATTGTCAGACAGTGATCTTGGACTGACTGCCCATCACGCATCTTAGCCTTAAAAAGTCATTTCGTGACTTGATATTTGGCTGCGCGACTCTGTTCACCAAACATCTCCTGCAGGTGAGCCAACATTTGGCGAGCAGTCCCGATATCTTCATGTTGGCGCTGGAGCTCATCAGACATCGAGCCCAACATGTAATATCTGGCCTTATTATCTTCGTCTATCCATTTTTTCCAGAGACGCTCTCTGTTCAATGGATGGACGGGCTGGTAAGGTGGGAGGGTCCTGGTCCAATACATGGGTTAACTTCTCGAAACCCAAAACTATTTTGTAGTTCCTGAGCCAATCTTTATAATTGGGTCCAGTCAGTCTATGTGTGTCCAGGATACGTGCCAATGGGTTGGACGCAGACATTTTTCTGTAGAGAGTCAAAGATTCTAGTTAGATACTGTAATTATTGACTTGACCAATTTATTTAGGGAATTTTATTTTTAAACAAATTAGCTCCCACTATTTTCTCGGATCCCTACACTCCCTCTGTAGAGATGCAAAAATCTCCATGATTAATGATTTCTAGTGGGTGGTGCGGTCTCACCAACTGACTCATCACCTCACCTAACAGTTATTGGTGATGGGTTAGCCAATGAGTGAACAACTCTTGTTCAATGATTCTCTAATCATGGTGCACCCAAACTTGGTCTC
The DNA here is from genome assembly GCA_006176705.1 of Cocos nucifera. Taxonomy (NCBI): domain Eukaryota; kingdom Viridiplantae; phylum Streptophyta; class Magnoliopsida; order Arecales; family Arecaceae; genus Cocos; species Cocos nucifera. The sequence goes on along the minus strand of QRFJ01000435.1, from coordinate 559,549 downwards.
TAATTCATGAATCTCACCGTATCCAAAATATTGATCCACTCCTTAGTTAAGTCAGACCCACCATTTGCATAGACTGGGTTCCTAATTGAGTCTCTCACCGTATCCGAAATATTGAGCCCAACTCATCCTCCAGCCCATAGCATCCAATGCCTAATAGACATGGTTGCATCTTTTCCGGTGCAACTGAGCCACTGTATCCAGTCCGAGAACAATCAACCCCGGGAAGGGCCCGCACATCTACAATGGTGGAAGACCTCAGACTTAATCTTTTCTTAGGGAGAATTGATTCAGGTCTCATTAAACTAGACTTGTCATAGTCATAACAATTATGACTAACCTAGTGGCATGGGTTAGCTCGGATTATTGACCACCTCAGATCAGAACTGTGTCAACAGATATGGCCAGGTAAGTGAGATCGGTGGAAGGAATATGCCATTAACTCGTACAAGATGCATTCAGGTCGAGTAGCTTTCAATTAAAAACCAGTCGGTCGTATGTGCCAAACTTACCTTAGACACCAAATTGTTGAGCCAGAACCAATTGGGTTAGCCTACAATCCAGACTCTAACCTCTGAGCCTAATTAGGTCTTGCTTGATCGTGACTCGATCTTGACCCAGACTTAATCCTATTAGGCTGGTCAATTTAAGCATTGTTGATCCCATCTAACCAACTCTTGATTCGGTTTGATCAACCGCTTAGACCTAATTGAGCTACCCAAGCCCGAACCCAGTATTATGAATATGTCTTAGATCTAAAATTCTCAATTTTAGACCTAATTAATATTCCATAATCTTAATTTTTAATTAAGTAGGGTTCATAAACAAAATATGCACAATAAATCCTAGGGTTTCAGGATCTAGGGTTTTGCAGAAAGTAAGTTTTGGGTTTCTGATTAAGGACGAACACGCAGCACCCCTACACATCATAAGAACACCCCATCGAATGGGAAGAGAGGGCCTTTAAATCCTTCTTCATTCTTATGACCGGACGGCCAAGAGGAACGCCTTAATCAGGAACATGCAATACTACAAAATAGTTTTAGATCTATATCATATATCTCATATACAAATTAGATCTAATCATGGCATATTTTGCATACATCTCATGTATCGAATCATGCATATTTTCAGATCTAAATTATCTCATAATAATCTAAAAAATTAGATTTAAATTGATCTAATCAAAATAAATTCTAATCTAGATAATTATGTAGAACTATTCTACAACTAGTCTAGACATGCATCAATCATATCTCATATGATATTTAAAATTAAATAATTTTTATTTGCTATTTTTTAGATGTTATTATAACCATTATAATATCAAAAAATAGTAAATAAATAGATCTAAAATATGATTTAATCAGATTAAATCAAAACATGCAAGACTATTCTATAGAACTATTCTATTTTAGAACTAGTCATGCATATTTTCTAATCTTAGATCCAAATCATTTAATTTTAATTTTTTCTGATTTTAGATCTGATCACATCTCATGTGACATCTAAAATCACTTATTTTTTAATTAAAATAAATTTAAAATTAGATCTAAATACTTTTAGAACCTTGGCTCTGATACCAGTTGAAGGAAAATCCTGATTTTTCGGACCAGGTTCGTTCAGATCTGATCAGATCAAGAGATATATTTCAAAAAAATTTTTTTTTTTGATCTAGATTAGATCTAAGATATTTTAGATCTGATTATTATTATTTTAAAAATAAAATAAAATCTAGATAAATTAAATCAAATTTAATTTACCTTGATATGGGTAATCCTATTACCCTATTGATGATCCTGTATGCAGCGGAAGGTTCTGGATCTAGCCACGCAAGTGCCTGGCCTCTACCGATATCCACTCAGGCTGGATCTGGAGATCCTCTTCTTCTCTATCACATCTCCAAAAATTAGATCTGGATCTGATCTGGAGGATCTTCAAAACTCCTTTTGAAGATCAGCAGTCGTCCTTTGCAGCAGCGCAGCCTTCTAGCTTTCAGTCGCCTTTCTTTGATCTGGAATCGCACCAACCAAAAGTCCAAAACTCCTTTTGGATGTGGAGAGGAGAGGGAGAAGGTGGTTTGGCATGGAGGAAGAGGGGAGAGGCAGCCTTGGGGCGTGGGGAATTGTGATTCTTTTCAATCACTTTCAATCACAATCTGGGTTGGGCGCAGGGTCTTATTTATAGACTATCTGTGATCCAACTTCTCTTCTTCCCAACCAATCACAACTCTTTGTGAAATCAGATCTAAATCTGATTGGTGGGAATAGAGTCCCCTGGATTCCTCCTTAGAGGGCGCCTAAGACCAGTCAAAGTTGGTTCTTAGGAGAACTCTAATTGGAATCCAAAAAGGAGATGGAGTCCTTGTCCAACAAGGACTCCTAGGCGCCTCCAACTTGGGCACACGCCAAGGGTGGCGTGCGCCCTCTTCCTTGCCAGGTTCTGGTAGGGGGACAGGCCCCCACCAGCTCTCCAATAGGTGCATGACATGTGGTCAAAAGTCAAAGTGTCAATGGTCAACATTTGACCAGTCAAAGGTAGACTTTTGACCAAAGTCAAAGAACAAGAAATGGCAGGTGACCAAAAATGGCAGGTAATGTCTTACAAAATAAGACAACCTTTTCTGACTTGGACAACCTCCAGTCAGACCATATGAAGGCCTCTGATTGAGCACAAACTCCTTTGGCTCAGTCAGGACAACTTATTTATGATAGCAAAAGAAGAACGTTAGGTTCAATCGAGTGCTAGCACGATTTTCCTTGAACCTAATTGAATCTCATTCAGATCAATTGAACTGGATCAGTTCAATTGATGATCACCAGATTCAAACCCTTGTTTGTGTGACCCAGTTAGGTTCAGTTCTGTATGGTAATGGGATATGTCATGATCTCTATCATCGACATCATCGAAACTCCTTTCGATGGATCAGAACTCTTCTGATTCGAACAGCTAGAATGATCGATCATCTAAATCATTCTAATTGCTCCCAAAATCCACCAGTGACACCTAGCAGTATATGGTGGCAACCCATCAGAGCTGAATGCGAACCTCTTGGTGCAGCTACCTGTGTGATTAAGTTCTTCTATCTTGAGCCCCGATCAGATTAGGGTTAAGGTGAAACTCGTCAAACCCTAGTTTCTGTCATATGATGTAATCATTCGATTCGAGTCCGATGTGAAAATCTAAATAGAAACTCTTTCTATTATTTCACTCTGCCATGGCCATGGACTTCTGGACTTGATTCTCATGATCATCATAGGGCTGCTCCTCTACCACCGAGGTAGATAGATTCCATCTTGATGCAATCCAGTTCCTACAATGAACATGCTATAGCCAACATACACCTCAGGGTTCCATATGGCTAGGAGACCGAGTAATGGTGTAGTCAAACTATAACACCCTCAAGGTGAACTGCCGATGCATCCTCAGGTCAAAGAACCAGACACACTACTGCAGCATCGAGTCAGTCATTGACGAGAAGGTAGACTCCCTAATGACTACTCGAGGTGGTCACACTCAGTGCCCTCATTCTCTAACGAGTACTTATACTCTCGCTCCGGTGTCTTCACACCGTAGACTTAAGACTCATCTGTTAAAGAGAAGCGATTATACACCAACCTTTCGGATCAATCACCATCCTCGTGATGATCCTATGGTCGGAAGCATTTTATGAGTTAATAATGATTATTCATGTCTTAAATTTTCAACTCTTGAAAATATGAATTATCATTACCATTAACTCAAAGGATGTATCACAGACACTAAATACACATACGTGATAGAAAATAATCTATTTTATTTATTATAGTCATAATTATAATTTTGCTCCTAGAAGTGTATTACAAGTGTCAGCCAATTCTGACTTCTAGGGCACATATATCTAACAGTTGGCTAATCTTTATTACTCCATACAATCTGCCACCTATGATGTATATGAAAGAATATAATATCTTTCTTACATTACTCATTCCTGGATCATAATATCCTAGTAGAAGCATTAATGTATATCTAAGGCCTCTATTGATGAGCTAAAATTGTTATGATCTGATGGCATTCATACTTTTGATGCATTAAAGAAGCAAAATTTTGTAATGAAGACTGTGTTGATGTGAACCATTAGTGATTTTACTGCTTATGGGATGCTATCAGGATGGAGCACTCATGGAAAGCTAGCATGTCCCTATTTTATGTAGAATATAAAATTATTTCAGCTTGAGCAGGTCATAAGCCCTATTGGTTTGATTGTCATCATCAATTTCTTCTTGAGCATCATTCTTTTCGAAAGCAGTGAGATAGTTTCAAAAAGAATAAGATAGAGAAGGACCATGCACCCAAACAACTGAATGATATGGAAGTATTTCAAAGGGTATTTTAATTGAATGAAATACCATTTAGCATTGAATTTAACAAGCAGAAGCCTTAAAGGTTTAGTAGAACTCATAACTAGGTGAAGTGAATCTTCTAGAATTTATTGTACTGGTCCACCAATTTGATCCGTCATAATCTTGACATCATGCATATCGAGAAGAATGCATTTGACAATATTTTTTGCACTATTATGAATGTCAAGGGCAAGATGAAGGATAATCCCAAGGCTCAAGCAGATATAAAGAACATATCCAAACATCCTCTATTAGAACTGGTTAAGGTGTCACCTGAAAAATTTTGAAGTCGAAAGCATTTTATACCTTAATAAGGGAGTAGTTGAAGAACATTTGTGAATGGTGTAAAAGTCTTAGATTTTTATATAGTTATGCAAGTAATCTAGCTCGGTACATCAATATCAAAGATTGCAGATTCTATGGGCAAAAGAGCCATGACTGCCATGTATTCATGCAATGATTACTCCTATTAGCTTGGTATGATCTCCTTCGTAACTCTATATGGAGTTTTTTTATCAATATTAGCCTTCTCTTTAGAGATGTTTGTGCTACTGAACTATCCACGGATCATATCTCCAGTCTTGAGGCTAGCAATGTAGAGACCATATGCAAGTTGGAGAAGATATTCTCTTCCAGTTTCTTTGATTCTATAGAGCACCTCATGATTCATCTAACGTATGAAGCTAGGGTGGGAGGTCCAGTGTAGTACAGGTGGATGTATCCATTTAAAAGATACATGCACAATCTCAAGAAGAAAGTAAAAAATAATGCTCGAGTTGAAGGTTCTATTGTGGAGGCTTACATAATAGAAGAGATTTTAAATTTCAACCGACACTACTTTAATCCTAGTATGCAAACCAATTTGACTCAAGTGGATCGAAATGATGATGGTGGTGCTGAGGGATCAGACTGGGAGATCTCAATATTTGCCTATCCCACTCAAGAATTTGGGCTCGAGATTTGTCGAATTTTCTCTGATACTAAACTTCGACAAGCATAGATATATGTTTTGCTAAACTGCGCATAGAGGTCAACCCATATGTCCTGTAAGTGTCTATTATAATCCTAACTCTTTAATCACTTATTTCAGTATACTTATCTTATGCATATTTAAGCAATATGATGAGATGCTGAAAGAAGAAAATCTGAGTATAAGTGATAAAAAATATCAACACATTACTCAGAGAACTTTGTATGTTGGTTTAATTGATCATTCATGGCAGTGAGTCCATAACAAGGAAGTTGAGACCATTAGCTTACGGGCCTAAAAAATACGTGACACTCTATAGTGGCTATAATGTAAATGATTTTAAATTTCACATCCAGCAATATGAAAATTATAAAATTATAATGAATAGTAGTATGTGTATAAAAGATAGCTGGTGGAAAGATAAGCCGAAGAGTGACTATTATGGAATTCTTGAAAAAATGATTAAGATGAACTACATTGGTATCGACAATGGTATGAAGATTAATCCCTGGCACGGGCTTATTGAGATCAAATATGGATCAAAAGCTTATGTCAACGATCCATTTGGACTAGCTGCACAAGTTGCTCAAGTTATTATACCCTTTTTCCATCAAGAAAAGAGGAAAGAAAGATTGATGGACTGTATGCAAAATTAAGTCTCTAGCCATTTATTACGCACTCGAAGAAGAAGAAGAGTCCCGATTATCAGAATACTTTCAAGAGGATAAGATAGTAGGAGTTCATCAATCCTTCGATGATGTGAAATTGAATGCTCCAGGATTTAATACTCCTACATGAAAATGGCCAACATGAGAAGGTCGATCCAACTAAGATTATTTTAAAAGATAATCCTTCCCAAAAAAAGGAAGAAGAGAAAGAGGTGGAAGAAGAGGAAGAATCGAAAGAAGATTTTGAAGGATACCAAACATCTGAAAAGGTCAATGAGCAGTGCTAAGTATATAATTTTTGGATCATTTTAATTTCTTATCTTTCATTATTTTAAATCTTGCATTGCCATCCATAATTATATTATTAATTTGATGAATCTATTTATTTTTATTTTTAGAGAGCATATATTATATCTTTTAGAGATCGAAGCCATGCCAGTCTAGGACAGAGCTCTCGAGGAGAGAGCGATCGCATGGCCAGTTCTCATGGTTCTACACATCTTATATTGGATGGAAAGTTTTAATACTTTATATATTCTCGTTTATGATATTTTGTCATTTGTTAATTAATAGAACATTCTTTGTATTAGATTTTTTGTACTCAGGTTCGAAGGATAGGAGATCACCAATGACCCCACAGTCGCATGCAGTAGCAGCCACTAGTTCTTAGACATAGCATTGTGGTTGAGGGCCCACCTGACTTATGGCACCTACGACTCGATCGGAGGATAGATAGATCATCTATATCTAGAGCTGCTCGTAGGTACTACATGCTCAATTAATATGTTTAGAATTTAGTAATTTTAGAGTTAACATTTATTTGTTGAAATTAATTTTGCAGCATATTCAGAGAGCCTTCAACATCTCATGTCGTTATCAGGATCATACATAGATTGGTAATAGGCCTAGTGAATGATTTCTCAAGTTGGCCATCAGAAGCTCGTGATGCAGCCTACGAGATGTTTCTGGTAAGTTAAAACTAGTTTAATTTATTTCTTTCTGATAAGTTGGTATTTTATTTACATATTAATACATGCTTGCTTCTATCTTGCAGGAGTACTATCGATTCAAGATTTCCTAGGATGAGGAGACTATCATCAAACCTTCGAGGAGGTGGCCATATGGTGGCTCCGAGATGGCCTTTACAGTCTCAGCCAGTCCACCATCTAGCACTCTAGTTTTTAGTCACCATCGGACTGGAGGTCCTTCATGATCACTGGATGTGGGTGGATATATAGCAGGCTCTTTGCGACCAACAAGAAGTATTTTGGTAGGTGGTAGAGGGCCCGACAGAACCGGACCACTCAGCAGGATCCGATCAGGCACATGGGTGGCTCTATCGACATGTTGTGGCCGATAGACTGGTAAGAAATCAATACCAAAGCTCTTCACTAGAATTATAAAAACTCTTATATGCATATTTTAATTAATTTAATTTTATTATTTATTTATTATAGATATGGCAACTGGGTCGTCCACCAGATCAGCTATAGTTATGGTGGGCCATAGCTAGTCTAAGAGGACTGATGACTATTTAGATTCTATATCATGATAAGAACTTCTCAGCCTGTTATGTAGGGTATGTTGCTGAGAGGTACATTAATGACTCATCTTCTCAGTCCTTCTTGATCTTGAGGGATGGCTCAACTCCATCGGAGGGGTGAGTAGGAGTCGGGTCATAGAATTTAGCCATAACTTCGACTCTCCACTACCTCGATATCCTTCGGTATCCTCAGAGGCCTCGATATTCCAAACTTGAAGGGATGCATACATGGAGGAGATTGTGTAGAGGCTTTTGAACCAACGATCTTAAGGCCTCCTGGATGCCATCCACGATACGATCATGGAGCTTTTTTGAGACCCACTACTGCGCGATCAGCTAGACTCGTCATCCCAGCTATCACATTAGATAATTATATTATTAAATTTTTTTACTTATTTTAAGTTTTTATAGCTTCATATATTTAGGTTTGAGTCCAAAAAGAAGATCTAGAAGCTAAAAATTCAATCTAACCATTTAATCAATGGACCAGAGGTGTCTATAGCTTCGGATCATCAAATTAAATATGTAAGAATAATTTATTCAAGAATTAAAGGAGTGTATCAAAAGATATGCCTCCACATCAAAAGATATGCTTTCATATTGAAACTTACTAATATTATTTTATTTTTCTCATTACAAGATGCTGGGACATCCATCTTTCATCCACCAACTGCAGAAAGGAGCAGGAGGAGGAGGCAGGCAATGATGAGGATCAAATTAGTTTTTAATTATATTTTTTTAATACTACTCATAAAAAAATTATATAATTTATATTTTTAATATAATATAATTATTTTTAAATTTATAATTATCATATTATCTTTGGATTTTAGTTATAATAGGTATTATGAATCATAATTCATTATGATTAATTAAAAAATATTTTTAAAAATATTATTATTAATTTTTTAAAAAAATAAAAATTAACTATTAGCATCGATATTAGTAATGATAAGTGTTGTCACTAATACCTATTAGCAATGGCTTTAGAGACCAAGTTGCCATTGCTAATATTTTTTAAAATAATTTTTTATTTTATTTAAAAATTATAAAAAGTTAGAGATGGCAATTTGGATTGCTACTAACTATTAGCAACGGCATTAGCCATGACATTGTTATCGCTAATATTTTTTATTTTTTTAAAAAAATTAATCTAAATATTAGAAATTATTAGAGATAAAATTTTTCTATCCCTAAAGCCATCGCTAATAGTCTTATTAGCGACGACTAAAATTTTTATTGCTAACGACAAAGATTTTTTAGATTAGATTTTATGACGGTATTTGTGATAGTGGGTTATTAGCATCGATAGATTGACTATTAGCAACAGCATTTAGCTATCACTAACAGTCTAGATTCTTATAGTGGCTGCATCAAGATAAAGGGTGCTGAGAAGAAGAGCTTGTCTCCTATGCCATCTTTACACCAACACCAATCTAATATCAAGAGCAAATCTAAAGAAAAAAAAAGAAGAGGATGCCCAGCTTGCTCTATGGAGTTTGATGGATGAAAGAGAGGTCATCAACTATCTTCCCAATGAGGCTGCGCCAATCAACTTTGGAATCTTTGTTATAGCTTTGCTTTCTTTCTTTCCAATTTTTATTATTTATTTTCTTGCTCTTTTTAATTTTTTGCATTTAAATTTTAAATTTTAATTAATGTAAAATTTATTTTAATACTCTTTAAATTTTAATTTTTTATTTTTATTGCATGTAAATACCAAGATCTAGATAGTAGATCTTAATACGAAAATTTATTTTTATGCTCTCTAAATTTTTATTATTTATTTTTATTATATTAGTACCAAGTTATTTTTATTCATACTTTTAATTTTTATTTTTTGACTTAATTTTTTTTTAAAATCTTTCTTTTCTTTTTTTATAAAATCAAAGAGTTCAAATTAAAACACTACCTTCTCTATAATTCGATTTGACCAACTACTTTCTATGTATTTTTTAATTATTTAAGAAGTCAATTATTTAAACTAATAAACATGGAGTCCTAATGATAACATCATGATCTATCATTATTATTTCTATTATTTTGGTCCTTTGGATTATTTTTAGGAAATGAATTTGAAAAATATCCTTCTTGAATCTTTTGAATTTAATACCAAGCTGAATTTCTTTTCAAGGAGATTGCCATTTGTCTTTAAAGCCAAATATTTAAAAAGAAGACTTCCATTTGGGTTTCAAAGTAATTGGTATCAAGAAGATTTTTTTTTAAAGAAAATTTTCACAATTCATTTCACAATTTGCATAATTGTTATTAGATTGCTTGTTATTGCCTTGTACGCTATTGCTTTATCATTTGGCAAAAAAAGAAGAAAAGAATGCTTTATCTCAAATCTATTTTGCGTAGCTATATCTTTGGCATTATATCTTTGAAACAAATTCTAAGATCGATAACTTTTATCTATCAAATTGATTGATACTTCTTAAGAAAAGGAAGAGATGATTTTTGAAAAACTAAATATATCTTATGATTTGCTTTGAATGATTTACTCTAAATCCTTAGTTCATGAAAATCTCACTTGGATCTTTAAAGCTCAAGGCAATTTCTGAACTAAATTTGAGAATTCACTCAATTCAAAATGGGGAGAAGTGTTAATTAAGTTTATATTGTTCAAAACTAAATTCTTCCAAAAAGGGAACAAGTGTTATTCTCTTTGATACAATTTTTTGATACTTGCAAAAAAGGGAAGAAGTAATAAAATCTTAATTTGATACAAATTTTTTGAATTTGATTTAAGTTTTTACTTGATTTTGATGATAATTTTTAAATCTTTTTCTTGCACTTTTTAGTGCAGTCAAAAAGGGGGAAAAGTTATGTTGAGTACATGCTTAAGTTGATCACCTATCTCATTATGCTTGAGATGCTCATTTGTTTACTAAAATGGATCATATGAAATAAGCATGCATATATGTATTAGATTTTGGTATCAAATTTATAATGAAAATTCTATTAAAGCATTCATGAATTATATGCTTACAAGTGTTTACTCTTTCACTTCATGATTATATTGGTAAATTAATCGAAACACATTATGTTTAATTGTACATATACTCAAAATTTTATCATCATCAAAAAGAAAAAGATTGTTGATCCTAAGATTGATTTTGATGATAACAAAATATTAGCTAAAAATGATACTAATCATGTATTTTAAAAATGAATATAGGATTTCTTAGATGCTCACCATGAAGAAATTATCCGTGGAAGAGATCCTCTCAAGATGCTATGTTAAAGTACTTAAAAGAACAAGTTTTCACAAGTTTGGCTAAGAGGAGCCGACTCCTAATGAAGAAGAGCCAACTCTGGCATGTTGGAGGTCATTGGCATGGACTGCGAGTCGACTTCTGTAGAGCTTGAGTTAACTCTCCTAGTAAAAATAAAAGACTACATTTTTAGGATCTTTGCATAAGCTGACTTGTGGATTCTATGAGTCAACTCATGGATCGACTCCTGACATGGGGACTGCACCAATGACTAGTTTTCTATATTTTTTCAATGGCTAATTTTTGGCTATAATGGTTAGTTCAGTCCTTCCAATAGTCCAAGCTCATACTCCAGCTATTTTCAAGCCTATTAAAAACTAGCAAATCATTTGGAAAGAAAAAAAGGGAATTAAAGGTTAAAACATGTCATTTGTGAGAGCCATATTGAATATAATTGAAGAGAAAAAGAGAGAAGATTTGTGCAAAGATTTTAGTGAGCATTCAAGAAAGATCTTCACCTCCATCAACTATATCCTTTCAAGCATCAAAGAAGAGAAGTTCAAGCTTCCATTAATCAACTCATTAGCAACTTCTTTGCACTTAAAAAGAATTTTTATTTTCTATTGTTGTTTGTGCTGAAACTTTTATATCTTATATTTTGAGTTTTCTTCACAAGTTCTTTTGGGATAAAAGATACTTGGGTTAGGCCCGTCCAAGTCTAAAATTGAACTTGTAAGATTTTAGTTGGTAAGCTCATAAAACCAACTAGATGGAATTGTGATCCTGAAAAATAATTATGTAAGATTTTTATGGGTGATTCCAAAAAATTAACTAGATTTGATTGTAATCCTAAGTAAAATAATCATACTATAATTGGATTGATTATAGTAGAATTTCTAAAGAAAGCTTAGGAAAAAAATGTAGATGTGAGGGTGCACTAAACGACTATAAATTTCTTTATCTTCGAGTTGTGTTTTTGTCTTAATTTCTTTCAATTCTTGCATTGCATCATTCTTTTTATTCCACTATTGCATATTCAATACACATCATTTATACTAAAGTTAACTTATTCAAAGCAAATAATTGTTTAGATTTAAATAGACATATCAATGGGTCGGGTCCGGGTCGAAACATGGATATCTAGATTTGGATTTGATTTTAATTATTAATATTAGATTCGGACCCAAATACCTGATGGGTCTGGCCTTGAAATACCAGACTCAGACCCTAATGGATCCTGGATATCCGAACTTGGTTTTAGGATCCGATGCTTACCTGCAAAAGAAAAAAAGTAGGCGATGGACCTCGACGGACCTGTAGAGGGAGGGGCCATGGGCGAGATGCGGTTGTTGGTTGAGAGATTGAGAGAGTGAGAGAGGGAGAGAGGGGAGGGGATGTGGGCGAGTTAGGGTCCAGCCGCAGCCTGCTGGCGACAGATCTCGTGGTGGAGAGGGAGAGGCAAGGAGGATGGGAGGGAGTCAAGGAGAGGCACTGTTAGTTGAGTCGAGAGATAAAGAGGGAGAGAGGATTAGAGAGGGGGCACCATCATTGATCGAGTCGAGATAGAGAGGGAGAGAAGGGAGGGACTCAAGAGATAAAGAGGGAGAGAGGGAGAGAGTGGAGGAGGCATGGCTGTAAATCGAGTCGAGAGACATTTAGGGAGAGAGGAGAGAGGGGAGGGGAACGAGTCGAGAGATAGAGGGAAGAGGGGAGGGGGTGCGGCTGTCGGTTGAGTCAAGAGAAGAGACAGAGAGGGAGAGAGAGGAGAGAGGGGAGGGTGCGCGAGTCGAGAGACAGTGAGGGAGAGAGGGGGGTGGGCAGGTTGTGGTCTGGTCGTGGCCTGCTGGCAATGGATCTCATGGTGGAGAGGGAGAGGTGGGGAGGAGGGGAGGGAGTCATGGAGAGGCACCATCGGTCGAGTCAAGAGATAGAGAGGGAGAGAGGGATTTCATTAGGATTTTTTTTCTTGAGAGATTTTAGGCCATTAAATCTCTAATCTAATGACTTAAAATATTTTTAATATTTATATATATAATATTATTATATTATATTATATATAATTTGGGTCTCGGGTCTGGATACTAAATATCCAGATCCTATCCATTTATATTATAGTTTATCGGGTCCAGATTTGGGTCCGGATAAATGGGTCCAATACTAGTACCAGACCTGGACCCATCGGATAAATATCTATGGGTCTCAGGTCTGGGCCCGGCCCATTGACAGCTCTAGAATTAAATTTATTAGAATTTTTTAAAGAACCCAATTCTCCCCCACTTTTGAGTTGATAACCTTTCTGGGCAACATTCATCTTCAGCATCTTTGTCATTTCTTTCATCATTTTGCATCAAAGTTTTTCTTAGAGTAAGGTTGTCCATTCCTTCGTCTAAGGTTCCTGCATCATCACTAATAATATCTTCCTTTCTCGATGATGCATTATTAATTTCATCAAATATAACATGAATAGATTCTTTAATAACTAATATTATCTTATTAAAAATTTTATATGTCTTGCTAAATGAAGAGTATTATAAAAAGATACATTCAACCGACTTGGCATCAAACTTTTTAATTTTATTTATTTTATTATTTAAAATAATATATAGGCAATCAAAAATATAAAAATAACTAATATTTGGTTTTCTTTCTTTCAAAAGCTCATATATCATTTTCTTTTAAAATCAATCAGATCAAAGCATGATTTAAAATATAATATATTATCTTAATCAATTTTGCCCAAAAATATCTTAGAAGATTGATTTCACATAATATGGTACAGGTCATTTCTTCTAAAATTTTATTTTTCTTTCTACCACCCAATTTTGTTGAAGTATTCTAGGTGCAGAAAAATTATATTTGATTATTTTTTATTATAAAGACTTTCAAATTATTATTTTTATATTCGATTTGATGATCATCTTTAGTGCAAATAATAGTTGAATTCTTTTCTTTTAAAATTTTTTGATAAAACTTTGAAAATATAAAAAGTGCTTAATTTTTTTGAGCTAAAAAAAATTCAAGTAAAATAAGAGAAATCATCAACTATCACAAGTCTATATCTTTTTTCTCGTAGGCTTGTGGTTCCATTTGGTCCAAATAAGTTGAATCAATTCTAAAGGTCTAAACATTGAAACAAGATTTTTAATTTGAAAGTACTTCGAGTTTATTTTTCAAATTGGCATGCATCATGAATTCTACTTTTTCAAAATTTATCTTTCGCAAACCTTTTATAAGATCCTTTTTAATAAGTTTTAAAATCAATTCTAATTTATAATGTTCTAATCTATGATGTTATAACCAACTAGTCTTATTGACTTTGGCATCCATTGCAATTAGATATTGACTATTCTTTATTAAAAGATCATTTAGATCTATCATATAAATATTGCTGTATCTATCCAATGAACACAATGCCATCACTATTGGGACTAGAAATAATGCACATTAAAGATTCAAAAACAACTTTAAAATCTTCGTTAAAGTTGATTAATACTAAATAGATTATGTTTTAAACCATCTACTAACAAAATATTCTTAATATAGGTAGAAGTGATGGAAATATTCTCCATTCCAATAATGTGACCTTTGCCATTATCACCAAAGATTATCGCTCCTCTTTTCTTTGCTTCAAGGATAATAAACTATGACCTATCATCCATCATATGCCTTGAACAACGACTATCAAGATACCATCTTTTTTTTCTTCCTCACTTTACAAGACACACCTATAAAGGGAAACTAAGTAGTAATTTTAGATATCCAGATTTTCTTGGATCCTTTAGGATTAGTCATAATGGTTTCTTTAGAAATCCAAATTTTTTTAACATTATTTCTATTTAATTTTTTGAAATCACATGAATATACTTTGTATCCAAGTTTTTTGTGGCAAAAATAAGTGGCATTTGAAGAATAGTTTAATGTGGATTTTGCAAAGAAGTTTTTAAAAAAAAATTGTTTCTTAAGTGGGTTGAAACCAAGGCTAGCTTTAGTGAAAAAAGTTATTTGATTGTTTAAAATCATTTGAAGTTTTTCAAAGCTAAGAGTGAATTTTTCTATAATGGGTTTAAGATTTTCATGCTCTTTCTTTAAAGTTTGATTTTCTTGAAGCAAAAATTCATTTTTCTTCGAACACTCTTCCTTTTTTGGCCAAAACATGATTACTTTTTTTTAGTTTTTTATTTTTCAAACCAAGTTTTTAAAACTTATTTGAAGCATCAAGAAAGCACCTTGTAATTCATCAAAAGTAAATTCATCTTTAAGTTCAGAAATTACCTCCTTCTCATGTGCCGTAAGCCACAAGACTGCCACTTCTTCTCTTTCTCCTCATAAACCTTTCAACTTTTCTAGTGATTAGTGCCATATCATCATCATCATGTTACGATCGATCAAATAGAGTACTATGGAATGATGCATAGTGGATATGGTAGTCACAGGAGAAAGAAGAAAAAAATTTTAAAAATATAAAACATACAAGCATCAATTATAAAGAATTTACGTGGTTTGAAATCTTTTGCTCCTACGTTCACGATCGTATATAATAATATTTTACTAAAAATAGAAAGTTATAGAAAGTTTATAACATATGAGAACAAAGAAGAACTTTTTTTTTTTCTCTTCTAGATGCAAGAACAGCCCTAACAAGAAGAAAAAATACCCCTCTTAGAGATACCTTACTTGGTGACATTTTATGATTGCTTAGAAGAAAAAGGATCCACACCTCTCTTTTTCTCTCTTCCTCTCTCTTTTCTCTCTCTTAGAAAAGCTTGCTATTCTTAGGATGTTCTCTATATTCTATGGAGCCATAGGTGCCCACAAGCTTTTTTAAAGGTCTCTGATCAAGCCTAATTTGAGTACAACAAGCCTTTGATTGTATCTACATGCCCGTAGCTATTAGATCAAGAGCCTTGATCACCACCCGTGTTCTCTATCATCGGATCATGCTCTCTGTTAGGGTATCAACTCACTCTAATACTGACTGTTACGAAGTTTGATCAGGACACCACCATCTTAGGACCTTCTTGATACCACTTCATTACACTCGATCATATATAGATACTATAAGAGAAAGAAAAAAGAATAAAAAATAAGAGAGCACACAATCAAGTACATAGACTAGACCAAGATCTACCTCTATAGAGCATGCAAAATTCATTATAAGAGAAAAAATTAAATAAATATAAGAAAAACTTACCACTCAATCTTTATACAAGAGTCTCTCAACAAAAAATCCTAAAATTCTCAAAAAAGCTCTTTAAAACTTCTCAAGAAGTCTCTCAGCACCTCTAGGACATTATCAGCTTCCTAACGTAATAAACAGTTCATCAATCCGAGTTATATAGACTCCAAAAATCCAAAAATAGTATTTCAGTAGGAAATTCAGTTTCAAATACACCCAAGATCATATTTTGATCGTCAGATCATGATTGGATCGCTTCAGAGCCATCCGATCATACACATAGTATACAAATCAAGCTTAGATTGCCTTTAATCTATTCGATCATGATTGGAAGCTCTTCTGACCATCGAATCATGCAAAATAGTAGCCCATCATGCCTAATCAAGCCCCAACCATTCGATCATTCTCGACTTGAACCAGAGTCATTGGATCATGATTAGTCCATGTAAAAGTATCATGGACTGCATGAAATGTCTAGGAAAATGGTAGATGGGACTACATGGGCTACTATGGACTGATGGTTTGTGATGGACCACATGGGCCTGGCGCCTGCGCCAACACGCGTATGTGCGGCCCGTGCATGCTTTTGCACATGGGCCAGCCTAGCACCACCACAATCTACTAGCCTGGGCTGAACCACCGCTGGTCGGTGATAGCCTATGGGCCCCTCTGATGAGTTCAAGGGCCATGCTACCTCGTTCTGACCTTTCTTTATGCGTAACTTTTTCATCTGTACTCCATTTAAGCTGTTCTTGAGCTTGTTGAATTTTGTTCATTATCTTGGATCTTGTTTTGGGCTTATTGTGGACCAAATCTCAAGATATTTTCTTCAACAATCTTCACCTTGATTCAATATTTGGCCTCCGCCTATCTTTAAGAGCCTGTGATTCATCTCGTCCCCATGCCCTGGGGCATGCCAACTATTTTTTGGATGGCTAAATATGGGAGTCAAGCCAGGCCACTCGATCCCACCTCTATTAATGGCTATGATCCTCCTAACTTGAGACTTACTCAAGGTAGCATCCTATGGCAATAGAAACTTTTCTCTGCTATGTCGCCTCTCATTCTTTCGAGTCTTCCATCTCGTGCCTGATCCACCTTCAACTAGAGCTCCATCTCGCACTGGGCTTCCTCTGACTCCTGAAGATCTATTTTACACTGAGCTCCCTGTCAGATAGTAATATCTTCTCATCTTCTTTTGTTTCTCCAATATAATTCTATCATCATACATGATCTTCAGGATTTCGTCACCAACTATCCATCTATAGTCGTTTAAATCCAGTCTGCTCAGTGAGATAAGATTCTGTCTGAAATTGATTATGTATCGAACCTCCCTCAATCTCCTCACTGTACCATCATATATTCTCCAGCTGATTATTTTGATGCCTTTGATCACACAGCTTGATCCATCTGGTAGATGAATAATGCTCTCACTGCTCTCTAGGAAGCCAAACTATTTCTCTCTACAATAAACATGATATGTGCATGTAGAATCTAAAATCTACTACTAAAAAGAAGTAGATACCTCATCAGATATCACCAGGATATCATCCTCTGACTCACTACTGGCTGTTGCTGTAGTAGTCCTCGTTCGATCCCTAAGCTACAGGCAATCTCTAACATGATGTCCCAACTCGTTGCATCGATAGCATCTGATCTTGTTGAAATCCCTCATCTTGGACCTGGATCGTCCTCCTCGCGATCTTCTATTGCTCCATCTCTACCACCTGCTCTTCTAGAAACTGCAAAAGCTAAGCTACCGCCATCTGAGCTCGAAGCTGGGTTCTCCCTCCTAAGAACTTTATTTTGGAGAATCACCATAGTGACCTCATCTATCTTGATGGTGCTCTTTCCTACTAGAAGAGTAGTCATCAAGAACTCATATGAAGGAAAAAGTAATGCTAGCAAGACTAATGCCCTGGTCTTCTCTTTAACCTTCTCACCTACACTGAGAAGATCGGTGAGAATCTTCTGAAAGTGATCAAGATGCTCTTGCATGCTCTATCCCTTAGTCATCTATAGTTGGTAGAACTACCTCCAAAGAAAGAGAGTATTGGTGAGAGACTTCTCCATATATAACTCCTCGAGTTTCGACTACAATACCGTCAAGAAAGTCTCTCTAAGTACATGGATCATCATCTCATCCGCTAGATACATGTGGATGATACTCACCGTCTGCATCTATAGGTACTCTCAGGTCCTCTTCTTATGATGTCCAGTTTCTTTTCATTCAAGAGAAAATCGATTAATCTATGTTGGATGAGCACGTCCTTCATCTTTGCTTGCCATAAGAAAAAATTGCTCTTCCTGTCAAACTAGTTGATCTCCATCTTGATTGTGCTTGTCTTCTCCATCTTCTTTGATCTTGATCAATATCGTCACGATCTGGGCAACCACGGGCACTGGTATCATTTGACTCTGATACCAATTGTTGAGGTATCAACTCACTCTGATACTTGATTGTTGTAGAGTCTAGCCAGAACCACCACCTCAAGATTTTTTTAATACCACTTATGTTGCACTTGATCACATGTTGATACTGCAAGAGAAAGAATAAAGAATAAAAAATAAGAGAGCATACAATCAAGTACGTGGATTAGACTAAAATCCACCTCCATGTGATGTATAAACTTTACCATGAGAGATAAAAAATCAAATAAATAAAAGAAAAACTTACCACTCAATCCTTATATAAGAGTTTCTCAACAAGAAGCCCCAAAATCCTTACAAAAGCTCTTTGAATCATCTCAAGTGTCACTCAGCACCTCCAGGACATCACCAATTTTTTAAAGTAATAAATGATTCGTCAATCAAAGTTATATAGACTCCAGAAATCCAATAATAATGTTTCAATAAGAAATCTAGTTCTAAACATACCCAAGATCGCATCTAGACCATCAAATTATGATCGGCTCGCTCCAGAGCCATCCGAATGCACACACAATGTCCAGATCAAGCTCGGATTATATTTGATCAATTCGATCATGACCAGAAGCTCTTTCAACCGTCGGATTGTGCAAAATATTAGCCTATCATGCCTAATCAAGCCCCAGCTGTCCGATCGTGATCAGCTTGAATCAGAGCCATCGGATCATGACCAGTCCATGGAGCAGTGCCGTGGACCATATGAAACTTTAGGGGAAATGATAGATGGATTTATGCAAGCTATTATGGACTGGCGATCTGCGATAGACTGTGTGGGCCTGGTGCATGCATGGCTTATGTATGCGCGCATCCACGTGGCTCGTGCACATCAGCCTAAGGGCCCCTTTGACGGGCTCAAGGGCCATGCTATCCTACTCTAACATTTCTTTGTGCATAATTTCTCCGTCTGAACTTTGTTTCGGCTATTTGTGGATTTGTTAGATTCCATTGATCATCTTGGACCTTATTCTGGACTTATTATGGACCAAATCTTAAGGCATTTTTCTCAACACTCTCTCATGCCAGTAGACTGCCCATGGATTGGGCTTATGCTGGACTAGCATAAATCAATGCGCACCACGTATGCCCACCCATGAAATCGCATCGTGCACCATGATTTTTGCCCATGGACCATTAAGGGTCCATGAAGATCGCGTAGACCACAACGTCTCGCATGATCTACCATGTACCGCATCAGATCTCGTATGGGCCATGCATGCTGCTGGCCATGCTTGTGTGCCTGCCTAGGCCACACGCCTACCTAGGCTATGCACCCACATGGGCCGCTGGCGCTTGGGCCATGCTTGTTCGTTAGGCCAGGCCCTACTATGGGCCCCCACTTTTTTCTTTTCTTTTTTTTCATGTGGGCTTTCTTTTGGACTTTTTTTGGACTTCTTGGATCTTGATTTTGTCTTGTTATTGGATGGATTAGGCTCCACCACCTAACAACTTTTCCACTTGAAGACTAAAGCATCCAAACGTGCATCCACCTAAAATAGAAAAAATAAACTTTCATAATATAAGTATTCTGTGCGACACCTCCTTTCAACTAACTTCAGAGGCCAATTGAGGCCATACATAGCCCTAATTTCTCTATAGTGACTACTTTGGTCAACATATCGATTGAATTTTTTGAGTCTTAAATCTTTTCTAATGACAAGCTTCCATCTTCAAGCAATATCCTGATGAAATAATATCTTAGTTGTATGTGCTTTGTTCTTGCATGGAACATAGGATTCTTTGCAAAATGAATAGTACTCCGACTATCACTAAATAGTACACTGTAATTCTGGCTCTTTATCCAGTCCTTTCAGTAAATTCTACAGTCAAATCATCTTCTTGCTGGCTTTTATAATTTCAACATACTCGAATTTGATGGTAGAAAGAGCCATGATATTCTGTAGCTATGAAACCTAGCTTACTATTATCCCACCAATAGTAAAATCATACCTAGTCATGCTCCTCCCGGTATCGGCATCACCATTTAGGTTTGCATCCATAAATTCTTATAGTGCCTGACTGCTCTCCTGTAGCATATGCTGACGTCTTTGGTACCTTTTATCCCAAGAATTTATTTTGCTGCACCCATGTCCTTCATTGCAAACACTCTTAAGAGCTTCCTTTTTCATCTTTCAATCTCTCACTTATTCAGCCTGGCTATCAGAATATCATCAACATACAAGAGTAAGATAATAAAACTACCATCGAGTATCTTGATATAATAGCAATAATCTTCCTAGTACCTTGCAAAATCATTATTAGTCATGAATCCATCAAATTTCTTGTACCATAATCTAAGAGCTTGTTTCAAACTATTCAAGCTCTTTCTCAACTTGCACACGGGATCTTTCTTATCAAGGATTACAAAGCCAATAGGCTACTGCATATATATATATATATCTTCATGTATCTCACTATGTAGGAAAGTAGTAGTAACATCTAACTATTCTAAGTATAAATTTTCAGCTGCTACAATACTTAGAATCACTCTAACAGTAGAAAGCTTAATAAAAGAAGAAAATATTTTACTATAGTCCATACCTTCTTTCTATTGGAAGCCTTTCATAACTAACCTGGCCTTGTACCTCTTGCTGCCATCATGCTCTTCCTTAATCTTATAAACCTACTTGTTGTGTAGAGCCTTCTTTCCTTCCAGTAGTGTGGTGAGCTTCCAAGTCTGATTCTTCTTCAAGGATTGCATCTCGTTCTTCATGGCTAGCTCCTACTAAATCGAATCTTTGCTCTGCATTGTTTTCTCGTAGCATTCAGGTTCACCGCCATTTGTTAACAATAGTTAATGAAGAGAAGGTGAATACCTTTCTAATGGTTTTGAGATTCTTATAGATCTCCTTGGCTGAGGTGTCTCTAGTATTGGTTTAGGATCTTCATTAGTTCTTTTGGCAATATCATCCTTTATGATAGCTTCCAACTCGACTTGTTTATTCTCATTGACTGGCTCTTGTATACCTTTAAGATCATCCTTGTCCTTATAGAGGCTTCTTTCATTGAAGATTGCATCTTTGCTTTTGATGATTTTTCTATCTTGCTCATTTCAAAACTTGTAGCCAAATTCATCAGTGCCAAAGCCAATAAAAAAAGTACTTTTTTAATTTTGCATCAAGCTTGTCTCTCATTTTATCATCGACGAGCACATAAGAGAGACAACTGAAGACCTTTAGGTAAGATAAACTTAGGGATTTTTCTATCCACTCTTCTTCTGGTAGCTTACAATCAATAAGGACTGAGGGACCTATATTTAATAAATAGGCAATAGTTCTAACTGCCTCAACCCAGAATATTTTGGGCAAATCAATATGAATCCTCATGCTCCTGGCTCTCTCGTTCAAGATTCGGTTCATACGCTCAACTACTCTATGCTGTTATGGCATACTTGAGATGGTCTTCTCCATCTTGACTCTACTTGCTGCATAGAACTCTTTAAATTTTGTGCTATCATATATGCCACTATTGTCTGATCTCAGGTACTTGATTTTCTTGTCAGACTCATTCTCCACCGGACTTTTCCAATTCCTGAAAGTAGCAAACATATCAGATTTATTTTTTAGAAAATAAATTCATATCTTTCTGATGGAATTGTTGATGAATGTTACATACTATCGCGAGCCTCCAAGGGATATGACCAGAGAGGGACCCCACACATTTGTGTATACAAGCTCTAGCTTTCTTGCCTTTAGTGTTTTGCCAATCTTGGAGAAACTGACCTTCTTCTGCTTTCCAAGAATACAATTCTCGTAGAGACCAACATTAGGAAGCTTTAAACCTATCAGCTTTTCCTTCTTCAACAGTATCTGCATACCTTTCTCACTCATATGACACAATCTGCAATGCCACAACTCTGAGTCTATCTATACTAGTACCATTAAATCTCTGATACTATTGATCATGTAGAGGGTACCCATCTTTCTACCTCATGCTATCACCATAGCACCTTTGGTGATCTTCCAAGAGCCACCAACAAAAGTTATGATATATCCTTCAACATCCAACTATCCAACTGAATAAGATTTCTCTTTAAACTTGAAATATGTCTAACATTTTTTGGCTTCCATACCGACTGGTTCGGCATCTTTATATGCACATCATCTTTTTCCACAACATCCAACGATTCATCAACAATGAGATAAATCTTTCCAAAATCTTTGGTAGTGTAATTCATCATGCACTTTTTCTATGAGATGGAGTGAAACAAAGCTCTAGAGTCTAAGATCCATGACTCCATCAGACTGTCTATGTTGAGGATTAAGGTATCAGTTGCTGCCTCTATTGTCATATTGATAGATTCCTCATTTTATCCTTTATTATTTTTCTTGCCCAGTAGTTCTTTCTGGTGTGCTCTTTCTTATTGTAGTACCAACAGCCATCATCTTTTGATCTTGATTGGCTTCTTTATTTGGACTTGGATCTCCCACGATCTTTGTTGTCTTGTATAGTTCTTCTTCTGCCTTCTTAAGTAATCAAGGCAGAACCAAAGTTTTTTTTTTATTCTCTTCTCCTGATATCATTACTAAGAATCAGATTTTGGACTTCTTCAAATCTTAGCTTGCTTAAGCAACAAAAATTACTCACAGCAGTCATAGTAGCACTCCAACTCTTGGGCAAAGAATATAGTAAAATTAAAGCACGAACTTCATTCTTAAAATTAATTTTAATAGAGCTTAACTATCTAGTAATCAAATTAAATTCATTGATGTGATTAGTATATTGATAGATTCCTCATTTTATCCTTTATTATTTTTCTTGCCCAGTAGTTCTTTCTGGTGTGCTCTTTCTTATTGTAGTACCAACAGCCATCATCTTTTGATCTTGATTGGCTTCTTTATTTGGACTTGGATCTCCCACGATCTTTGTTGCATTGTATAGTTCTTCTTCTGCCTTCTTAAGTAATCAAGGCAGAACCAAAGTTTTTTTTTTATTCTCTTCTCCTGATATCATTACTAAGAATCAGATTTTGGACTTCTTCAAATCTTAGCTTGCTTAAGCAACAAAAATTACTCACAGCAGTCATAGTAGCACTCCAACTCTTGGGCAAAGAATATAGTAAAATTAAAGCACGAACTTCATTCTTAAAATTAATTTTAATAGAGCTTAACTATCTAGTAATCAAATTAAATTCATTGATGTGATTAGTAATAGACGCACCTTCGAGCATCTTCAAATTGAATAGACGATGCATAAGATATATCTTATTGGAGACTGAAGGCTTCTTATATATATTAGACAGAGCCTTTATCAAATCAACTATCATCTTTTTCTCTAGGATATTGAACATGACATTCTTGGCCAACATCAATCGGATAACTCATAAGGCCTGGTAGTCTAATAATTTTCAATGTACTTGTCATATCTCGGCAGGCTTCTTTCCTAGTAGCGATAAGTGAAGCTTCTTCTGGTATAGATAGCCCTCAATTTGTATCTTTCAAAATCTAAAATCTTTTTTATCAAACCTATTGATCTTAACTTTTCCTTCGTCTCCTACCATCACCCAATTTTTTTTTCAAACTTGAGACTTTGATACCATTTGTTAGGATCAATTGAAAAGAGTATTACAGAACGATGCACATCGGATACAGTAGTCATAGAAGAAAGAAGAAAAAAATCTATAAAATATAAAATATACAAGCATAAAACATAAAATATTTATATGGTTCTAAGTTGTTTGCTCCTACATCCATGGCCATATAAAATAATATTTTCACTAAGAATAGGAAGTTACAAAAAATTTACAAGAGATGAGAAGAAAGAAAAAATACACTTTTTTTCTCTCTTCTGAATGTAAGAACAGTCCCAAAAGGAAGAAGAAAAATTTCTTCTAGAGATACCTCACTCACCTGATGATACTATAGGATTGCTCATGAGAAAAGGACCCAAGCCTTCTCCTTTTTTCTCTCTTCCTCTCTCTTTTTTCTCTCTTAGAAAAGCCTGTTGTTCTCAAGATGTTCTTTGCATTCTACCAAGCCATATGTGCCCACAGGCTTTTTTAAAGTCCTCTAATCAAGCCCAATTTGAGTACAACATGCCTTTGATCATGTCTACACACCCATAGTCATCAGATCAAGAGCCCTGATCATCGCTCACATTCTCTATCATTGGATTACACTCTCCCATGCTTGTAGACCACCCATGGACCAAGCTTATGCTAGACCAGCACAAATTCACATGTACTCACCTACAAAATCCCATCGTGCGCTATGATTTTTATCTATGGACCATTAAGGATCCATGGCAGTCATGCGGACCACGACATCTCAAGCGGTCTACCATGGACTATGTCAGATCTCATGTAGGCCGTGCCTGTGCTAGGACTGCACACCTGCTTGGGCTGCATGGCCATCTAGGCCATGCACCTGCATGGACCACTAGCGCCAATTCGCTGAGCCGGGCCCTTATTAGATATGTGTGTCCTAGAAGCCAAAATTGACTGACATTTGTAATACACTTCTAAGAATAAAATTATAATTTTGACTATAAATAATAAAATAGATTATTTTCTATCACATATGTGTATTTAGTGTTTGTGATACATCCCTTGAGTTAATGGTAATGATAATTCTTATTTTCAAGAGTTGAAAATTTAAGACAAAAATTTTCATTGTTAACTCATAAAAATGTTCCTGACCATAGGATCATCATGAGGATGGTGATTGATCCAAAAGATTAGTGTACAATCGCTTCTTTATAGTAGATGAGTCTTAAGTCTATGGTGTGGAGACACCAGAGCAAGAGTACAGATACTCATTAGAGAATGAGGGCACTGAGCGTGACCACCTCGAGTAGTCATTAGGAAGTCTACCTTCTCGTCAATGACTGACTCGATGCTGCAGTAGTGTGTCTGGTTCTTTGACCTGAGGTGCATCGGCAGTTCACCTTGAGGGTGTTATAGTTTGACTACACCATTACTCGGTCTCCTAGTCATTCAGAATCCTGAGGTGTATGTTGGCTATAGCATGTTCATTGTAGGAATTGGATTGCATCAAGATGGAATCTATCTACCTCGGTGGTAGAGGAGCAGCCCTATGATGATCATGAGAATCAAGTCCAGAAGCCCATGGCCATGGTAGAGTGAAATAATAGAAAGAGTTTCTATTTAGATTTTCACATTGGACTCGAATCGAAATGATTACATCATATGACAGAAACTAGGGTTTGACGAGTTCACCTTAACCCTAATCTGATCGGGGCTCAAGATAGAAGAACTTAATCACATAAGGTAGCTGCACCAAGAGGTTCATTTTTAGCTCTGATGGGTTGCCACCATATACTGCTAGGTGTCACTGGTGGATTTTGGGAGCAATTAGAATGATTTAGATGATCGATCATTCTAGCTGTTCGAAATCAGAAGAGTTCTGATCCATCGAAAGGAGTTTCGATGATGTCGATGATAGAGATCATGACATATCCCATTACCATATAGAACTGAACCTAACTGGATCACACAAATAAGGGTTTGAATCTGGTGATCATCAATTGAACTGATCCAGTTCAATTGATCTGAATGAGATTCAATTAGGTTCAAGAAAATCGTGCTAGCACTCGATTGAACCTAACGTTCTTCTTTTACTATCATAAATAAGTTGTCCTGACTGAGCCAAAGGAAGTTTGTGCTCAATCAGAGGCCTTCATATGGTCTGACTGGAGCTTGTCCAAGTCAGAAAAAGGTTGTCTTATTTTAAATAAATTTGACATTACCTGCCATTTTTGGTCACCTGCCATTTCTTGTTCTTTGACTTTGGTCAAAAGTCTGACCTTTGACTGGTCAAATATTGACCATTGACACTTTGACTTTTGACCACATGTCATGCACCTATTGGAGAGCTGGTGGGGGCTTGTCCCTGTCCAGTCCAGAATCATTTGGCAAGGCAGAGGAAGGTGCATGCCACCCTTGGCGTGTGCCCAAGTTGGAGGCGCCTAGGAGTCCCTATTGGAGGAAGGACTCCATCTCCTTTTTGGATTCCAATTAGAGTTCTCCTAAGAACCAACTTTGACTGGTCTTAGGCACCTCTAAGGAGGAATCCAGGGGCTCTACTCTATTTAGATCTGATTCATCCAATCAATCAGATTTAGATCTGATTTCACAAAGGGATTGTGATTGGTTGGAAAGAAGAGGAGTTGGATCACAGCACAGTCTATAAATAAGACCCTGCTGCGCCCAACTTTTTAAGTGATTGAAATTTCATTAGCCCATGCCCCAAGGCTGCCTCTCTCTCCTCCTCCATGCCAAACCTCTTCCTCTCCTCTCCTCTCCATGTCCAAAAGGAAAGTTTTGGGACTTCAGTTTGGTGCGATCCAGATCAAGAGAAAGGCGACAAGAAAGCTAGAAGGCTGCACTGCTGCAAAGGACGACTGCTGATCTTCAAAAGGAGTTTTGAAGATCCTCCAGATCAGATCCAGATCTAATTTTTGGAGACATGATAGAGAAGAAGAGGATCTCTAGATCCAATCCTGAGTGGATATGGTAGAGGCCAGGCACTTGCGTGGCTAGATCCAGAACCTTCCGCTGCATACAGGATCATCAACGGGTAATAGGATTACCCAAATCAAGGTAAATTAAATTTAGATTTAATTTAATCTTAATTTTATTTTAATTTATTAAAATAATAATTAGATCTAAAAATATCTTAGATCTAATTTAGATCAAGAAAAAATTTTTTGAAATATATCTCTTGATCTCTTGATCTGATCAGATCTGAACGAACCTGGACTCGAAAAATCAGGATTTTTCCCTTCAACTGGTATCAGAGCCAAGGTTCTAAAATTTTAGATCTAGATTTTAAATTTATTTTAATTAAAAATAAGTGATTTTAGATGTCACATGAGATGTGATCAGATCTAAAATTAGAAAAAATTAAAAAATTAAATTAATTTGGATCTAAGATCTAGAAAATATGAGATACATGACTAGTTCTAAAATAGAATAGTTCTATAGAATAGTCTTGTATGTCATTTTTTTAATTTGATTAAATCATATTTTAGATCTATTTATTTACTATTTTTTGATATTATAATATTATAATAATATCTAAAAAATAAAAAAATAAATTATTTAATTTTAAATATCATATGAGATATGATTGATGCATGTCTAGACTAGTTGTAGAATAGTTCTACATAATTATCTAGATTAGAATTTATTTTGATAAGATCAATTTAAATCTAATTTTTTAGATTATTATGAGATAATTTAGATCTGAAAAATGCATGCATGATACATGAGATGTATGCAAAATATGCCATGAATTAGATCTAATTTGTTATATGAGATATATGATATAGATCTAAAACTAGTTTTGTATAGTTATTGCATGTTCCTGATTAAGGCGTTCCTCTTGGCCGTCCGATCATAAGAACGAAGAAGGATTTAAAGGCCCTCTCCTTCCATTCGATGGGGTGTTCTTATGATGTGTAGGGGTGCTGCGCGTTCGTCCTTAATCAGAAATCCCAAAACTTACTTTCTGCAAAATCCTAGATCCTGAAATCCCTAGGATTTATTGTGCATATTTTATTTATGAACCCTAC
Source organism: Cocos nucifera (assembly GCA_006176705.1). Classification (NCBI taxonomy): domain Eukaryota; kingdom Viridiplantae; phylum Streptophyta; class Magnoliopsida; order Arecales; family Arecaceae; genus Cocos; species Cocos nucifera. Next base: position 531,637 of record QRFJ01000435.1, on the reverse strand, counting down.
TTAATTAAAAATTAAGATTATGGAAATATTAATTAGGTCTAAAATTGAGAATTTTAGATCTAAGACATATTCATAATACTGGGTTCGGGCTTGGGTAGCTCAATTAGGTCTAAGCGGTTGATCAAACCGAATCAAGAGTTGGTTAGATGGGATCAACAATGCTTAAATTGACCAGCCTAATAGGATTAAGTCTGGGTCAAGATCGAGTCACGATCAAGCAAGACCTAATTAGGCTCAGAGGTTAGAGTCTGGATTGTAGGCTAACCCAATTGGTTCTGGCTCAATAATTTGGTGTCTAAGGTAAGTTTGGCACAGACGACCGACTGGTTTTTAATTGGAAGCTACTCGACCTGAATGCATTCTTGTACGAGTTAATGGCATATTCCTTCCACCGGTCTCACTTACCTGGCCATATCTGTTGACACAGTTCTGATCTGAGGTGGTCAATAATCCGAGCTAACCCATGCCACTAGGTTAGTCATAATTGTTATGACTATGACAAGTCTAGTTTAATGAGACCTGAATCAATTCTCCCTAAGAAAAGATTAAGTCTGAGGTCTTCCACCATTGTAGATGTGCGGGCCCTTCCCGGGGTTGATTGTTCTCGGCTGGATACAGTGGCTCAGTTGCACCGAAAGATGCAACCATGTCTATTAGGCATTGGATGCTATGGGCTGGAGGATGAGTTGGGCTCAATATTTTGGATACGGTGAGAGACTCAATTAGGAAATCCAGTCTATGCAAATGGTGGGTCTGACTTAACTAAGGAGTGGATCAATATTTCGGATACGGTGAGATTCATGAATTAGAGATCCAAGTTTGGGTGCACCATGATTAGAGAATCATTGAACAAGAGTTGTTCACTCATTGGCTAACCCATCACCAATAACTGTTAGGTGAGGTGATGAGTCAGTTGGTGAGACCGCACCATCCACTAGAAATCATTAATCATGGAGATTTTTGCATCTCTACAGAGGGAGTGTAGGGATCCTAGAAAATAGTGGGAGCTAATTTATTTAAAAATAAAATTTTTAAATAAATTGGTCAAGTCATAATTACAGTATCTAACTAGAATCTTTGACTCTCTATAGAAAAATGTCTGCGTCCAACCCATTAGCACGTATCCTGGACACACATAGACTGACCGGACCAAATTATAAAGATTGGCTCAGGAACTACAAAATCATTTTGGGTTTCGAGAAGTTAACCCATGTATTGGACCAGGACCCTCCCACCTTACCAGCTCCGTCCATCCACTGAACAGAGAGCGTCTCTAGAAAAATGGATAGACGAAGATAATAAGGCCAGATATTACATGTTGGGCTCGATGTCTGATGAGCTCCAGCGCCAACATGAAGATATCGGGACTGCTCGCCAAATGTTGGCTCACCTGCAGGAGATGTTTGGTGAACAGAGTCGCGCAGCCAAGTATCAAGTCACGAAATGACTTTTTAAGGCTAAGATGCATGATGGGCAGTCAGTCCAAGATCACTGTCTGATGATGATCAAGGACATGGAAGAGCTTGAGAAGCTCGGTGTGAAGTTAGACTTGGATCTGCAGAATGATATTATTCTGCAATCCTTGACTGATGCATATGGGCAATTCATCATGAATTACCACATGCATAAACTTCAAAATTCCTTGGCCGAATTAATGAATATGCTGGTTACCGCTGAGCTTTCTATGAAAGGTTCTAAAGGCTCAGTTCTTGCTATGGAACGGACTTCTTCCAAAAGAAAGTCTTATGGAAAGAAAAAGAAGTCTGCAAAAAAGCAAAAGGTGGAAGGAGGAAAGAAGAAGAAGGCAGAGCCGAAGAAAAAGGCCGATGTCAAAGGAAAGTATTTCCATTGCAACAGCGACGGCCATTGGAAGCGGAACTGCCCTACTTACCTGGCCACCCTGAAGAACAAGAAGGAAGGTCCTTCTGGAGGTATGCTCGTTATTGAGTCTAACCTTACGGTTTCTTCTGCATCCAGTTGGGTGCTTGACTCTGGTTCTAGTGCTCATCTGTGCACTTCCATGCAGGGTCTTGAGGATAGCAGGAGGCTGAGGGATGGAGACATGATCCTACGCATCGGTAATGGAGCAAGAGTTGCTGCAGTAGCCGTGGGAACATACCCTCTTCGATTACCATCTGGTTTAGACTTAGTTTTGAAAGACTGTTATTATGTGCCTGCAGCTAGCAGGAATTTGATTTCTGTTTCATGCTTAGCACAAGAAGGCTATGTGATTACCTTCTTTAAGGACCATTGTAACATTCTTTATGAAAGAAATAAAATTGCAAATGGTTTCCTTATTAATGGTCTTTATCAGCTACATATTGATGTACCTATTCTAACTATCGAGCAAAACGTGAATGCCAAACGACCTAGGGATAGTCCAAACGATAGATATCTATGGCACCTAAGATTAGGTCATATAGCAGAAGATAGGATCAACAAATTGGAGAAAAATGGGCTATTGAGTCCATTGACTTTCGAGTCATATCCAACTTGTGAATCTTATCTTCAAGGCAAAATGACTAAACTCTCCTTTTGTTGGACATGGGGAAAGGGCCACAGATCTCCTTGCCCTAGTACATACTGATGTGTGCGGCCCATTTGATGTGCCGGCTAGAGGCAATTTTGTCTACTTCATTACTTTTATCGATGATCTGTCTAGGTATGGGTATGTGTATCTTATGAGACACAAGTCTGAAGCTTTTGAAAAGTTCAAAGAATTCAGACATGAAGTAGAAAAATAAACTGAAAAAAACCCATTAAGGTTCTTCGATCAGATCGAGGAGGTGAATACCTTAGCCGAAAATTCCTAGACTATCTCAAGAAAAATGGCATAGTCTCTCAATGGACTCCACCAGGAACACCTCAACTCAACGGGGTTTCAGAATGGAGAAATCGGACTCTATTGGATATGGTCCGATCCATGATGAGCTTCACAGACCTTCCCTGATTTTCTTTGGGGACACTTCATTGTTAACTTCAATTTATCTACTGAATAGGGTTTCCCTCTAAAACCGTTCCTACCACACCGTATGAGATATGGCATGGTAAGAAACCAAGTCTGAGTCATCTCAGAATTTGGGGTTGTCCGGCTCATGTCAAAAGACAACAAGCGGACAAGTTAGAGTTTAGGTCCTTTAGAGCTCGATTCATAGGATATCCTAAAGAGTCATTAGGATACTATTTCTACATTCCAGAAGACCACAATGTGATTGTGAGTCGACATGCCATCTTTCTTGAAAAATAGTTTATTCAAGATAGCGGCATTGGAAAGCAGATTAAGCTTGATGAGAAAGTCTCACAAGTACAACGAGCTAAGGACCAATTGGAACCAAATCAGGTTGAGCCAATAAGAACACTACCTCCTCCACCTCGTAGATCGGAAAGAGTTTTCCATCCCCTGAAAGATACTTAGGTATTATTTCAGAGGAAGTAGAGAAAATGTTCCTCGTAGGTAATGGTGCTCATGGTGATGATCCCAAAACCTACAACGAGGCGATATCAGATATCGACTCCGAGAAATGGCTAGAGGCAATGCAGTCAGAAATTGACTCGATGCACTCAAACCAAGTCTGGACCTTGGTAGATCCACCAGAAGGTATAGTACCTATTGGGTGTAAATGGATCTTCAAGAGAAAGATTGGTGCAGATGGAAATGTGGAGACATTCAAGGCTAGACTAGTGGCAAAAGGTTATAGTCAACGTGCGAAGGCATTGACTATCAGGATACCTTTTCCCCAGTGGCTATGCTAAAATCCATCCGCACATTGCTTGCCGTTGCAGCCTATTTCGATTATGAAATATGGCAAATGGACGTGAAAACGGCATTCTTAAATGGATATCTTGAGGAAGATATCTATATGGAACAGCCGCTAGGTTTCACATCCAGTGATACTGATCACAAGGTTTGCAAGCTGCAAAGGTCCATATATGGACTTAAGCAAGCATCTCGGAGCTGGAACACTCGTTTCAATGATGTGATCAAAATGTTTGGTTTCATCAAAAATGAAGAGGAACCATGTGTCTTTCAAAAAGGTCAGTGGGAGCGCTGTTGTCTTCCTCGTATTGTACGTGGATGACATCCTCCTTATTGGGAATGATATTCCCATGTTGACATAGTCAAAATATGGTTGTCCAAGGAATTCTCCATGAAAGACCTAGGTGAAGCATCCTTTATTCTAGGAATTAAGGTCTATAGGGATAGACCGAATAGGATGCTAGGACTTTCACAGAAGATGTACATAGAGGAAAGTACTAAAGAGGTTTAGTATGGAAAACTCTAAGAGGGGATTAATACCCTTCAGACATGGTATTCATCTTTCCAAGAAGATGTGCCCTAGCACACCTGAGGAAATAGAACGCATGAGCAAGATCCCTTATGCTTCTGCAATAGGGAGCCTCATGTATGCCATGCTATGTACACGACCTGATATAGCCCATGCTGTGAGTGTCACAAGCAGATATCAGTCAAATCCAGGTGAAGAACACTGGACTTCTGTGAAATGTATCCTTAAGTACTTGAGAAGAACTAAGGATATGATGTTGGTCTTTGGTAATGGAGAACTCCAAGTCCAGGGATACACAGACTCGGATTTCATGTCCGATATAGATGATCGAAAGTCGACATCTGGGAGTCTGTTTGTGTGCAATGGTGGTGCTGTCAGCTGAAAGAGTTTCCAAGCAAACGTGATAGCAGATTCCACCATGGAAGCAGAATATATCGCTGCATCAGAGGCTGCGAAGGAAGCATTCTGGTATAAGAAGTTTGCTGCATAGAAATTGGAGTAATGCCATCAGATGCCATTCCTCTATACTGCGACAACAATGGCACCATAGCCCTTGCTAAGGAGCCGAGGTCTCACCAGAAATCCAAGCACATTGAGCGGCGATACCACCTCATCCGCGATTACCTCGAGAAGGGTTATGTCGAGGTCAAGAGAGTCAACTCCACAGATAATGTGGCAGACCCACTTACAAAGCCGTTGGGCCAGCAGAAGATCGAAGCCCACCTTGAGAAGATGGGACTTAGACTTGTAGCCAATTGGCTTTAGGACAAGTGGGAGATTGTTAGATATATGTGCCCTAGAAGCCAGAATTGGCTGACACTTGTAATACACTTCTAGGGGCAAAATTATAATTTTGACTATAAATCAATAAAATGGGTTATTTTCTATCACATATGTGTATTTAGTGTCTGTGATACATCCTTTGAGTTAATGGTAATGATAATTCATATTTTCAAGAGTTGAAAATTTAAGACATGAATAATCATTATTAACTCATAAAATGCTCCCGACCATAGGATCATCACGAGGATGGTGATTGATCCAGAAGGTTGGTGTACAATCGCTTCTCTTTAGTAGATGAGTCTTGAGTCTACGGTGTGGAGACACCGGAGCGAGAGTACAGGTACTCGTTAGAGAATGAGGGCACTGAGCGTGACCACCTCGAGTAGTCATTAGGAAGTCTACCTTCTCGTCAATGACTGACTCGATGCTGCAGTAGTGTGTCTGGTTCTTTGACCTGAGGTGCATCGGCAGTTCACCTTGAGGGTGTTATAGTTTGACTACACCATTACTCGATCTCCTAGCCATATGGAATCCTGAGGTGTATGTTGGCTATAGCATGTTCATTGTAGGAACTGGATTGCATCAAGATGGAATCTATCTACCTCGGTGGTAGAGGAGCAGCCCTATGATGATCATGAGAATCAAGTCCAGAAGCCCATGGCCATGGCAGAGTGAAATAATAGAAAGAGTTTCTATTTAGATTTTCACATTGGACTTGAATCGAATGATTACATCATATGACAGAAACTAGGGTTTGACGAGTTCACCTTAACCCTAATCTGATCGGGGCTCAAGATAGAAGAACTTAATCACACAGGTAGCTGCACCAAGAGGTTCGCATTCAGCTCTGATGGGTTGCCACCATATACTGCTAGGTGTCACTGGTGGATTTTGGGAGCAATTAGAATGATTTAGATGATCGATCATTCTAGCTGTTCGAATCAGAAGAGTTCTGATCCATCGAAAGGAGTTTCGATGATGTCGATGATAGAGATCATGACATATCCCATTACCATACAGAACTGAACCTAACTGGGTCACACAAATAAGGGTTTGAATCTGGTGATCATCAATTGAACTGATCCAGTTCAATTGATCTGAATGAGATTCAATTAGGTTCAAGAAAATCGTGCTAGCACTCGATTGAACCTAACGTTCTTCTTTTACTATCATAAATAAGTTGTCCTGACTGAGCCAAAGAAGTTTGTGCTCAATCAGAGGCCTTCATATGGTCTGACTGGAGGTTGTCCAAGTCAGAAAAGGTTGTCTTATTTTGTAAGACATTACACCTGCCATTTTTGGTCACCTGCCATTTCTTGTTCTTTGACTTTGGTCAAAAGTCTGACTTTTGACCCTTGGACATCTACCCATGTGTCATGCACCTATTGGAGAGCTGGTGGGGGCCTGTCCCCCTACCAGAACCTGGCAAGGAAATGGAGGGCACACGCCAGGATGGCGTGCATGCCCAAGTTGGAGGCGCCTAGGAGTCCCATACGGATGGGACTCCAGGTCTCCTTTTTGGATTCCAATTAGAGACCCTTATCTAAGAACTTCGAACTAGTCTTAGGTACCATCTAAGGATGAATTTAGAGCACTCCATCTAAGGAGGAATCCAGGGGACTCTATTCCCACCAATCAGATTTAGATCTGATTTCACAAAGGGTTGTGATTGGTTGGGAAGATGCAGCACTGCATGGCATAGTAGGGTCTATAAATAAATCCTATCTGCACCCAACTTTTTATGAGTTCTCCTTAGACCATGCCCCAAGGCTGCCCCTCTCCCTCCTCCATGCCATCCTTTGATCCTCTCTCTCCTCTTCATGCCTAAGGAAAGTTAGGCTTCAGTTTGATGCGATCCAGGCAAGAAAAGGCTGACGAGAAAGGAAGAAGGCAGCACTGCTGCAGAGATAACTACTGATCTTCAGAAGGAGTTTTGAAGATCTTCCAAATCAGATTTAGATTTAATTTTTGAAGAAGTGATAAAGAAGGAGAAGATCTCCAGATCCAATCCAAGTGGATATCGGTAGAAGCCAGGCACTTACGTGGCTAGATCCAGAATCTTAGGCAATCAGCAGGATCATCGAAGGATAATCGAATTACCCAAATCAAGGTAATATTAATTTAGATTTAATTTAATTTAATTTTTTTATTTATCAAATCATAAAATTAGATTTGAAAAGTGTCAGATCTGATTTGGATCTAAGAAAAATTTTTTAAAATATATCTCTCGATCAAATCAGATTTGAACGAACTTGATCCGAAAAATCTGATTTTCTCCTTCAGCCCTACTGTGGGCTCTCTTTTTTTTTTCCTTCTTTTTTTTCACATGAGCTTTCTTTTGGGTTTTTTCTGAACTTCTTGGATCTTGATTTTATCCTATTATTAGATAGATTAGGCTCCACCACCCAACACGTTATCCCCTTCTTCTGATTCTTCATTATCATCCTCATCTTTGAATGTGGATTTAAGAGCCATGGCCCTTTTTTTCGTCTTCCTCTTTACTATGTTACTTCATGGTTAACTCATGAGTCATGAGAGAACCAAGAAGTTCTTCTAGTGGTAAGGTATTGAGGTCTTTGGCCTTTTGAATTATTGTAACTTTGGCTTCCAATGCTCTAGAATGATCTAAAAAATTTACGAACAAACTCACTATTAGTATAGGATTTGTCTAAATATTTTAGACCATTAATAATATTAGTAAATCTAGTAAATATTTTAGTAATAGTTTCATTTTATTTTATTTTGAATAATTCATACTTATGTACAAGCATATTAATCTTAGACATTTTAACTTGATTTAGTATCCCAATGGGTAACCTTTAATATATCTCATATTTTTTGAACTGAAATATAAGTAGAAATTCTATTGAAATTATTTGCATTTAATGAATAATAAATAACATTCATGGTCTTTGCATTGAGCTGGGCAATTTTCTTATCTAAGTCATCCTAATCTTTTTTAGATTTGGGAGTGACAATGCCATTTACCATAATTGTGGGTGTGCATGGGCTATTAATTATGATACTTCAAAGATCACAATTAAGTTCTTGGATGAAAATCTGCATGTGTGCTTTTGAATATGTGTAATTTATGCCATTGAATAAAGAGGATTTGTTTGTCGACTACCGTTTAGCAGGAGAGACTCCAATTTGGGCTTCCATATGATCTTTAACTCTTGATTGTTAGATCAAAAAAGGGCTAGGTACTAATCTCTGACATCATTTGTTGTCCAAATAGACAACTTAAGAGGGGGGATGAATTGAATTTTTCAAAATTTAAAGACTAATATACATTGAATTTAAATTAAGTGTAGCTATGGTTAAATAAGAGCAATGACATAGAAGTATATATGAAGTTATAAGGAAGAGCAATATGGAAAACTATCAGGACCTATATAAACACATAAACTTATAAGGATTCGGCACCAAACCCAATACCTACGTCCACTACCTAATCCACCCTTGAGAATTTTACTATAATTTTTCTTAGATTATAACTTGATTTTTTTTTGGACTCACAATCAAAATTTTATTGATTTTCTTAGTGAAAATTAACCAAAATCATCCCTTTAAACCACTCCTAGGCTGATGCACAAGTATACTCTAATTTAAGGCTTGAATGGGCTTTTCCCAATGTTTCAATTCCAATTAAAACTCAAATATAGCAAGAAAGAGATACAATATTAAAATACAATGAAAAAGCTCCTAAAGAGCATTGCTAAAAGTCGTTGAGGCTCGTGTGAGATTTGTCGAGGAAGCTTTGGACTAAATGTTCTCTTCTTCTTCTAAAAACCACTTCAAAGCTTTAAGAATTGGTGGTTGAAAAGTTATAGCTCTCTCTTGAATACACACTTAATACTTTTTAGGTTTTCTCTTTACTTTTCTCTTTCTATATGTTCTTCAATGTACTAGAAAGCTTTTAAACTATCTTAATTAAAATGTTGAAAAATTAATTTCTAGCCATTAGAGATTAAAAACTAGCTGTTAGAATCATTCTGCATAATTCTGGAACTTCTGCAAAACTAGCTATTAAAGCTGTTAGCTATAGTTGAGTTGACTCGGATCAAGTAGGAGTCGACTCGAACTAACTTGGAGTTGACCCAAGATAAGTTAAGGTCGACTCAAGATCTTGTCTGAAGAATTTGACTTTCTATCTTTTCTAAGATAGTCGGCTTGGCTACTGAGGGTTGACTCAAAGTTGGGTCAACTTAAGATGAATTACAGTCAACTCAAGCTCCAGACTAAAAAATTTAACACTCTATCTTGCCCAAGAAGGTTGACTTATACTTCTAGGGGTTGACTCACTGACCGTGTCACTTAATAATTATGTGCTAGAGTCGACTCTTTAAAGCTTGAAGTTAGTTTTTGACTTTCTCAACTTGATTTCACATGATGTAGCTTCCCAAATTTGCTGCCTTTGGCTCCAATTTTTAGCATTTATATGAAATTATCGGAGAGTGATTTTAGCTTCCTGAAATATTCTCAATATGTACTTCAACAACTCTACTAAAATTCAAACTTAAATTTTATATATTCATCAAAATCAATCCTTAGATCAATAGTAGAGACCCTTGGATGGTGCTTGGAGGTGGCAAGAGGATCCCCCCACCCTCATATCCTGACACTCTTGGGTTGGGATTAGTAGAGAAAGGACCTGCTCTACCAGCTGGTCTCCAAATATGCGAGTCACCAAAGCAATGTTCCATCTCCATGCTCTAGGCTCAAATAGGTCAAACACCTACCTAACAATCCCCTCCATACTCACGGGAGTTGGCCACTGGTCGAATGAGAGGTCAGAAAGCCAAGCATTAGTCAAGACATCTACGGACCAACCATTGCTAATCAACCATTTGCTCTGGTGGACAACTGCTAGTGCATTGGCATAGATTTTCTTTCACGAGGAGGAGCTACCCTTGGGGGCACGAATGTCTACTCTAGTGGATCAAGGCCTGTATTGGGCCCTCATCATGGAACTCCACAAACCCATAGTTAATAAGAGAGAGTGCGCCACATGCCTTGCAATTAAGGCATCTCACCTCACGAGCAGAGATTGCATACACAAACCGGTCATCTTTAGTCGGCTAGCAAATGACCTCCCAAGCAACAAAGTTAACACCACTCCTCCACACAATCCCCATAGGAAACCTCTGAAGAGCTACTCTAGCTTTATAGGAGGACTAGTATGAAACGTAAGACCGACCGCACTAGAATCATCTTGCTTATTTTGGATGGTGACTTGGCTTTCCAACCCTCTAGATGCTCCCAAATGCTCTATTCCATCCCGAGACACTCAGATCTCCGCAATCATAACCCAGTGATCGGGAATCCCAAGTAGCGTAGTGCCACACGCCAGCCGACTTTGTGATCCAAAACACTCCTTGATAGCTTGCCTCAAGTAAGGTCTATCTTCTAGGCTAGCCTTCAAGAGATTTACTTTCCACCCTGATACCGCACAATAATCCCTCAAAATCCTTATGAAGGTCATAGTGTTCCACAGCGTTGCCTAGCCAAGCAAGAGACAATCATCTACAAACAACAACAAATGGGAAATCGGCTGAGCTCCCAAGGCCAGCACATGAGCTTCCAAGCCTTGTGAGTTGTAGAATAAAGAGCATGAGAGAGAGCATTAGCATAAATAATGAAGAGATACGGAACAAGGGACCATCTTAATAAAGCCCAATAGTGGAGTGGAAGAAAGCTATTGGGGTGCTGTTGATCAAGATGGAGAAAAATGGGCTACACACAGTCAAGAATCTAGTTGATCCAACGACTGTGAAAGCAAAAGCTCACTAGAGCTAATTGGAGACACTCTCAACTCATGCGATTGTAGGCTTTACCCATGTCTAGCTTGATCACCATCAAATAGTGCTGAGAAGAGGCTCTATGGAGATCGTGCAAATACTCTTGGGCAACCAAAATATTATCAGATATGCTACAGCCCCCTACAAAGGCATCCTACTCCATGCTGATAAGATGGGGAAAAGGCGCTTTCATCTTGATAACCATGATCCCGGTACAGGCCTGGTACAAGGTCGTGCACAGGCTGATTGGTTGGTAGTGGCTCGGCTCATAGGAGTCCAACCCCTTTGGGATCAAGGTGATGAAAGTATGTTTCCAAGCCGATGGCATTATCTCAGTAGCAAAGATTTCTGCTTCACTGCCTCTACTACCTCATGCTGAATAATACACCAGTATCTCTTGAAGAATAAAGGGGGAAAATCATCTGGTCCCAAGGTCCTATCTTCCGCCGTATACCATGAGAAGGCCCTCCAAACTCCTCACAAATAACCTCGTGAATCAGAGCCTCATTCTCCACTGCAGAGACTTGAGCAACAGGAGGCGGGCAGGGGAAGTGTCCCGAAGCCCCCTACTTGGTAGTCCACCACGACATGAAGAACTGAAAAATCTCCTGCTGATCATGATGGCATCATCATCATCAGCCCACTGCCGGTGGAGTAATGGTCCTAGCTAAAAAAGAGCAGCTATTCCAAATCATCTAAAAATAGCAGCCATTCTAAATCAAGGCTGCAGCTCAAGCTAGAGCAGTAGCAGCCAGTGGATATTCACTTTAAGCAATTCAAAAATATGTCCCCGATTTTTCTCTGATTATAGATTATATGCTCAAGTGAAGCATGAGTTTCTAGTCCAGACACTGGGATCAGCACAATTAGCATAAAGCTTGGCAAGCCATATGAACAAAATAACATACTCTTGACATTATCAGCACCACTGGCCAACAGGGCGACAAAGCTCATGGTGTTTTATTCTAAGAATATCCTTTTTAAATTTTTTAAAATACAATAACAATATCTTAAGTTAGGAACTTAAAAACCCTTCCAGTTTGTTATATTTTTCCTTGGTTTCTCATTCCTTTCAGTAGTTTGTGAATTTAATTGTGACAATTATCAAGAAAACAGAATGAGGAGAAGTTGTATATATATATAGAGAGAGAGAGAGGTGGACTGGACTCCGCTCGATCGGATCCTAGTTTATATCCGGTCGGATCTTCGACCGTTGAATCAACACGCATCTGCACGCATATGCTTGAAAAGGTGTGCCCAAAAAAAAAAAGACATGCACCTGCATCTGAAAAAAAAAAATTCAATTTTTTTAGGCACCTTTAGGTCCAAAAATATTGAAAAAAATTTAGAAAAAACCCTGCACCTAGAAAAAAAGAGGAAAAGGCGCCTTTTTTTCCCTCCTATAGCTTTTTTTTTAGGTGTAGGACTTTTTTTCTGATTTTTTTTAATTTTTTTGGCCTGAAGACTCAAAATAATTTTTTTTAGGTACAAGCACATGCTTATTTTTTTCAGGCATATCTTTTCAGACACGTGCGTGCAGATGTACACTGATCCAACGATCGACAATCCAATCGAATATAAACTAAAATTCGATCGAGCAGAGTCCAATTTACCTATATATATATATATATATATATATATATATATATATATATATATATATATATATATATATATATATATATATTATGGTCAAATATATGATCGTTCTAGATCAAAGCTAACTTGCCTAATGAAAAGTCCCTGATCAAAGATAAAGCACGAGTATAATTAGTTGACAATCACGCATCTCGTCAGGTGCTCCATGGGTTCCAAGCCAACGATCAGGTGGCACCCACACCCACACCTGAAGTTGATTCTTGTGGTGCATGCCACCATTAGCTCTGATCATCCTTCTCCAAGGAAAAACAGATATGGACTTTTGAACCATCTTCAGTCTCCATATTTGACTAGTTCTTTAGCATAACTTTCTAATTTCCGAAGTGATGACTTGTTCGCCAAGAATCTCTTTTGTTTCCATCTCTTCCTAACAAAAGCAAGTTTAGAGAGTGTGTCAAAGAGGAGGATTTTCAGGAAAGTGTCCTTTTATTAATTTATAGAATATGCTTGAGAATTTTTAGAAAAGAGTCTTTTTTTAATTTACAAAATATGCTTGAGGATTATATAAGATATACATCTTGCTTTGTGGAAAATATATATTTGTTATAGAAGAATATAAGAAGGTTAGGACATGAAGATCATGGGTCTCATAACAAGCAATAACATCCAGTTTCTTGAATTGGAGAGTAATAGAAGAGTAACCAAGTTGGTTGACAAGGCTATCTGCAACCACCTTTCTCATGATTTTTTTTTTCTTTCTCTAGAGGACAACATTCTCATGAATTGAGTTGATGGAAGTAACATACTCTTATTGAAAAAGAAAAAAGGGGGAAAAAAATAGAGAGGCTATTTGCAACCTTGAGCTTGTTGATAAATCTTAATCATTAAATTTTTTTGAGAAATTGATTGCGAAAGTGAGATGCTTCCTTCTTTTATTGAAATGGACTGGATGAGTGCTTACCATAATCTATTGTAAGTATAGTATACGATCAGGACATTTTAAACATAAAATATATTTGGCCAAATAAAAAGGAGGCCATGATGTCCCCACCCTCTTACTTTTTTGAACTTATAGTGAAGTCCTCATTTAAGCACAGTACACAACCGATTTTCCAAATTCTATCCCATCTTTTGTGACTGTTTCATCATGCATGCCATACTACATGGCGGATGTGCCTTAGCATTTTTCATGCAAGGAGTTCCCATTACGAACCATGAACCTTCCTCTCCTCTATTTTCCTTAGGTTAGTTAAACAACCCAAAGCGGCTGCTACTAGCTTGCATTTATCATCTTTTGACACTGTTGTCCATCACTGAAACAAGAGAATAGCTAGATGTATCGATTCAATTAAAGCTTTAGCCTCAAAGTTAAACCTTCGGATGTTTCTTTCCCTCCATAGCGTCTAACAACCAATCACCAGTAGATTCTTGATTGCTGGGAGGAACTATTTCACAAGAGTTTGATGTCTCCATTCAACCAAGGCCCTCTTGATATCCAGTGGTAGTTCAAAAATGCCTAGTTTTTAAAGAAGATGCACTATAACAAAAATGATCATTGGCAGCATTTTTAAGTGCTGTTATAGGCTAGAAAAAATGCTGCAAATACTTTTATCGATATTTTTATGGTATTTTCTTATGTACCATCTTAAGATGCTGTAAGCAATTAATTACCAGCATTTTAAAAAAAATATTGATAAAAAAATTTATTTTAGTGGCATATGAAAGTGCCTTTAAAATTTGAATATCGGCATTTTTTATATATAGATAAAAATTATAAAAAAAATAAACTATATATTTTAGGTTCAAACAAAGGGAGGATTCAAACCAATGATCTTGTTTGAATTACAATCTCTTAACCACAAAATTATAATTTATATTATTAATATATAAAAGTAATTTATTTAACTTATTAACATACATTCATGTCATTAAATAAGTAATACTAAGAATATATATATAATAATATATTTTATGAGATCGATACGACTAAACCAAGCTCTAAGTAAATCAGTATGACTAAACCAAGCTTTATGTAAAAATTAATAATTTAAGATTTAGTAGTTTTTTTTTAAAATTTTATAAAATAAGATATTATTTACCGACATATTAGGTAAATGCCATAATAGCGATTTTGGATTTTGACACTTCAAGTTATGTGCCCTAAAATATAAATTTATAGTGGCATTTATAATAAAGTGCCACTAATAACAAAAACACTTATTGAAAGATAGCAGTATTTTTAGCAAAATACATCAAAAAAAAATAATGACATATAATAAGAAATGCCACAAGCAATTTTCTCTTAAAAATCATTTTTTTATTATAATGACGGTGGCAAAAACATTTAGCGAAGATGCAACCAAACATGAGATGGTTGCTATTCTCCTCTTCCTCACTTTATAGGAAACATAATAGGTTTACTTTTACAGCCTTCCGATGCAGAATATCAATAGTGAGTATCTTCTTGTTATAGTGTAGTTAATTGAAAATTTTAATTTTCTATGAAATTGGGAGCTTTCAGATTATTTTCTAAAACTGAGATGTTATACCACCATGTATTAAGAAGGTGTAACAGTGTTTCACCGAAAAGGTTATCACTGAACTCCATTTCCATCCATGACTATGCGATTCTATTGTAAGAGTCATCGAGCTTAGCTTTGGGGTTAGCTTATGGAGTTCAAACATTGCAGCGGCCATCATCGAACTCCTGAAGTTTTCTAGCCAATTGTTGCCATGAAAGAATTCAACCACATTTTGAGGTTGGTCAAGAGTCATCAGAAATAAGTTGAAAAATTGGTATTGTACGGGAAGACCCCCCAACTAAGTATCATACCAGAAAGAGGTCTGCCGACCTTTCCTCACCTTTGAGATTGTAATTTTCCTAAACAAACTCTGAAAACTCCCTTCCAGAAAGGAGAAGCCAATCTTCGATAGTTCTCGAAGATGTTTAAGAGTTGCGTGGACCAATAATACACTGTATGAATTGGTTGTTTCCATGGTCTTAATCATTAAACTTGACAACTAACTTTCATATTACTAGAGATTTTGGAACAACAATATATCCTCAAGATGAGGGAATATCTGCCTATCTATGAATGAGTCATGATTGCTGTCATGGGCAGTCAAAAATAAAATCTAACTCACTATTATATAGATAGAATGAATCAGGATCGAATCTATAGGAATCATGTTAATTATGTTTAAAAGCAAGATTAAGATTGATTAAAAGTAGATTAATTAAAAGACTACTTAAATTAATTAAGAAAGTAAATTAAATAGCAAATTAATTAAAAGAGGAATTACAAATATGAAGATGGATTCTCAGAATTTTAATTGATCACTTATCTGACAGCTGGTATTCTTTTTAATATGCTATAATTGATATCTAACCAATAAAAATATAATATATCTTAGAGAGCACAATCTGTACCCTTGGATCATAGCCCATTTCTTAAAGTTATAGACTAGTCTAAATTGATTTAGATATTAAAAAATTAATTTAAATATAATTTATTTCAAGAGCATAAATCATACCCATAGATCATGACTCACCTCAAGGGTAATAAACTATTCTAGATCAATTGCAAAAAAAATAAAGACACAAAGATTTTATAAATAAAAATAGCCTTTATTATAAATTAAAAAAATACAAAAGGTGGAAAATAAAAAATACCATCAAATAAGATCACAATGATCTCCTGAGAAAGAGAGGATCAGCCGACCATCAGAAAGCTTTTCATTGATGTCTTCATCCTTCATACTTTGTAAAAGATCCTTGATAGTGGCTCGGTGTAGAAATCAAGAGCAAGAGAGAAAATTTGGTGGAGAAATAAGAGAAGTTGATGGTCTATTGAAGAAAGAAAGAAAAAAGGAAGAAAAGAAGAGAGGATGAGAGCCTAGAGAGAGAGAAAGGAGAGAGGCTAGCTGTTTTGGGTTAAAGGAGAGACTTGAAGAGGCTTAAAAGAGCTTATAAGAGCCGATGGCTCATTACTTTAGCTTAGGGATCTTTTTATAGAAAAGAAATCGAAAGAATTTGGGTTAGAAAAGGAAAAAAATTAAGAAAAATGAGTCTGGATCAAATTCTGCACCCTGTAGCAATTTTCTGCCATTGGATCGGATTTAAATGGTCCAAGTTTGTTCAAAATCCACCGCTTACAGCTAAAATAGGATCCAGATCAATTCTCAACCATGTGATCGAACTTATGGATGAATTTAGACTGTTGGATGGCACTGAGATCTCCTTAATTAAGTCGAAAAACTTTCCTGACCATTGAATCTTCATCGGTGTGATTTCTGACCATCGAATCGTGCCAAATCGCTAGATACCTTCGAATCAGATTGGGAAGCGATGCTAGCCATTGGACCTTCACCAGAATGAATGTAGACTATCGGATCATGCTTTTCCTATGCTCATGGTCCGTGTGGATTGGAACTTCTGAACTCCATAACCAATCACCATGCCATTCGATGCAAAATTATCATTTTACCCCTATAAGCCGTGATGGATTTTAGGTAAACACTTTAAGGATCTAGGTCTACCATGCAGTGCTCTCTGACTAGGCACACCTGCTGAGCTGGATGGTCTATGCCAGGATTTGTGGACCGGCCAATCGGTCTATCATGCACCTAGCGGGCCTAAAGGGCTTCTCTGGCTGGGCTCTATGGATTGGTGGGCTGGTGGGCCAGCTTCTCTGACTGGGCTAGCTTGCTGGTGCGACAGCTGGCCTTTTTGCAATGGCTTGGCTCCACACGCCGGCTAAGTCGATTGCGACGGTTGAGCCATTTCTAAATTTTTTTAAATTTCTTTTCTTTTTGTTGAATCTCCATTCTGGATCCGTTTTAACTCTGATTGACTCCAAATTTATTTCATTATGACCCATAAATCAAGCTTCTTCCATCCATGATCTTCTTTTCTATAAAAAATAAAATAAAAATATCAATTCTTAAGAATAAAGATAAATTAATATAATAAATTAATATTTTTATATGTATATTTAATGTATTTATCAAGTCATAAAAGTTTTTTAGCCTTGCAGGTGTGATGGAAAATAAAAGAACTAGTATTTTCATTGTGTGCTAGGTTAGCAAAGTTTGGAGGAGATCTATTAGCCCCATTAAATCCAATTCCATGCTTGATGGTAGGTGAAGTTTGTAGTTAGGCATCTCTCTCTCTCTCACACATGCTCCGAACCCAGCACGAAGGTCGGATTTGTGATGGCCATACACTCCTTAGGGTGAGGCCCTAAAGAATATGCCAAGTCTGAAAAATCACTTCATTACTCGAACTCCAGATTAAACCCATCCAAAATTATGTCTTGCAACTCTGTAAAACAAAAAAAAGGATTGTGAGCTTTACAACTTAGTAAGAATCTTCATACAGTACACCAATATAATATTATAATTTAATAATAATAACAAGAAGAAATACTGGCATAAACATGCATCGAGCATGTGGTCAAGAAATAGATAATCATATACCATCAAGTAAAGTCCTTTATTCAACAATAATCTCTCTAGACTTAATATTTATTTTTTTTTTCATAATTTTAGTTTATTAACCCTTTAACCTTCGGCTTTGGACGAATCAAGATCATACAATGATCTTTTAATCAGATCGAATTTTTGTAATCTTCCTCGCATCAAATTTTTATGATCTTTCTCGAATCATATTTTTTATAATCTTTCTTGGATTATATTTCTCGTAATCTTTCTTGGATCAAATATTCATGATTTTTCTTGGATCATATTTTCATGCATAAGCTCATGGAGGCTATTTCATATGATGAGGCTAGTCCAAATCATATCTTTTTCATCTGATTATTACATATTAATATCATCATATCAAATTTCAGTATATAATATGACCAAGATAAGTGCATCATAACCATATAATCATACTATTAATCATTGTTACATATATAAATAAACTACATATAATATACTCATGCTGAAAGACTGTACAAGAAAATGAATCCAACGATGCAAAACCAATAATACATTTCCAATAATACACATAATGGTGATTATGTACAATAATTATTATCTTAAATTATGATAAATGGACTCACAAGACTATAATCTGGATGTCAAAACTCTACTCGATGTCCTCCTATCTGATGATTTGCCCTCCTATATATTTAAATTAATATCTCAAAATAAATAATTAAACTAATTTAAATTTTTAAAATTTTTATTAAGATTTACTGTAGTCCACACCTAATCCTCAGAATTCTTCCTCTTTCTTTTTCTTCTTCTTTCTTCTTTTTTTTAATAATCCATCTACAAAGAAATCAAATAATCAAGTGATAAATTAATTAATATTTAATTTAATTAAATAATTAAAAGAGAGAGAGGAACCTTTCCCTCTCTTCTTTTCCTCCTCTTATTTTTTATAATATTTCTCATAATTTAGATAATTAAATTAATTAATAATTTAATTAATTATTAATTAAGAGAGAGACCTTTCTCTCTCTTCTCTTTCCTATTTTCTAAATAGGGGATCTGCAACCCCTTGTTCTTCCATCTATCCACTCGTGGCCGCAGGTGACCGGGCCGGCCACTCACGATAGCCCTCAACGACAGCAAACCATGGCCCTTAACGATAGCCCAAACAGTGACTGTGGCTGGCAGCATGTAGGCAAAATCCACGAAATAGGTCATCCCTATTCTTGAATAAAAAACCCTTGCTCTTGGCTTTCATCAGGCACCGATGGCCCAAAAGAAGAAAGGAAGAGAAAAGGAAGGGCTTTACCTTGCTTTGGTGACTCCGACGACCCCTTTCCTCAATGGCAGCCTATGGAAGAACCTCCTAAAAATTCTAACAAACTCTCGATAAATTTCTGTGAAAACCTAAGGAAAGGAAAAGGGGACTTTTATAAGAAAATCTTCTAAACTTATTAGGACTCTCACAGCCTCGATCCTATCAGAGTAAGGAGGGAAGAAGACTTTGATTAGGAGTCTTCTTCCTCCTCTCTTCCGTGTGCGTGGCACGATGGAGATAAGCCTTGAGACTATGGACCAGTCCAAAGTCCAATGGCTGGGCTGGGTATTACATTTTTTCCTTCTTAATTAAAATAATTTATCCTCAAAATTAGCATACTACAAAGCTGATAATCTTAGGTGAACGAAATTCCTATTCGATCCTTGACTCCTTACCTTTACTTGAGAAAAGAAATTTGAATCCTCTATCATTAAAACCAAAGTTTTCAATCAATTTTTAAATAATTTTAAATCACCACGCTTTCACTATGCACTCTGATCTAAATCTACTAAATATCTCGGAGCTACTAAATAATTCTAAACTAATAAAGTCATAGATTATCAATTTCTCAAATTACAGCCAGATACCATTCTATTACATCCTTAGTGATCTATAACCTTATGCTCAAATACCTCTTAGGTCATAGTTCTTAGAGATCATAAATTTGAATTCAAGTATCATTTAAGTCACGATTCCAAGTTATCACAACCTTAAGCTTCGACATCTATTATGCCACAGTCTTTAGTGACCTTAAACTTTGGCTCTGATACCCCTTTGTCACACCTCAAATCTAGCACCAGGATCGGATATATGATGGCCGCACACTCCTTAGGATAAGATCCTAAAGAATATGTTAGGCCTATAAAATCACTTCATTGCTCGAACTCTAGATCAGACCCATCCAAAACTGTCTTGCAACTCTGTAAAAGAAAGAATAAAAGGATTGTGAGCTTTACAGCTTAATAAGAATCTCTACACAACACACCAATATAATATTATAATTTAATAATAATAATAACAATAGAAAATACTAGCACAAGCATGCATCGAGCACATGGTCAAAAAATAGATCATCACATACCATCAAGTAAAGTCTATTATTCAAGAATAATCTCTCTAGACTTAATATTTATTTTCTTTTTTCATGATTCTAGTTTATTAATCCTTTAATCTTTGGCTTTGGATTAATCAAGATCATGCGATGATCTTTTATTCGGATTGAATTTCTATGATCTTCTTCGGATCAAATTTTCATGATCTTTCTCAGATCATATTTTTCGTGATCTTTCTCGGATTAAATATTCATGATCTTTCTCAGATCATATTTTCATACATAAGCCTATGGAGGCTCTTTTATATGACAAGACTGGTTCAAACCATATCTTTTTTCATCTGATTATTATATATTAATTTTATCATATCAAATTTTAGTTCATAATATGACCATAATAAGTACATCATAACCAAATAATCATACTATCAATCATTATTACACATATATATAAACAATATATAATATACTCATGCTGAAAGACCGTATAAGAAAATAAATCCAACGATGCAAAATCAAGAATAGATTTTCAATAATACACATAATGGTGATTATGTATAGGGATTCTTACCTTAAATTGTGATAAATGGACTCCCAAGACTATAATCTGGATGTCAAAACTCTACTCGACATCCTTCTATCCAATGATTTACCATTCTATATATTCAAATTAACATCTCAAAATAATTAATTAAATTAATTTAAATTTTTAAAATTTTTATTAGGGTTTACTAGGGCCACACCCGATCCCCAGAATTCTTTCTCTTTCTTTTTCTTCTACTTTCTTCTTCTTTTTTTTAATAATCCATCTACAAAAAAATCAAATAATTAAGTGATAAATTAATTAATTAATTAATTTAATTAAATAATTAGAAAAGAGAGAGGAACCTTTTTCTCTCTTCTTTTCCTTCTCTTTTTTTATAATATTTCTCATAACTTAGATAATTAAATTAATTAATAATTTAATTAATTATTATTCAAGATAGAGAGAGACCTCTCTCTCTTCTCTTTCCTATTTCTTAAACAGGGGATGCAACCCCTTATTCTCCCATCCATCCACCCATCGTCGTAGGTACCAGGCTGACCATCCACAGCAATCCTCAACGATGGTGAACCATGGCCCTAGGTGATAGTCCAAACAGTGGCTGTGGCCGGTGGCATGCGGGCAAAATCTACGTAACAGGATCTTCTCTATTCTTGAACCAAAAACCCTTGCTATCGACTTCCATCAGATGCTAGCGACCCAAAAGAAGAAAGGAAGAGAAAAGAAAGGAGTTTACCTTGCTCCGATGACTCCAGCGACCCCTTTCCTCGACAACAGCTTACGAAAGAACCTCCAAAAAATCTTGACAAACTCTCAACAAATTTTTGTGAAAACCTAGGAGAAGGGAAAGGAGGCTTTTATAGAAAAATCTTTTAAACATATTATGACTCTCATGGCCTCGATCTCGTCGGAGTAAGGAGGGAAGAAGACTCCAGTTAGGAGTCTTCTTCCTCCTCTCTTCCATGTGCGTGGCATAATGGAGATGGACCCTGAGATTACGAGCCAATCCAAAGCCCAATGGTTGGACTGGGTATTACACACACACTCTCTCTCAAGGCAATCCAATGTACAATTCTCACCATTGTGGGATTTGGAAAGGGCTAGGGGTATGCATTCTTATTCTCATGCATGCAGAGACTATTTCCATGATTTGAACCTTTAGTACTTAAAGACAGAATAAAGCAACCTTATCATGGAACTAGTGCTTGCCACACCACGCCACACCCCCATAACTAGGACTACAAAGGAGTTGAGTTTCTCGCGAGCTATTCGAGTTCAAGCTCTACTCAACTCGATTATTGTCGAGTTCGACTCAAACTCGAGTATGCGAGTCGAGGTCGAGTAGCTTTTTAAATCAAGCTCGAGTAGCAGGATACTCGGCTCGAAAGCTCACGAG
Source organism: Cocos nucifera (assembly GCA_006176705.1). Classification (NCBI taxonomy): domain Eukaryota; kingdom Viridiplantae; phylum Streptophyta; class Magnoliopsida; order Arecales; family Arecaceae; genus Cocos; species Cocos nucifera. Next base: position 509,417 of record QRFJ01000435.1, on the reverse strand, counting down.
TGTACTCGAATATATATATATTATTAATAATATTAATTTTATTTATAATGTATATATTAATATATATTATTAATAAGATAATACTTGATTTTGAGCTCGAGTATGGCTCAGTTCATATTCAAGTTGAGTCGAGTCGATCTTGAGCTTTGCCTATTTTTCATCAAGTCGAATTCAAGCTTGGGATGTTAAGACTCAACCGAGCTCGAGCCAAGTTTCAAATTTGAGTATTTTGAGTTGAGTCGAGCTTGAGCTTTCAATTACTCGACTCGACTCAGCTCGATTGTACCTATTACTTTAAGAATTAATTTTGATGATTATAAAGTATTTGAGAGGATTACTAATGAATTTAGCTTGAAAAAAGACTTTTTATATTTCAGGGGCAAAATTATAATTTTATCAAATTTTGATCTAAGATCCTCAAGAGCAAGTATAGAAGATTTCTAATCCTTTGGAGGTAGTTCCATAATTTTTGGATGCTTATTTTAGGAGAAAATCAAGTTTGAAACAAAAGGATCGACCCCTAGGTCGTCCCCTACTGAAAAGGGCTGTTTAACACGCTGTCTCTGTGCCAAGAGTCGATCTCTGCTGTTCCGAAGGCTAAAAATATAAAATAACTATTTTTCTAAATTTTATCTCAGAGGTCAACCTCGAGGTCGACCTCTGTGCCATGAGTCGACCCCTGCAATGAAAAATTTTCTACAATAACTTTTTTTTTATTTTGATAGGTTTTAATGGTTTCTTTAATGTCTCCAAAGGATATAAATCTAGCCCAGGATTCTCTCCTACATCTATTAAAGATTTAAAAGGCTTTAAATAAAAAAAAAAGAAATTGATGTGATTCAATTATCAACCCTAAGCAAAAAGTATTCATCAAGAAAAGAAGCTTTCATCTTCAAGTTCACCAATCTCTCAAGAGCTCATTCAAGTCTCCAATAACCTTGAGAAAAATTAGAGAAACTTGCTTCACTATTGTGAAAAGCGTTCTTAAGATTTTATTTGCTCACAAAGAAAGCTAAACTTATATTTGATTGTCATTAAATTTTTTTTTATTCTATTATTTTAATTCAAGTTTTAGGGATTCCAAAACTTGAGAAGGTTGATCCTAACCTTGAATAGGATTATATTGGATTGGCTTGTATCTGAAAAAGAAGTGTTCTAGCTTGGGATAGCTAGGATTGGAGGTTTCCAATAGTGTATTCAGTTTGAATATGGTTAGTAGATTTTAATTCTTAAGTAGGAGCTTGGAGAGTGGATGTAGGTGCAAGAAAAGCACCGAACCACTATAAATCTTGCTTGAACTACTATAAATCTTGCTTGTTTATGGTATACTTGCTATCTTTCTTTCCTTAGTTTGTTAAATTCTTGCTCTCTAATCATTTATATTTTTTCTCTAACCTAAATCACTTCACATACATGTCTTGCATATCATCATTCAATGTTGATATCTTTAAATTAGCTTTAAAATTTTAAAAACCTAATTCACCCCTTCTCTTGGATTGTATAGCTGGACAACAAGTGGTATCAGAGACTGATGCTCTAACCCTACTTTGATTTAACCATCAAAGAGCCAAAGATCTATGGCAACCCAAGTAAGTATTTTTCTAGCCAAGGGGAAGTCCACAAATCGATCTCCATTTTTTAATAGGACAAACTATGTTAGATATATGTGCCCTAGAAGCCAGAATTGGCTGACACTTGTAATACACTTCTAGGAGCAAAATTATAATTTTGACTATAATCAATGAAATGGATTATTTTCTATCATATATGTGTATTTAGTGTCTGTGATACATCTTTTGAGTTAATGATAATGATAATTCATATTTTTAAGAGTTGAAAATTTAAGACATGAATAATCATTATTAACTCATAAAATACTTCCGACCATAGGATCATCATAAGAATGATGATTGATCCAAAAGGTTGGTGTACAATCGCTTCTCTTTAGAGATGAGTCTTGAATCTACGGTGTGGAAACATCGGAGCGAGAGTATAGGTACTCGTTAGAGAACGAGGGCACTGAGCGTGACCACCTCGAGTAGTCATTAGGAAGTCTACCTTCTCGTCGATGATTGACTTGATGCTGTAGTGGTGTATCTGGTTCTTTGACCTGAGGTGCATCGGTAGTTTACCTTGAGGGTGTTATAGTTTGACTACACCATTACTCGATCTCCTAGCCATTCGGAATCCTAAGGTGTATGTTGGCTGTAACATGTTCATTGTAGGAACTGGATAGCATCAAGATGGAATCTATCTACCTCGATGGTAGAGGAGCAGCCCTATGATGATCATGAGAATCAAGTTCAGAAGTCCATGGCCATGACAGAGTGAAATAATAGAAAGAGTTTCTATTTAGATTTTCACATTGGACTTGAATCGAATGATTACATCATATGACAGAGACTAGGGTTTGACGAGTTCACCTTAACCCTAATCTGATCGGGGCTCAAGATAGAAGAACTTAATCACATAAGTAGCTGCACCAAGAGGTTCACATTCAGCTCTGATGGGTTGCCACCATATACTGCTAGGTGTCACTGGTGGATTTTGGGAGCAATTAGAATGATTTAGATGATCGATCATTCTAGCTGTTCGAATCAAAAGAGTTCTAATCCATCGAAAGGAGTTTCGATGATGTCGATGATAGAGATCATGATATATCCCATTATCATACATAACTGAATCTAACTGGGTCACACAAATAAGAATTTGAATTTGGTGATCATCAATTGAACTGATCCAGTTCAATTGATCTGAATGAGATTCAATTAGGTTCAAAAAAATCGTGCTAGCACTCGATTGAACCTAACATTCTTCTTTTACTATCATAAATAAGTTGTCCTGTCTGAGTCAAAGAAGTTTGTGCTCAATCAGAGACCTTCATATGGTCTGACTGGAGGTTGTCCAAGTCAGAAAAGGTTGTCTTATTTTGTAGGACATTATCTACCATTTTTGCTCACCTGCCATTTCTCGTTCTTTGACTTTGGTCAAAAGTCTACCTTTGACTGGTCAAATATTGACCATTGACACTTTGACTTCTGTCCATGTGTCATGCACCTATTGGAGAGATGGTGGGGGCCTGTTCTCCTACTAGAATCTGGTAAGAAAGAGGGCGCATGCCACCCTTGGTGTGTGCCCAAGCTGGAGGCGCCCAGGAGTCCCTATCAACAGGGACTCCATCTCCTTTTTGGATTTTGATTAGAGTTCTCCTAAGAACCAACTTTGATTGGTCTTAGGTGCCATCTAAGGAGGAATCCAGGAGACTCGATTCCCACCAATCAAATTTAGATCTGATTTCACAAAGAATTATGATTGGTTGGGAAGAAGAGAAGTTGGATCACAGACAGTCTATAAATAAGACCCTGCGCCCAACTTAAAGTATGATTGAATCATAATTCTCCATGCCCTAAGGCTGCCTCTTCCCTCTTCCTCCATGCCAAACCCACCTTCTCCCTCTCCTCTCCATGTCCAAAAGAGTTTTGGAGCTTGGTTGGTGCAATCTAGATGAGAGAAAGGCGAGTGAAAGCTAGAAGGTTGCGCTGCTGCAAAGGATGACTGCTGATCTTCAAAAGAAGTTTTGAAGATCCTCCAGATCAGATCCAGATCTGATTTTTGGAGATGTGATAGAGAAGAAGAGGATCTCTAGATTCAGTCTGAGTAAATATCGATAGAGGCCAGACACTTGCGTGGCTTGATCTAGAACCTTCCGCTGCTTATAGGATCATCAATGGGTAATAGGATTACCCACATCAAGGTAAATTAAATTTGATTTAATTTATCTAATTTTATTTTAATTTTTAAAATAATAATAATTAGATCTAAAATATTCTAGATCTAATTAGGATTAAAGAAAAAATTTTTTGAAATATATCTCTTGATCCGATCAGATTTGAACAAACCTGATCCGGAAAATCAGGATTTTTCTTCAACTGATATAAGAGCCAAGGTTCTAAAAATATTTAGACCTAAAAATTTATTTAGAATTAAAAAATAAGTAATTTTAGATTTATTTTACATGAGATGTGATCAGATCTGAAATTAAAAAAAATTAAAATTAAATAATTTGGATTTAAGATTAGAAAATATGCATGACTAGTTCTAAAATAGAATAGTTCTATAGAATAGTCTTGCATGTTTTCAGTTTAATTTGATTAAATCATATTTTAGATCTATTTATTTACTATTTTTTGATATTATAATGGTTATAATAATATCTAAAAAATAGTAAATAAAAATTATTTAATTTTAAATATTATATGAGATATGATTGATGCATGTCTAGACTAGTTGTAGAATAGTTCTACATAATTATCTAGATTAGAATTTATTTTGATTAGATCAATTTAAATCTAATTTTTTAGATTATTATGAGATAATTTAGATATGAAAATATGCATGATTCAATACATGAGATGTATGCAAAATATGCCATGATTAGATCTAATTTATATATGAGATATATGATATAGATCTAAAACTATTTTGTAGTATTCCATATTCCTGATTAAGGCATTTCTCATGGCCGTCTGGTCATAAGAACGAAGAAGAGTTTAAAGGTCCTCTCTTCCCATTCGATGGGATCTTCTTATGATGTGTAAGAATGCTGCATGTTCGTCCTTAATCAAAAATTCAAAACTTACTTTCTGCAAAACCCTAGATCCTGAAATCCTAAAATTTATTATGCATATTTTATTTATGAACCCTACTTAATTAAAAATTAGAATTATAAAATATCAATTAGGTCTAAAATTAAGAATTTCATATCTAAGACATATTCATAATACTGGGTTCGGGCTTGGGTAGCTCAATTAGGTCTAAGCGGTTGATCAAACCGAATCAAGAGTTGGTTAGATGGGATGAACAATGCTTAAATTGACCAGCCTAATAGGATTAAGTCTGGGTCAAGATCGAGTCACGATCAAGCAAGACCTAATTAGGCTCAGAGGTTAGAGTCTGGATTATAGGCTAACCCAATTGATTCTGACTCAATAATTTGGTGTCTAAGGTAAGTTTGGAACATACGACCGACTGATTTTTAATTGGAAGCTACTCGATCTGAATGCACTTGTACGAGTTAATGACATATTCCTTCCATCGGTCTCACTTATCTGGCCATATCTGTTGATACAGTTCTAATCTGAGGTGGTCAATAATCCGAGCTAACCCATGCCACTAGGTTAGTCATAATTGTTATGACTATGATAAGTCTAGTTTAAAGAGACCTGAATCAATTCTCCCTAAGAAAAGATTAAGTCTGAGGTCTTCCACCATTGTAGATGTGTGGGCCCTTCCCAGGATTGATTGTTCTCGGCTGGATACATGGCTCAGTTGCACCGGAAAGAAGCAATCATGTCTATTAGGCATTGGATGCTATGGGCTGGAGGTTGAGTTGGGCTCAATATTTTGGATATGGTAAGAGACTCAATTAGGAACCCAGTCTATGCAAATGGTGGATCTGACTTAACTAAGAAGTGGATCAATATTCCGAATACGGTGAGATTCATGAATTAGAGATCAAATTTAGGTGCACCATGATTAGAGAATCATTGAACAAGAGTTGTTCACTCATTGGCTAACCCATCACCAATAACTATTAGGTGAGGTGATGAGTCAGTTGGAGAGACCACACCACCCACTAGAAATCATTAATCATGAAGATTTTCGCATCTCTACAGAGGGAGTGTAGGGATCCAAAAAAATAATGGAAGCTAATTTATTTAAAAATAATTTTTTTAAATAAATTGGTCAAGTCATAATTACAATATCTAACTAGAATCTTTGACTCTCTATAGGAAAATGTCTGCGTCCAACCCATTAGCACGTATCCTGGACATACATAGACTGACCGAACCCAATTATAAAGATTGGCTCAGAAACTACAAAATAGTTTTGGATTCCAAGAAGTTAACACATGTATTGGATCAGGATCCTCCCACCTCATCAGCCCGTCCATCTATTGAACAGAGAGCATCTCTGAAAAAATGGATAGATGAAGATAATAAGGCCAGATATTACATGTTAGGCTCGATGTCTGATGAGCTCCAGCGCCAACATGAAGATATCGAAACTGCTCACCAAATGTTGGCTCACCTACAGGAGATGTTTGGTGAACAGAGTCGTGCAGCCAAGTATCAAGTCACGAAATAACTTTTTAAGGCTAAGATGCATGATGGGCAGTCAGTCTAAGATCACTATCTGATGATGATCAAGGATGTGGAAGAGCTTGAGAAGCTCGGTGTGAAGTTAGACTTGGACCTGTAGAATGATATTATTCTGCAAGCCTTGACTGATGCATATGGATAATTCATCATAAATTACCACATGCATAAACTTCAAAATTTCTTGGCCGAATTAATGAATATGCTGGTTACCACTGAGCTTTCTATGAAAGGTTCTAAAGGCTCAGTTCTTGCTATGGAACGAACTTCTTCAAAAAGAAAGTCTTATGAAAAGAAAAAAAAGTCTGTGAAAAAGCAGAAGATGGAAGGAATAAAGAAGAAGAAGACAGAGCCAAAGAAAAAGGCCGATGTCAAAGAAAAGTATTTCAATTGCAACAGCGATAGCCATTGGAAGCGGAACTGTCCTACTTACCTGGCCACCCTAAAGAATAAGAAGGAAGTTCCTTCTGGAGGTATGCTCATTATTCAAGCAAAACGTGAATGCCAAATGATCTAGGGATAGTCCAAACGATAAATATCTATAGCACCTGAGATTAGGTCATATAGCAGAAGATAGGATCAATAAATTGGAGAAAAATGGGCTATTGAGTCCATTGACTTCCGAGTCACATCCAACTTACGAATCTTATCTCCAAGGCAAAATGACTAAACTTTCTTTTATTGGACATGGGGAGAGGGCCATAGATCTCCTTGCTCTAGTACATACAGATGTGTGTGGCCCATTTAATATGCCGGCTAGAGATAATTTTGTCTACTTTATTATCTTTACCGATGATTTATCTAGGTATGGGTATGTGTATCTTATGAGACATAAGTCTGAAGCATTTGAAAAGTTCAAAGAATTCAGATATGAAGTAGAAAAACAAACTAGATAACCCATTAAGGTTCTTCGATCAGATCAAGAAGGTGAATACCTTAGTCAGAAATTTTTAGACATCTTAAGGAAAATGGCATAGTCTCTCAATGGACTCCACCAAAAATACCTCAACTCAACGGGGTTTCAGAATGGAGAAATCGGATCCTATTGGATATGGTTCGATCCATGATGAGCTTCACAGACCTCCCTGATTTTCTTTAGGAATATGCATTGTTAACTTCAATTTATCTACTGAATAGAGTTTCCTCTAAAACCGTTCCTACCACACCGTATGAGATATGGCACGGTAAAAAATCAAGTCTGAGTCATCTCAGAATTTGGGGTTGTCTGGCTCATGTCAAAAGACAACAAGTGGATAAGTTAGAGTTTAGATCCTTCAGAGCTTGATTCATAGGATATCCTAAAGAGTCATTAGGATACTATTTCTATATTTCAGAAGACCATAATGTGATTGTGAGTCGACATACCATCTTTCTTGAAAAATAGTTTATTCAAGATAGTGACATCGGAAAGCAGATTAAGCTTGATGAGAAAGTCTCACAAGAACAACGAGCTAAGGACTAATTGGAACCAAATCAGGTTGAGCTAATAAGAACACTACCTCCTCCACCTCATAGGTCGGAAAGAGTTTTCCATCCCCCTAAAAGATACTTAGGTATTATTTCAGAGAAAGTAAAGAAAATATTCCTCATAGGTAATGGTGCTCATGGTGATGATCCCAAAATCTACAACGAGGCGATATCAAATATCAACCCCGAGAAATGGCTAGAGGTAATGCAGTCAAAAATTGACTCGATGTACTCAAACCAAGTTTAGACGTTGATAGATCCACTAAAAGGTATAGTACCTATTGGGTGTAAATGGATCTTCAAGAGAAAGATTAGTGCAGATGGAAATGTGAAGACATTCAAGGCTAGACTAGTGGAAAAAGGTTATAGTCAACATAAAGGCATTGACTATCAGGATACCTTTTCCTCAGTAGCTATGCTAAAATTCATCCGTACATTGCTTGCCGTTACAGCCTATTTCGATTATGAAATATGGCAAATGGACGTGAAAACGACATTCTTAAATAGATATCTTGAGGAAGATATCTATATGGAAACAGTCGCTAGGTTTCACATCCAGTGATACTGATCACAAAGTTTGCAAGCTGCAAAGGTCCATATATGGACTTAAGCAAGCATCTCGGAGTTGGAACACTCGTTTTAATGATGTGATCAAAAAGTTTGGTTTCATCAAAAATGAAGAGGAACCGTGTGTTTTCAAAAAGATCAGTGAGAGCACTGTTGTCTTCCTCGTATTATATGTGGATGACATCCTCCTTATTGGGAATGATGTTCCCATGATGACAACGGTCAAAATATGGTTGTCCAAGGAATTCTTCATGAAAGACTTAGGTGAAGCATCCTTTATTCTAGGAATTAAGGTCTATAGGGATAGACCGAATAGGATGCTAGGACTTTCATAGAAGATGTACATAGAGAAAGTATTAAAGAGGTTTAGTATGAAAAACTCTAAGAGGGGATTAATACCCTTCAGACATAGTATTCATCTTTTCAAGAAGATGTGCCCTAGCACACTTGAGGAACAAGATCCCTTATGCTTCTGTAATAGGGAGCTTCATGTATGCCATGCTATGTATACGACCTGATATAGCTCATGCTGTGAGTGTCACAAGCAGATATCAGTCAAATCCAAGTGAAGAATATTGGACTTCTGTGAAATATATTTTAAGTACTTGAGAAGAACTAAGAATATGATGTTGGTCTTTGGTAATGGAGAACTCCAAGTCCAGGGATACACAGACTTGGATTTCATATCCGATATAGATGATCGAAAGTCGACATCTGAAAGTCTGTTTATGTGCAATGGTGGTGCTGTCAACTAGAAGAGTTTCAAGCAAACGGTGATAGCAGATTCCACCATGAAAGCAGAATATATTGCTGCATCAGAAGCTGTGAAGAAAGTATTTTGGTACAAGAAGTTTGCTGCAGAAATTGGAGTAATGCCATCAGATGCCATTTCTCTGTACTACGATAATAATGGCGCCATAACCCTTGCTAAGGAGCCGAGATCACACCAAAAATCCAAGCACATTGAGCGGCGATACCACCTCATCCGCGATTACCTCGAGAAGGGTTATGTCGAGGTCAAGAGAGTCAATTCCATAAATAATGTGGCAGACCCACTTACAAAGCTGTTGGGCCAGCAGAAGATCGAAGCCTATCTTGAGAAGATGGGACTTAGACTTATAGCCAATTGGCTTTAGGACAAGTAGGAGATTGTTAGATATATGTGTCCTAGAAGCCAAAATTGGCTGACACTTGTGATACACTTCTAGAGGTAAAATTATAATTTTGACTATAATCAATGAAATGGGTTATTTTCTATCACATATGTGTATTTAGTGTCTATGATACATCCTTTGAGTTAATGGTAATGATAATTCATATTTTCAAGAGTTGAAAATTTAAGACATGAATAATCATTATTAACTCATAAAATGCTTCCGACCATAGGATCATCACGAGGATGGTGATTGATCCGGAAGGTTGGTGTACAATCGCTTCTCTTTAGTAGATGAGTCTTGAGTCTACGGTGTGGAGACATCAAAGCGAGAGTACAGATACTCGTTAGAGAATGAGGGCACTGAGCGTGACCACCTCGAGTAGTCATTAGGAAGTCTACCTTCTCGTCGAATGACTGACTCGATGCTGCAGTGGTGTGTCTAATTCTTTGACCTGAGATGCATCGACAGTTCACCTTGAGGGTGTTATAGTTTGACTACACCATTACTCAGTCTCCTAGCCATTCGAAATTCTGAGGTGTATGTTGGCTATAGCATGTTCATTGTAGGAATTGGATAGCATCAAGATGGAATCTATCTACCTCGGTGGTAGAGGAGCAGCCCTATGATGATCATGAGAATCAAGTCTAGAAGTCCATGGCCATGGCAGAGTGAAATAATAGAAAGAGTTTCTATTTAGATTTTCACATTGGACTTGAAATCGAATGATTACATCATATGACAGAGACTAGGGTTTGACGAGTTCACCTTAACCCTAATCTGATCGGGGCTCAAGATAGAAGAACTTAATCACACAAGTAGCTGCACCAAGAGGTTCGCATTCAGCTCTGATGGGTTGCCACCATATACTGCTAGGTGTCACTGGTGGATTTTGGGAGCAATTAGAATGATTTAGATGATCGATCATTCTAGCTATTCGAATCAGAAGAATTCTGATCCATCGAAAGGAGTTTCGATGATGTCGATGATAGAGATCATGACATATCCCATTATCATATAGAACTGAATCTAATTAGGTCACACAAATAAGGGTTTGAATCTGGTGATTATCAATTGGACTGATCCAGTTCAATTGATCAGAATGAGATTCAATTAGGTTCAAGAAAATCATGCTAGCACTCGATTGAACCTAACGTTCTTCTTTTACTATCATAAATAAGTTGTCCTGTCTGAGCCAAAGGAGTTTGTGCTCAATCAGAGGCCTTCATATGGTCTGACTGGAGGTTGTCCAAGTCAGAAAAGACGTCTTATTTTGTAGGATATTACCTGCCATTTTTGGTCACCTGCTATTTCTCGTTTTTTGACTTTGGTCAAAAGTCTACCTTTGACTGGTCAAATATTGACCATTGACATTTTGACTTCTGTCCATGTGTCACACACCTATTAGAGAGCTAGTGGGAGCCTGTTCCCCTGCTAGAACCTGGCAAGAAAGAGGGCAACGCCAAGGGTGGCGTGTGCCCAAGCTGGAGGCGCCCAGGAGTCCCTGTTGGATAGGGACTCCATCTTCTTTTTGGATTTCGATTAGAGTTCTCCTAAAAACCAACTTTGACTGATCTTAAGCGCCATCTAAGGAGGAATCCAAGGGACTCTATTTCCACCAATCAGATTTAGATCTGATTTCACAAAGGGTTATAATTGATTGAGAAGAAGAGAAGTTGGATCACAGATAGTCTATAAATAAGACCCTGCACCCAACTTAAAGTATGATTGAATCACAATTTTCCACGCCCCAAGGCTGCCTCTTCCCTCTTCCTCTAGGCCAAACCCACCTTCTCCCTCTTCTCTCCACGTCCAAAAGAGTTTTGGAGCTTGGATGGTGCAATCTAGATAAGAGAAAGGCAAGTGAAAGCTAGAAGGCTGCGCTATTGCAAAGGACGACTGCTGATCTTCAAAAAAAGTTTTGAATATCCTTCAGATCAAATCCAGATCTAATTTTTGGAGATGTGATAGAGAAGAAGAGAATCTCCAGATTCAGTCCAAGTGGATACCAGTAGAGGCCAAGCACTTGCATGGCTTAATCCAGAACCTTCCGCTACTTACAAGATCATCAACGGATAATAGGATTATCCACATCAAGATAAATTAAATCTGATTTAATTTATCTAATTTTAGTTTAATTTTTAAAATAATAATAATCTAATCTAAAACAACCCAGATCTGATTAGGATCAAAGAAAAAAAATTTTGAAATATATCTCTTGATCCGATCAGATCTGAACGAACCTGATTCGAAAAATCAGAATTTTTCTTCAAACTATACTTTTTGGAAAGCTCGGATAAAAATTTTCATACAAGCACTTGATTATGATATGTGGAGTATCATAATTAATGGATCACATACATCTACTAAGATAATTGATAGTGAGAAATCAATCAAATCCAAAAAGAAATGGGATGAGATTGATAAGAAAATGACTCAACTCAATACAAGAGCCATGAATGTTTTATATTATGCTCTAGATGCTAATGAATTTAATCATATTTCAACATGCATGTCAGCTAAGAAAATATGGAATAGGTTAGAAGTAACTCATGAAGGTACTAATCAAGTTAAGAGGTCAAAAATTAACATGCTTGTGCATAAATATGAACTTTTCAAAATGGAGCATAATAATTCAATAACTATAATGTTTACTAGATTTATGGATATTATAAATAGTCTTAAAAGTCTTGGCAAGTCTTATTCTAATAGTGACCTTGTGAGGAAGATTCTTAGATCTTTGCCAAGGACATGAGAGGCCACAATGACTGTAATCCAAGAAGTCAAAGATCTAAATATTTTATCCTTAGAGAAGCTTCTAGGATCACTAATGACGCACGAGCTAAGCATGAAACAACATCAAGAAGAAGATGTTAAGAAAAAGAAGACAATAGTCCTTAAATCCACAACTCAATAAGATGAGGAATTCGATGAAATGAAAGATGAAAAATAAGATGAAGAAATAGCCCTCATCATAAAAAAGTTTAAGAGATTTTTGAAGAAGAAACAAGGGATGAGGAAGAGGCTACCTACCAAAGGAGAGAATAGCAAAGAAAAGGATAGGGAGCAGCCCCTTATTTTCTATGAATGTAAGAAGTCGGGATACTTTAGGTTTGAATATCCTCAACTTAAAAAGATTTTTAAGAAATATAAGAAAAAGACTATGGTGGCAACATAGAGTGATAATAACAACTCAAGTTTCGAAGAGGAAGAAGCTCATGAACATGCCAACCTGTGCCTTATGGCATATGAGAATGAGGTAAGTGTTGAAATCTTAAATAAATTTATATTCAAAGAACTTCAAGAAGCCTTCTATGATTTAGTAGATGATTTAAAGAAGTTAAAAACTAAAACTAAAGAACTAAAATTAAAATATCAAGTCTTGCTAAAAGAAAATGAAACTATCCAAAGTAAAAAACTAGTCTTAACTCAAGAGAATCTAAATTTAAAAAATAAAATTGATAATTTAAAATCGATAGTTGAAAAATTTACTTTGAGTTCAAATAAACTTCATATGATTCTTGAAAATCAAAAGACCATTTATGACAAGACCGGTCTAGGCTATAACCCCCTAAGAAAATAAAAATTTTGAAAAATATTTTTATAAATTCATAAAGTAATAAATTTTTAAATATTATTTTCTTTAAATATGGTAAACTAGGATACAAATCTTATATATGCTTTTCTAATAATTTAAATATAAAAAAAATATAGATTCCAAAAGGAACTATTGTGACTAACCTTAAAGGATCCAAGAAAACTTGGGTACTTAGAGTAAGGACTTGATTTTGCATGTAGGTGTGTCTTGTATCTAAAGAAGAAAATCGAAGATGGTATCTTGACAGCGGATGCTCAAGACACATGACCGATGATGAGTCTCAATTCATCATGTTTGATGCTAAAAATGGAGGGACGGTTACATTTGGAGATAATGACAAAGAAAAGATTATTGGTATAGGTAATGTCGATATTACTCCCTCCAAGTATATTGAAAATGTTTTATTAGTAGATGGTTTAAAACACAATCTCTTAAGTATTAGTCAATTTTATGATAAAGATTACAAAGTTATTTTTGAATCTTAATTGTGCATTGTAACTAGTCCTAATGATGATGAAATTAAGTTTGTTGGTCATAGGCATGGTAATATTTACATGGTAGATTTGAATGATCTTTCTATAATAAACATGCAATATCTAGTAACTATGAATGCCAAAATTAATGAAACTAATTGGCTTTGGCATCGTAGGCTTGCACACATTAGTATACATTCACTTTCAAAGCTTATCAAAAAAAAATTAGTTATCGATTTATCAAAATTAAATTTTGAAAAAGATAAAATTTATGATGCATGCCAACTAGATAAATAAACAAGAGTTTCATTCAAATCTAAGAACATTGTTTCAACTTCTAGGCCATTGAAACTTTTGCACATGAATTTATTTGGTCCTACAAGAACAACAAACTTAGGTGGAAAATGTTATAGTTTTATAATTATCGATGACTACTCATATTTTACATGAATTTTCTTTTTGACACATAAAGATGAAATTTTCCATGTTTTCACAAAGTTATATCGAAAAGTTACAAATGAAAAAGAGTTTTCAATTCAAAGCATTTGAAGTGATCATGGAACTGAATTGAAAATCAAGACTTTGAAAAATTTTATGATGAAAAAAGAATTAGCCATAATTTTTCAGCACCTAGGACACCCCAACAAAATGGAGTAGTAGAAAAGAAAAATAGAACTCTAGAAGAAATAGCATGTACTATGTTATGTGAAAACAACCTTCTAAGATACTTTTGGATGGAAGCAATTAACATAGCATATTACATCTTAAACTATGCCCTAATCAGACCAATTTTAAAGAAAATATCTTATGAGCTTTGGAAAGGAAGAAAACCTAACATTGCATATTTTCATGTTTTTGATTGCTGATGTTTTGTTTTGAATAATGGTAAAGAAAAACTAGATAAATTTGATGCAAAATCTGATGAAGCTAATTTTTTTTGTTACTTCTCTTCTAGTAAAGCTTTTAGAGTTTTTAACAAAAGAACCTTAGTAGTAGAGGAGTCAATACATGTTGTTTTTTATGAGACTAATGATCTTCTAGCAAGAAAGAGTGAGGGTATTGATGATGCAGATCCTCTTATAGAAGAAATGAAAGAGATCATCCTAAAGAATTCAATAATTCAAAATGAAGAGAATCATGAAGATAAGCAAGAAATTGAGGATGAAGAACAACAAGAACAACCTCAAGATATAAATGATCTTTCAAAAGAATGGAGGTATGTTCATAATTATTCTAAAGAATTAATTATTGGTGATCCTACACATGGGGTAAGACTTACTCTTCACTTAGAGATGCATACAATCATTTTGCATTAGTTTCTCATTTTGAACCCAAAAGTATTGATAAAGCCAAAAAATATTATAATTGGATAAATGCAATGCAAGAGAAACTTAATCAATTCGAAAGAAATAATATATGAACCTTAGTATTAAGACCTAAAAATTATCTAATAATTGGTACAAAATGGGTATATAAAAATAAATTAAATAAAAATAAAAATATAATTAGAAATAAAGCAAGATTAGTTGCAAAGGATTATAATCAAGAAGAAAAAATTGATTTTGATGAAATCTTTGCATCTATTGCTAGACTAGAAGCAATTAGACTTTTACTCGCTTATGCATGCTTTATGAATTTCAAACTATTTTACATGAATGTTAAAAATATTTTTCTAAATAGATATATTGCCAAAAAAATTTATGTAGAGCAACCTCCCAGTTTTAAAAATCTTACTTTTCTAAATTATATTTTTAGATTAAACAAAGCATTATATGATTTAAAACAAGCACCTAGGGCTTGGTATGAAAGACTAAGTAAATTCTTACTTAATAATGGATTTTCAAGAGAAAATATAGATACAATCCTTTTCATTAAAAGAGATCATGATGACATCTTAGTAATACAAATATATGTTGATATTATATTTGGATCTACTAATGAAACTTTATGGCAAGATTTTATTGAGCTCATGCAGGAGGAGTTCGAGATGAGCATGATGGGTGAACTAATATTCTACCTCAGACTTTAAATCAAATAAATAAAAGAAGAAATCTCCATCACTTAAAGCAAGTACATAAGAGAACTACTCAAGAGATTTAGGATGGAGAGCTCCAAAGTAATTGGTACCCCCATGAGTCCATCATGTAAGCTTGATAAGGATGAAGGAGATAAAAGTATTGATCAAAAATATTATAGAGGCATGATTGGTTTTTTATTGTATTTAACTGTTAGTAGATCAAATATCATGTTTAGTATTTGTTTATGTGCACGATTTCAATCTAATCTAAAAGAATCATATTTAAATGCTGTAAAAAGAATACTTAAATACTTAAAAGAAACTCAATCCATAGGTTTATTATACTCTAAGAATTCATTAATCGATTTAATTGGATATTCAGATGTAGACTTTGCTGGATGTAAATTAGACAGAAAAAGTACTAATAAAACTTGTCAATTTTTAGGAGTTAATTTAATCTCTTGGTTTAGCAAGAAGCAAAATTCGATAGCATTATCTACGATTAAGGTTGAATATATTGTAACTAAAAGTTGTTGTGCATAAATCTTATGGATTAAGCAACAACTTGAGAACTTTGGCATCAAACTAAATAAAACTTCCATAAGATGTGATAATACTAGTACCATAAATCTAACTAAGAATCTAATCCAACACTCTAAATCAAAATACATTGAATAAGATATCATTTCATAAGAGAGCATGTTTAAAATAATGACATAATCCTTGATTATATTTATGCTAAAAATTAATTAGCTGATATTTTTACTAAGACTTTGAGTGAAGATAAATTTTATGAAATTAGGAGAGAATTGAAAATTCTAAATTTTTTTGCTTAAATATCCTTCTTTTGATCCCAACTTATCCTCTACTAATATTTTTGGATCAATCCTTAAGACTTAATTTTATTGCTTTAAGTTAAAAATTATCCATCATTCTTATTTTTTTCTTGACTATAAGAAGCAAAATTATTTTTGAACTTAATAAGAAAAATCATGGATAAACAATTATACTTTATTTATCTCATGAATTTATTTAAGCATTCTAATAATTTTGATCATTTGATTTATTTTAAGCAACTATTTATATTTTACACATTTTGATCATATTATTTTTTTAAAAAAAATTAATTAGTATCAAGAAATTATTTTTGATCTTAAAAGAGGATTATTGATAAATATTCATGCCTTGTTCAGATTGATTAATTTTAAAAAATAAATTTTAAAAAAAATATTTTTTTTAAGTCTTTTGATATTGATGTCCAACAAAATATTTTAAAGAAGCTATTAAAATTAAATATTCAAAGAAAACTTTAGTTTTTAATCAATTGATATTAGACAGCTTGACATTTATCTTATATTTTATTGATCTTAATATATATATATATAATAATAATAAAAGAAAAGAAGAGATAATCCCTGAAAAATTGAATATATCTTATAATTTGCTTTGAATGATCTATTTAAAATCTTTAATCTTTAAAATATTCCATCTCTCTTAAATCTTTGAAGTTTAAAATAATTTTATTTAATGCATTTATATTATTCAAAAAGGGGCAGATGTATTTTTAATTCATGTTGTTCATAAATAGAATTTAAAAAAAAAGAAAAGATATTCATTTTAAATTTATTGTGTTCTTTCAAAATGGAGAAAAAAAGCTAAAAGATAAATTTATCCAACAATAATTATTAAAAAGAGGGGGAGAAAATATTATGTGATGAATTTTTTAGTATTTACTCTTAAAAAATAAGAAAAAAAATGTTTGTTTGTTAAATATTATCTAGTTAGCCTTGATTGAATATTCTAATTAATTTGAATTAAGAATAATGAACTTTGATTATTTTATGATCCTTTTAACTTAAGCCTTCATATGATTATTCAGTTTAAATTTAATTAATTTGATTGTCAAATTATTTTTGATAACTAATTAGAGTTAAAACTAATTTAAAATATATTTTTACTCCAAAAAAAATTAATTTTGATATATACTTCTAATTTTGAAACTTATTTAAAAATATGAATAAAATATAAAATTTTTAATGTGCTTTTAGAAATCTTTGTAAAATCATTTTTATTTTGATACTATTTTTGTTTTGCTCGATACATTTCTGCTATATATCTTTTTTGAGCTTAATTGATTGAAATTTATTTAAAAAAATGAAAGAATGAATAATAAATTAAATGTTATGCTTGATTCCATTATTCAAATCTTTCAAAAGCTTTAATCCTCTTAAAGCTTAAAAGTATATACTTGAAAATCTATTGAAAAAATCATATTCATTCAAAAAGGGGGAGAACCTTTGATATTTGAGTTTAAGCTAATTTTTATAAAGAAAGAAATTTTAAATGATAAGCTTTTAAAGGAAAACTGATTCATTTGATTTGATTCAATTTTTTAAATTTTTGATTCAATTTTTTGAATTTGATACATCTATCATTTGACACATCCCATCACATCTCTAATTTCTCATCTGATTCAGATACTTCTAGCCGTGATCTCTATTAGATTTAGTTTAGTCATCTTTATATTAGGTTATGATCTAGTATCTCTTAGTTATTTCTATGAGTTGTTGATTAAGTCATAGTTATATTTTTTTTGGATCAAACTTATGGCATTGGTACTATTATCTGTTTAGGTCATGGATAGTTGTATCCATGAATTTTGTATGTTTTGATGGTCTAATTCTCATGAATACTTTTGATACTTTTATATTTTGTATGTTTAGCACTTATATATTTTGATGACTTGATGTTATGGTAATCATTTGGATGTAAATATGTGATAATATCATTTGAGTGATGTGAAATGAAACCTTTATGAATTGGCTAAATTTCATTAAGATCATCATGTTGTAAATTGAAAGTTTTGTTATAAATTCTTATTCTAACAGAAAAACATATGGAATAACTTAAGGGGGAGGCTCTTTTTTTTAATTTTAAAATTCTTTAAGATCCTACTTGATGATGTCAAAAAGGAAAAGTAGAATAAATAAAATTGGGCTATAAGCAAAATTAAAGTAAAATTAATAAAAAAAATAAAATAAAAGTAAAATTAACAAAAAGAATAAGTAAGTCAAATATTTTTGTAAATTATTTAAATGCCTGACTATAAGTAATCATCAAACTACTCTTGATACCATATTGGTCAAATAATTGAATATAATATCCTAGTATGTGATGTAACATGTTTCTTCAAACTTTTTGAAATCCTCAATCAATGCTTCTACATGCTTTATTTTTGCTTATGCTCAAATGTTGTCATCATCAAAAAGGAGGAAATTATTGCTCTAAGAATTAATTTTGATGATTACAAAGTATTTGATGGGATTACTAATGAATTTGGCTTGAAAAAAGACTTTTTATATTTCAGGAGCAAAATTATAATTTTATCAAGTTTGGACTTGAGAGCCTCAAGAGCAAGTATAGAAAATTTCTGATCCTTTGGAAGCAGTCCCATGATTTTTGGATATTTATTTTGGGAGAAAATCAAGTTTGAAACGAAAGGGTTGACCCCTAGGTCGTCCTCTGCTGAAAAGGACTGTTTGGCATGCTGTCTCTATGTCAAGGGTCGACCTCTACTGTTTCGAAGGCTAAAAATATAGAACGACTATTTCTCTAGATTTTGTCTCAGAGGTCGACCTCGAGGTTGACCCTTATGCTATAAGTCAACCCATAAGTCGACCCCTGCAATGAAAATTTTTCTATAATGGCTAATTTTTTTTTTATTTTGATAGGTTTTAATAGTTTCTTTAACATCTCCAACGGCTACAAATCTTGCCCAGAATTCTCTCCTCCACCTATTGAAGATTTAAAATACTTTAAATAGGGAAAACCACAAGAGATTGGTATGATTCAATTATTAGTCCTAAGCAAAAAATATTCATCAAGAAAAGAAGTTTTCATCTTCAAGTTCACTAATCTCTCAAGAGCTCATTCAAGTCTTTAACAATCTTGAGAAAAACTAGAGAAGCTTCCTCCACTATTGTGAAAAGTATTCTTAAGGTTTTATTTGCTCACAAAGGGAGCTAAACTTGATTTGATTGTCATTAAATTTTTTTTTCTATTTTATTATTTTGATTCAAATTTTGGGAGGTTTCCAAACTTGGAAAGATTGATCCTAACCTTGAATAGGATTGTATTGGGTTGGCTTGTATCCAGAAAATAAGTATTCTAGCTTAAGATAGCTAGGGTTGGAGATTTTCAATGATGTATTCAGTTTGAATATGGTTAATGAATTTTAATTCCCAAATAGGAGCTTGGAGAGTTGATGTAGGTGTAAGAAAAGCACCAAACTACTATAAATCTTACTTGTTTGTGGTGTGTTTGCTATTTTTCTTTCCTTAGTTTATTAAATTCTTATTTTCTAATTTTTTATATTTTTTTTTAACTTAAATCACTTCACATATATCATCATTCAATATTAACATCTTTAAATTATTATTATTATTATTATTATTATTATTATTATTATTATTATTATTATTATATATTTTATTTTTTTAATTTTTTTTTAATTTTTTTTTTTGTTTTTTCAGTTGCATAGCTATGCAACAGCAACTCTACCCGTAACCCCACCCCCATCGGTAGTGGGAGCTCCGCCAATTGAGTCGGAAGACCCAGCCTCCAATACAACTGCTCCCACCTTATTCTCCATCGTTGCTGCTTTCCCAGGTTCAAAAGTCACCCGTAGGTCACTGCTAGACCCCTCACGTGGACCAGAAACTCATATGATGTGATGAGAGTGACAGAAAAATAAAAAATAAAGTAAAAATAAAAACCGCAAAACCTATCCCATCCTATCCTCATCCGGCCCTATTAATTAAGAAAAAATGCAGAAAGCACGTGTACTGTGCATGCAAGATTCTAGCATTCTGTAATTAATTGTAGGAATTTATTTTGTAATTGACTAGAATGTTACATGTGGGATGCATGTGTTGAAATAGAGTACTAAATAAAGCAAGTTGGTTATGGGAGGAAAAGATCAAGGATGGGAACTATATTAAGCATGTGTAATTGACACAGGTGTAAGCAAGAAAAGTTGAGTTTTCCTTATATGGCCAATTATATAACAATAAATTGAAGAGAACAAAGAAATCCAATACTGATTAAGCATAAATCCATTTGTGCAATAGCTAGATGCTCAAGTCCACGTAAGGCAACACCAGGCAAAATTTATCATGTCTCAGTTCTCTATTTCAACCAAATGGTAGATCTGAAATATGTTCTAATCAAGTCCATGATCAGTATGTAGATTATGATGCTTCCCCCTCCATTACCTAGTTACGTCCCTAGCAATCCAGGATCTTCCAAGGGTACATATTGACTCTTTGGTATTTTTTGCACAAAGTAGCTGCCATATGACTTGATTCCATGGTATTACACTTGTCGGTCTAAATATTTTATCATTGCAGCAAACAATAGCCCTTAATCATCATTTGCATATCAATAGACGATTATCTGCTTTTTTTTCATGTTTCAATTGTGGAGATTCCATGCATCATCATTTTGTGAATTGTTTCCCATATCATTTGTCACGCGATATATGAAAGCTTGCTAGATGCAAGTATGAAAACAATCATAAATGCAAATACATTGAACATGATATCTATTAAATAAGTAATTTAACCTATCACTGAAAAAGGTAATACAACTATTGATGGGTTTCTTCATAGTGAAACAAAAGCACCTAAATTTCAAACTTCAAGCTATTTATTTGTTTGGGAAATCCAATTAGTGTGCATGGGAGAGTTTTGAACACAAAACTGAATAGAGAGTAATTTGGAGTAGAAATTGAATATTATTGTGGAGAGCTAGAACCATGAATTTTACAACCACAAGAGTTGGTATATCTAGTACACAAATAAGGACCTATCATCCTTAATCAAAGCCACACATTCCAATTTATTTCACACTGATGCAAAGAAATAGTCGAACTACATCTTTATGACCCCTATAAAGGGTGCCAATAGGAAAAGCCAGCAAGAACTGATTGCTCGATGGTCAGCAAGAGGAGCAAGGCCGCCGCTATCACCGAAATAATAGTCCATGGAGTGCTAAAATATCTCCGCATAAAATCGGCTCTCCATTTATGAAAGTTGGAGCTATAATAACTGTGCACCTCCGCAAACAAATCAGCAAGGTAGCTGTTATCAGAAGAATGATATATTTGATTGCACAACTTATTGAACAGACCTGCAAGGGCCTTATCGGTGCTCAGCCTGTTTACCAGAACGCCTCTCGAGTGGAGCAACTGTGCATCCTTGGCCTCATCGATGATGCAATCCATGAAGACTGCATAGGTTGTGACGTAGGTCTTGGCCTCTTCATAACATTGCTCGAAAGCTATGAGGTTGCGGAAGAGGGCGCAGGTGTGGTCGGTGACCCGCAATGGTGGTATCTCCATCCGTCCATTATGGAACGTTATGTTCAAGAAGTTGGTTCCATTCTTCTTCTTCTTGAACTTGACACCGGCCCGTCCGAGCTCTGTTGCACTAGGAATCCCCTCATATCCAGTTGTATTCAGTTCTTTCTTATTCTTCTTCCCAAACTTGATAATAGCCTGTCTGAGCTTTGTTGCCCAAGGAATCCACTCGCATCTAGTCGTATCCGGTGCTTTTTCTTGCAGTAGTTGTTGTAGTGGAAGGATGCGAGATGAATGGAACAGATGAAGCAGATGATGGATTTGAGGCATTTTCAATGTCGGGAATGACTTCGGTCCGTTGGGATGGATGTCGCAAAAGAGTTGGAGTGCACACCTTGGGAGATCGATGCCTTGGTCATCTGGAGTTTTGAGTATGTCAAATAGGATTTTGATGACAAAGAAAGGGATTTGGTTCTCACATTTCAGCAGGTCATATAGTACGAGATGATCTATGAACAACCCTGCTACAAATGGGCCCTTGATTTCCTCTACCTCCTTGTCCATCTGTAATTCCAGCTTTTGCCGCTCACAACCATGTTTCCCTCGCTCACATTCGTTCCTCTTCTCTTTCCTATCGCTCTGCACTCTTCTCACTCCTTTTCCACCGCCAAGACCACTTCCTTGTTCCTCTACCTTGTTCTCATTCCCCGCCTTCATTTGCCCTTCCTCCTTTCTCTCCTCAATAATCTCCAGCACCACTTCCCCTCCCATCTTCTTCTCCTCTCTCTCCTTTTTTTCCTGCTTTAGCAAGAGATGGATGATGAAGCACCCATCAAGTAGCATCAGTTCCGCCATGTCGTGGGCTTTTAGTTTAGGGAAGTCCTCCGAGTAGCATTTCCGAACCTCAGCATCCTGGGCTTTTAACTTCAGCAAGCAATCATCCAATAGCTGCCCTGACCGCTCTGGGCTTCTGTGGCGTGAAAGTAGGTACCGTACGCACCTCCACTTGAATTCTCGCATGGCAGATTTTTGGGATGGATCATGGTGGTAGCAACCAATGGGGACGACTAGTGGCACATAGGCCTGCACGTCGCAACCCCGGATGTGCTCGGGGACCCTGAAGATGGTGCATGAGTGAAGACGTTGGTTCTTGGGATGTACCTCATTCACATTCTTCGTCACCTTGTTGATCCATGAGTTGTCCTCCTCACCGTCATTAGAGCTTCCATCCTCAATAGTGTCGGATGTGGAAGATTCTTCTTTGATGAAATGGGAGGCTGGTGTTGCTGTAATTGTGGTCGATGGTTGGATCCCTCCAACTGTTGTGAACTCCTGGCGTGCATGCGATGCGTGATCGGGGAATATTTTCTCCATCTCACAACCTAATAATTCTTACAACCTGAAATTTCATTTTCAAATTCATTTCACACTATAAAAAGTTGAAATAGCTAGAGGAATCCAGTAGAAATGTTTTTTCAAACACAACATACTTTGGTCCGAGAACATGTCCTTGGTGCATCTGAATGTACCTACCATAGATTCCATTATACTTCATATTTTTTGAAATTAAAAATTATGATTTTAGACAATGGGGGTTTGGTTGTAGAATGAAATTTAACAGCATTTCTTAAATCATAGATCTAAAAAAATTATATTGGAGTAAATTATAATTTTCAATTTCATGGTTTTATAAAATTTTTTAAATTGAAATTTTGCATTTTGAACTTTTCATTTTGACGGCAAAACGTTGCCTAACAAAATTAACTTTAAAATCTGAAACTTTTGAATTAAGGAAATAGGCAAGGACCAATTTGGTATTGTTGTTGTTTTTGTCCTTTTGTTTCTTGACAAATTAGTGAATAGTATATGAAGGTTGACGTTAAAAATTGTGATCCATTGCTTTTATTTCACTTTTTTAAAAAGCAATAATTATTTTCTTCCAAAAATTTTGCAGATTTTATGAATAATTTCAAAAAGTGAAATACATGTTTAGTCTAGTTCATTTTTCTTCTTGAATTTTTGAAAAAAAAAAATAATGCTGAATAGTTTTGAACTTTTTTGAGAACATAATGATTTTTTGAATATTAAAACGTCTAAACAAATGCATATATCGAATCCTAAAAATTAAATCCAATAAACTGAGGCATTCTTTCTGCAATAGATGCAGTCCTTATAAGCATTTCATACACGCGCGCACACAAGTTAACACTTACAGCCAAAAGATGTAAAGAGCTTGGTCCTGGAATTATGTGATATATTTAGAGAATGAGTTGAGCTTACATATTAGTTAAACTGAAATGGATGAATTAATAAAACATAATGATGGAATCATTCGTTACTTGGAATGGTGAAATGGGTTCTCAGTGATATAGGAGGATCTCCAAACTTAATATAGATTATTTTGACCACTATATAGGATTGAATAGTGTCAACGAGCAACATCTACCATATTAGGAAGCCAATTCGCAAGCCAAATTTTTAAAAATTATAATTTAATCATACAATATATAATTTTGATAATTATTTTTTTTAAATTAGATAATTTTTTTAGATTTATGATGTGGCACCTTCTATCAAAGGGTAGCGTCTCAAGTGACCGATCGAAGTAAAATTCTTTCATTTGAGCTCCAAGATGAGCCGATGAATCCAAAATTTTTTTTTTGAATAAAATTTTGACTAAATATAACATTCAATTCGAGAAGAAATCAGTGGAATAATAAAAATAAATTTAATATAGAAGTCGAGATCGATAAGAAATGGATTTGAGCTCTATTTTTTTTAAAAGAAATAATTTTTTTTTTAAGAAATCTAAATTAAGCTGATTGAAGATTTTTTTTTTTTTAATTTAATCATTTAGAAGGGACGAAAAGCATCTTCTTGTGCTTAAAGCAAAAAGAAATATCATGATGACAAAAGATCAGAATGACTGGATGAAAAACAAAGAGTGTAATGCATCTCATGATCGCATCATGTGTTTGATTTGATTTGATTTGATAATGAAAAATTTTTGGATAATACTTTGATTTGATTTTTTTGGGATAAGGGAAAGTTATGTATACGAGGTATTAATTTATACCGGCAGAAGCGAGCATAAACCTTATTTTCCTTTTAGATAAAAATGGTGTTGTACCAAATAATGATTGTACTCATCATGTGTTTGGATATTGATGGGAATAAGGAATGATGTTGGGTCAACACTTTGTGAGTATGTGGATAAAAAAAAGATGATTTTTTAAAAAATTAGACAACTTCACCCCATTAATCCTCATTATCCTTTATTCATTGGATAAAAAATGTGTCCGGATATTTTTATGAGGAACGAAATATTCTTATAGCAATATAATTAAAATTTATAGTTTAGCTTATTATACTATTATTCTTTTAATAATATGTATATATTTTTGTTGTATATCATAATATTAATAAATTATTGTAATATGTAAAATATTTCATTATTAATAAAATATTATGTTATTAATATAAATGTCATATTATTTCATCATGTGTTGATTATTAATACATTGTGTAGTATAATATATATGGTTTAATAATATTACTATAAATCATACTATATAGTAGGATAGTATAATATGCATATTATACATTGCAATAATGTAAATTATTGTAAAATATGACATAAGTTATAATACAGTATTTTATAAATGCTACAGTGGTCATATAATTAACACAAAATGGTCTTTCTTGGTTATTATTATAATGTATCAAGCTTGCACATGGTTATAATAATATTGAAGTATGATGCTTGGATATCATAGCAGTAGTAAAGACAAGTATTATAATAATATTGACAATTTTTAATAATATTGATACTTTTGTTAATTGATTTATGCATGATACATATCACACTTGCACATGTGGCTTGGTACAAGCAAATACGAGATGAGTTGGAGCATGTTAAATTGGTAGTTCACAAACTTGGCCAAGTACTATAGGGCTCTAATTAGAAAGTGATGCAAACTATATATGCTGCATGTGGCTTGCCGCTCTCTATCATGACGCATGAAACTTTAACGTAGCTTATGTCCTCCATGACGCATGAAACTTTAACGTAGCTTATGTCCTCCATGTTCGATAGATAAGCTATTGGGTCAGACTCTGGATGTTGCACATCATAGCTACAGGGAATGGAAAATTATTGTCCAAGCAAATCTCTTTTTAGCAAGGACCTTTACTGCGTGCGGTCTATTCTGCCACAAAAAGATCCATATCGGCTTGGCCCAATTTTTTAGCAAGGACCTTTTAGCGTGATAGAATGTAGAGTTAATGTACAAGTTGAGATCTATATCCTAAAAAATTTTAGTTTTTTTTAAATTATTTTTATCAGACACATCTATTTTAGGTAAAAGATATTACTAGAACTAAAAAAAGAATCCAACCCAATTTGTGTAAGGACATACTTTATTATTATAAATAGAGGATATGTACCCCTAAATATGCAAAGTTCCTTCAAGATCTACACTGATGCATTAGGTTATGCATTGGGAGTAGTTCTCATGCAAGATGGAAAACCAATAAAGTATCACTCAAGATGTTCTAGGGATCGTAGCTGAATTATTATTTGATATATGATAAAGAGCTATACACTCTACATCAAGTTGTGAAATATTGACGATCATATATATTTGGCAAAGAAATAATTATGCATATGGATCACATGCCACTTCAATTTCTTCATATCCAGTCAAAACTGTAGGAGGCTCAACATATGAAGTGGATGTCTTATTAATTTGCAGCAATTCAACTTGGTGATCAAATACAAGAAAGGGGCTATGACCAAATTAGAGCTGTTGCGCATGCTAAGGTGCACTCAGAGTTAATATGGCAAGCACGGGAAGCTGTCGCACATGCTAATGTGCACTAAGAGTTAATATGGCAAGCACGGGAATCAAAAAAATAACGTACGCACCAACGGATGGCTCTTAATGGAAGTTATCGCAAAGTTTGTGAATCTCTTTCTTCGACGCTTCCTCGTCACCTGCACCCTCTCTTCTTTTTGGGTAGAAACATCCGCTTTCTGTTTGTTTCTCCTCCATTCTTGGAGATCGATCAGTATAAATAAACGGCAGTTGACACCCTGTCTACTTTTATTTTAATTCGCCAGCCTGGAGTGGATCCAAATTTCATTCTGGAAAACATTGGGTAAGACTCACATGTTTTTCATTTTTAAAAGTATTTAGGTCTCTAATTATATCCTCGAGTTTGTTCAACAATCACGATCCAGCCACCCTATACACACCATCCCACAAATCGGTCGTTGAAATGGGCAAATGGGGTGAGATTCTACTTTTAAATGCAATAAATAAACACTCAATCCTATAGATATTAATCCAAACAAAAAGTCCTAAATCTTTATCTATTTTTGAAATTCCTATCTAACTTATTGTAATCTCTCAATGTGGCACAACTTGACTAGAACTAACCAACCTAATCTAACTCAAATTTAGCTTAAAATAGGACCAAGTTGGTGACAAGGCAATAAACGGCAAGAATTTGACCTACCTAAACTGCCATCTCAATCTTAATCTCAATAAAATAATAACTTGCTATCATTCTCATATTGTATTTTAATAGTGGTCTACTTGCATTGCTAATTTCATAATCGTAAATAATCATTTCTTGGGAGATTTAAACCTATACCAAGCACGGCAAACTCAGATTCGCCTATGTACTGTTTTCGTTAGCTCCCATGATCCCATCACTATTAGCTTGTCATCCAGTTATTTTTTTGTCTTTCATTTTTTATTTATTTTATTTTTTTGTTAGTTGGGGGGTAGCGGGGGCCATGCATACCATTCCACAAATATCTACCGTTGAATTGGGCTTAATTATTATTTTCCATTTCCATGCGTTGTATGCATGGTGGATTTAAATAAATAAAGACAACTATGGTGAGATTCTCCTACCGTATGAACCAAATCTTATGAATCATGGAACAGGCTGCCTATTTTGCCACATTTCCTTTTCTTCCTTTCTTAAAGCATAAATCTAAAAGTTAGGGACTTTTCCTGCTAATGGAGTTGTTAGTTTTATGATTAGACAAAAAAAAAGAGATCATGCATTTCATCCTTTTTTTTTTTTTCTCATTTTTAGAACCCATTCTCTACCGATACAATTAGATAATATACATCAAGTAAATTAATCATTAAGTAAATTAATATATATTTCTGAGTAAATTGATATACATTTTTTAGAATATAGAGTTCACTAGTCATATATAGTACGTAGCCAGATGGTATGCACTTAGCAAATTAGTTATCTTGGAAACCAATATATATCTTCAAATAAATTGGTACATAGATTTTAAAATATCATATTCATCAATATATATTACATAGCTGGATGATACATATTTATTGACTTCCTGAAATATACTGCAAGCTTTGTTAATATGTATCCAATAGTAATTCAATATATACTTTTAGATAAATGGATACATAGTTTTCTAAATATATTTTTGATCTGGAGGTGTATATTATACTATTGTCAGACGTATATTAAAAAAAGCTTATAGGTATGTATTAAGAACTTGACAAGCATGTATCATCTGGCTATATATTAATTTGCCTAAAGATGTATATTAAACTTGATCCAAAATCCAACCCAGCTTGACCATATAATAAACAATACCTACATTATATTTATATTTCATATAGATTGTTTGACATTTATATTAATTTTTTAATATCATTAAATCATATATCAATTTTTTTGATACAAAAATCATATAAATGGTTGAAGGCTAAATCCAATATATATTGATCCAAGCAAAATATCCTAAATCTTTTTCTATTCTCAAATTCCTATCTAACTTAATGTAATCTTTCAATGTTGCACAGCTTGACTAGAACTAACCTAACATAACTCAAATTTAGCTTAAAATATAATCGTGTTTGTTAATATCATGAAATTGTATATAAGTTTTTTTGATATAGAAATCATATAAATGTTTGAAGGCTAAATCCAACACATATTAATCCAACCAAAATATCCTAAATCTTTTTCTATTCTTAAATGCCTATCAAATTTCATGTAATCTTTCAATGTGGCATACACTATAAGAAAATTGAATATTAGCAATGGTATTAGGGATGAAAACTTTTTTCATCGCTAATAATAATTTTTTGGCACCATAACACTGATAATAAAACCGCCATTGTAATACTATTAGCGACGGTAATTTCATTATTAGTGATAGTAAGTACCATCTTTAAAAGTTTAATTTTTTAAAAAATATTTAAATATTAAAAAAATATTAGCAACGGCGAATTTGGATTATTAGCAACAAAAACTTACTTTCTCTAATAATCAACTATTAGCGACGGCTTCTTATGTATCAGTGATGGCATCTTAAATTTATAATTATATATTAATATAAACTTATAAGCGATGGTAAATTATCATCGCTAATATTTTTTTATTATCATTAATAATTATATTTTAAAATAAATTTATTAGTAATGAAAAAAATTATCTATAATAATTTTTTTCTATCACTAATAATTATATTTTAAAATAAATTTATTAGTGATGGCAACATACCATTGCTAATAATTCTATTCCATTGCTAATAATTATAAAAAATAAAAAATAAAATTAATATCAATGATGAAAAAATATCAACTCTAATAATTTTCTTCTATCATTAATAATCATAAAATTTTATTTAAAAAATATTTTTTTATTTATTAGCGATGATATTTTACCATCTTTAATAAGTATTATGTCGTTGCTAATAATATTAAAGCTAAATTAAAAAATAAAATTATTTTTTTATTAGCAACATGATTTTTTTGCTAATACTATAAGAAATAGGATTTTTGCCGACATAAAATTTATCTACACAAAATTTTGCATAGGTAAAGATCATAATTAGCTACGCAAATAGTTAAACATCGATAAAATTAAAATAATTAGCAATGCTATAGATAAAACATCATAAAATATAATTAGTGACGTAATGGTAGTGTTGGCATTTAAAGCAAAGTATCGATAATGGGTGATCTTAATTTTTTAATTTTTAATAAACTTTTATCGATGCTCAATTTGTGTAGGCAATAAGACTAATTACCTATGCTTATATCTTACGTAGGTAATTAAAATTATTGCCTATGCTAAATTAGCATCGATAAATATTTTTTATTTTTATTAATTTTTTAATTTTTATAAACAATTTATCGATGCTAATTTAGCATAGGCAATAAGAATAATTGCCTACGCTTATAAATTACATAGGTAATTAGGCTTCTTGCCTATGCTAAATTAGCATCGACAAATATTTTTATTTTTTATTAATTTTTTTTATTTTTAAAAATAATTTATCAATAATAAATTTGCATAGGTAATAAGTCTAATTACCTATGCAAAAGTCTAACATAGGTAATTAGGCTTATTGCCTATGATTATGTAGCATCGGTAAAGATTTTTTTATTAATTTTTTAATATTTATAAATAATTTATCGATGTTAAATTAGCATAGGCAATAAGACTAATTGCCTATGTGTATTTCTTGCATAGGTAATTATAATTATTACCTACACTAGTATAGCATCGGTAAATATTTTTTTATTTTTATAAATAATTTATCGATGCTATATTAGCATAGGTAATAATTGTAATTACCTACACTTAAGACTTGCATAGGTAATTAGGCTTATTATCTACACTTGCTTAGCATCCATAAATATTTTTTTAATTATTTTTTTTATTTTTATAAATAATTTATCAATATTAAATTAGCATTGATAAATATTTTTTAATTAATTTTTTAATAAATAATTTATCGATCACTTTTCCTCTCTCACTGTCAATCCTTACCGACCGCCGTCGCTACAGTCGCCACTACCCGCATTGCTGCCCTCCCAACCGTCGACTCCACTGCTCTTCTCCACCTCCACACCATGCGTCGACCACCCCCACTCTGCTCTGCTTCACCCGACCACCACAATTGATCCCCACTACCATATCGGCCCCGCTTTGCTTGGCTTCACCCCTGATCCATACCTCCATATCTTTTTTATTAATTTTTTTATTTTTATAAAATATTTACTGATGCTAAAATTGCATAGGCAATGAGGTAATTATCTACACAAAATTGAAATATAGGAAATTAACCTCATTTGCTCATGTTAGGTTAGCATAGGCAATAAGGCTTATTACCTATGCAAGGCAAAAGCATAGGCAAATATTTTTTTTAATAATTTTTTTCATAAATAATTTATCGATATAATTTTAAAATTTAAAATCTATCTTTATCGTTTATTATTTAAATAATTATTATTAAAATATCATTATAAAAGTCTGCTTCGATTAGGTAGCTCTAGCTATATTGATTAATAAAATTTGATTTTAACAGCCACGAATAACTGTATGATGATCTGATAGTAGAGACTACTGATGGATTTAAAAACTTGCAACGATGATATCAATGATATTTGTAGTATACTATCAAAATTTTATCTCAATCGAATATCATTATTATGGTCAATTTAGCATGGAATGATTTCAATTGCTAAATAAAAAAACTAGTGATCAAAAGGCAAACGGTGTTCGATTATAAGATAATTTTTTAGATAAATGATCTTTGCTACTACTTTGATCATTTGTAGGATGATGATCATAAAATTCAAACCACATATATATGAATGATTCAAAACTATATGTCTTTTGATACTAATTCTTAAGGTCCTTAAGTAATTATACTTTATGTGTTTTTATAAGATCTGCTTAACATAGATGATTTATATACATACGATTTGAATTTTATGATCACAATCATATAAATGATAAAAATAGTAGCAAAAATTATTTATTTAAAAAATTATCTTAATCATATATCGTTTGGCCTTTTGATCACTTATTTTTTATTTAATGATCGAAATCATCATGTACTAAATTAATCATGATAATGATGTTCGATTGAAATAAAATTTTGATAGTATGCTAAAAATATTATCAAGATCATCGCTGTAAGTTTTTAGATCTATTGATGGTCTCTATCTATCAGATCATCATGCGATTATTTCTGATCATCGAAATCAAATTTTATTGATTGACATAGCTAGGGCTACGGGATTGAGGTAGACTTTTGTGATGATACTCTAATAATAATTATTTAGATAATGAATGATGAAGATAAATTTTAAATTTAAAAATTATATCAATAAATTATTTATAAAAATATAAATATTAATTTAAAAAGATTATTTTTGATATTTATGTTGCATCGAAATATGTTCAAATTGCCTATGCTATTCCTTAACATAGATAATTAATATTATTGTCGATGTAAAAGAATCATCATAAACTATTTGATAATTTTAGTGACATAATAAAAATGTCGGTAACTAGAAGAATTACCTAGGAGAAAACTAACGTAGGAAATTGAATTTATTTTTGACATATAATTTATGTCAAAAAATATTTTTTTAATTTTTTAATTTTAAAATTTTAATTATATATTTTCTAAAAATAAATTTAATTATAAATAAATATTTTTTGATGTTGATTTATCATCGATAATAACCTTAATTTATCAACGTAAATTATTAGTCGGTAAAAAATATATTTTGCGATGCATAGTGTATGTCGGAAATAACCTACTTTTCTAAATTAACTATTTATGTAGGCAAATACTATATTTATCGATGTTAATTTTACGTCACTAAAAACTTATACTTTTATTAAATAATTTATTTTTTATTAAATATCTACTGATGGTTATTAAACATCGGTAATAAAGTTAATGACCTATGTTTGTCTTTAACGTAGCTAATTATAGGAATTACCAACATAAGTTTGCATTGGTAAATCTCTTTGAATATTTTATTTTTTGTTAAACATTGGCTGACATTTATTAAACATTGGTAATAAGTTAATTACCTATGTTTTAATGGAACATAGCTAATTAGAGAAATTACTGACGTAAGTTTGCATCGGTAAATCTCTTTAGATATTTACGATTTCACCCCTTAGCGTGTTTCGTCTCCCGCCCCTACCCTCCTATTTCTCTCACCTGAACCCTCTCCACTAGCTACCCTATTTCTTTCCCTTCTCTCTTTCAGATGCTCTTGCCGTCGGTGGTCCCTGCTTCCACCTCCGTTGCTGCCGTCGCCATCGTGTTGCTGCCCCAAAAAGGTAAAACCTTTTTTTTTTCTTTTGCATCCTCGGAAAAGAGAGGAGCGAGGGGGTGGGTTGGTTGCTCGGGCAAGAAGGAAGGAGAGGAGGAGGGGCGGGGTGGGGTGAAGGGGAGCCACGAGCTGAGGGTGGGGTCGGGATCGAGGTGTGGGGGTGGCGGTGGCGACGAGTACCCAGGGGTGGTGCGGGAGTGGGGGGGAGGAGGGCAGTTGGCAGTGGTGACCGAGGGCGAGGACCCAATCGGGGTGTGGGGGTGGCGATGGCGATGGGTACCTGAGAGGTGGTGCGGGGCGGAGGGGAGAAAGGCGCGGACGGAGGAGGAGGGGGGTGCAGGCACTGAGGGGAGGAAGGAAGGGGTTTCTTTTTTCTTTTTTTTTTTAAAATTTATTTATTTATTTTTAATGCTTAAAAATAAGAAAAAAATAAAAAATAAAAAGTAAATAAAGTAAATAAAATAAAATAATATAAAATATCAAATATTTAATTATATTTTTGAAATTAAAATAAAATATTATTTTTTTAAAAAATAAATTTTAAAAAAAATTTAGAAAAAGGAGCAAAATAAAAATTATAGTAATTTATATAATTTATAATTATATAGTTTATATAAAAAATTAATATATTATATATTTTATATGTAATTATATAGATATTTTATATATGATTATTTATTATTTTATAAGATTATATATTTTATAATTATTTTATATATTTTATTTTATTTATTATATATTTTAAAAAAGGGAGTGAAAATAAGTAATTTTAAAAATAAAAGGAAAAATAATGAAAAATCACCACATGTAATATAGTGCAGGTACTAAAATAATCATTTAAAATTTATTTTATAATTCAAGTAATTGCATGAATAATTGGTAAGTAGCTATAGTAGGATAAAAAAATATAGGACATATGAAATTTATTACAAAATTTATTGACATATAGCTTTAAATTTGTTGCAAAATATACATAATCCATAATTAATAAAAATAATTTATGATTCAACTAAAATGACAATCTCTAATTGGCATTGAACCTCGTATTATTAATCTTATGAAGTATTTCTTTCTGATGCTCTTTTTCATGGTAGATTTAGCTTGTTAAGACTATCTTCATGATTACTTACTTTTAGTTATTAGTTATATAAATAATTTTTTTATTTATAAAATTTATTACATAAAATATAAAAAATATCAATATTTTAGAGAAAACTCTACTGAAATGTAGAGTTATCTTTTTTGATAAATTAGGATATCATTTCTGAACGTATGTTTAGATATGGATGCTAAATTGCATTGAACCATAGATTTTTGTTCAAGAATCAATTTTGATTTGTAAAGTTATCCTTTTTTGATAAATTAGGATATCATTTCTGAATGTATGTTCAGAGATGGATGTTAAATTGCATTAAACCATAGATTTTCGTTCAAGAGTCGATCATGAACGGGATCGACTCTTGGATGCCATAATTTTGGGCATTTTGAAAAAGCTTTAATCTTATTATTATTAGTCGATATTTTATTTTGTTATGTGGTGTTCAATAGTTATTTCTCATCTATTCTCTGGGTATATATTGGATAGGGTGCATAGGCACTGTATTCACATTATATACTTGGAGAACCATGAGAAGATGTTGCCAAAATTTTTTCAATAATGAAATAAAATATTGACTAATAATAATAATAAGATTATTACTCTTCTGAAAGGATTAGAGCCATACTTGTTAGAAATGGATAGAATTATGCATTCTTAAAATCTTACTAATAACACATACTTTAATGATGAATATTTTTCATGGATAGATAAAAAATATCGACAAGAGTTGGATGAATGCTCGCTCTATCATCTTACCTGAATACCAATAAGGTGTTAGGGATTTTATAAGATTTGCATGAGAAAGAGTTGATGATCCCAATAGAATCAAATGTCTTTATCGAAGATGTCACAATAATTACTTCTACTATATAGATATAGCATTGGAGCACTTGTTGAATTAGGATATGGATAGAAAGTATACTATTTGGGATTTGCATAAACAAAGTAGACTTACTAACATAAGAGACCAACATATAGATCAATAGCCTGAACCAATTGGCATCAATGAGATTTTAGATGATTTATATAAAGGGACATATTTTGACAACTCTTCTGAGAGTATGGATAATGCAAATGATGAATATTTTGAAAAACTCATAAGAGATGCCAAGGAGCCATTTTATCTAAATTGTAAGTTCTCGATGCTTGAGTACTTGATAAAACTTTTTCATGATAAAATCATATTTGGTTGGAGTCAAAAGTCATTTGACTTTATATTAAACTTAATCAAGAAGGCATTATCAAATGGTGAAAAACTTTTAAAATCATATTCAGAGGCAAAAAAGTATATGCATGAACTTGGACTGGGTTATACACTAATACATACATGCAAGAATGATCATGCATTATTTTATATAGACCATCAATACTTGGATTATTGCTCAGAATGTGGTGAGTTAAGGTATGCTGAAGATTTCGAAAAAGGTATGAAGTGGCCTCATAAGATTTTGAGATACTTTTTATTAACACCAAGACTTTAGAGACTTTATCAGTCATTGAAGACTGTTGAGGCGATAAGATGGCATCATGAGATGAGAATTCTTGAGGATAACATCATTAGTCATCTAGCAGACTCTATAATTTGAAGAGAATTTGATAAACAGTATCCTTAATTTGCTAGTGACTTATGCAACATTCATCTTGATAGCATCTGATAGTTTCAATTCATTCGAAAGCATAAGCAATGCTTACAGTATGCGGTCGATTATGCTAATGCCGTATAATATTGCACCATAAAAATATATAAAAGAGCCATTTATATTTTTATCATTATTTATTTTTGGACCTAGAGCTCCTAGTAATGAGATAGATGTTTATCTACGACCCTTAATCGATGAATTAAGAGAATTTTGAGATATTGGTGTTGTAACATATAATTCAGTTAGTAAAAAAAAATTTTGATTGCATGCAATGATAATATAGATAATTAATGATTTTTCGGCATATGGTAACCTATCTAGATGAAGCACAAAAGGATATTTGGCATGTCCAATTTATAATGGTGATAGCTGCTCCATTAGACTGAAGCATAGAAGAAAAATTACCTATATGGGTCATCGCAGGTTTTTACCATCTAATTATTCTTGGAGAACCCATCAGAATCGATACTTTCATGAAAAGTCAAAGATGCATGGGCCATCTTGTATGATAAATGAAGATGACATATTAGCGCAACTAGAGGCCATTAGCAGTGTTAAATTTGATAAAATTTTTGGAGGTCATAAATGAAAGTATAATGAATTAGAGTTGAACTAGACAAAGTGGAGCATATTTTTTGAATTATCTTATTGGCAACATCTCCTACATCATCATAATTTAGATATCATGCACATTAAGAAAAATATTTATGATAATGTTATTGAGATACTTTTTAACATCAAGAAAAAAATAAAAGATAATCTAAATTCTCGGCTAGACATGGAAAGAATGGGAATATGGCATGAGTTGTATTTAGTGTCCTATGATGGTGGAAAATTCTCAATGTCAATTGCAAGTTATACATTACATGGCGATGAGAAAAGAAATTTTTGTGAGTGATTAAAAATCATAAAGTTTTCTAATGGTTTTGCCTTCAATATTTCAAGTCGTGTGAACTTAAAAGACAGCAGTATCTTAGGTATAAAGAGTCACAACTCTCATATTATGTTGCAGCATCTCATACATGTTGTGATGCATGGCTTTTCCACCATAGAAGCACAAAATGTATTTATTGAATTGGATATTTTTTTTCAAAAATTATGTTGTTGAAAACTCTAAGTTGATATACTTGAGAAGCTTCAATCAAATATTATCCTATTGCTGTGTAAGCTGAAAAAAAAAATTTCACCATCATTTTTTGATATTATGGTACACTTGGCAGTTCATCTTCCAAGAAAGATTTTGCTTGTCGGATCAGTTCAGTACCAATGAATGTATCCTATTGAATGATAATAATATTATAAAAAAGTTAATTTCTTTACTTAATTTATAATCATAACAAAAAAAATTATATATTTTTTATATTTTTTTATCATTTTGTATGTGCAGATTCTTGTATAAGTTAAAACAATGTGCGCGAAATAAGACACATCTAGAAGGATCAATTATGGAAGCATATATCTCCATAAAGTATCTTACATTCTATTTGATGTACCTCGATGATATGGAAATATGATTCAATCATGAAAAGTGTAATGCAGATAGGGAGTGGGCCGACATTGAATCTATATTATCTATTTTTAAGATTAATATTCATTCCATTAGTAAAAAAAAGTACAAATATATGACATAGAAGAATGCGAGCTGGTACATTTCTATGTACTAAATAATTACAAAAAAATCTATCATTTTATAGAGTATCTTTATATAATTAATATTATATACTTTTCATGAGATAAAATAAATAATAAGTATGTATTTATTATAGAGAGTATAGAGATATATTATTGTAACAAAATAATAGAGATATCGAGGGACGACATCAAAGAAAGTTCGTAGCTTGGTTCAGACAATGTATAAGCATAATAACTATTTTATTCAACTTTTTATTACATGTAATATATACAGAGTGATTTATTTTAACTTGTATGTATATTATTGTAGATGATGTTAATGTATCATAATAAAGAAGATGGTGCAACTGAGAAATTATATGATTTGACATACCATCTTGATTTTAGGATTTTGTGTTATAGCTCATGTATTATTGGTAGTATGAGATTTCATACAAGAAAGCTTGATATGCAACGGTGGACTCAAAATAGTAAAATTTTGATATTAGAAACCGATGAAGATAATGAGATTGAATATTATGGTATCCTTTCCGACATTATATAGTTAAGATATGGATCAAAATGATTTGTTTATCTATTTAAATGCCAATGATGGGATATCAGCAATAATAGGATGGGTATTCATAAAGATGCATACTTTACAAGCAACTTTATGAGAACATGGTACCAATCAGAGATTTCATACTTGCTAGTCAGGTAAAGCAGGTATTATACCTAAAAGATATGAGATATAAGGGTGAATGGTATATTGTACAAAGGATTATACCAAGAAATGTTTATGATGTTCATTTCGAGATAGAAATGGATGAGAATTTCTTTCAGGAGAAATAAAATATAGCTGACTTGGGATAGTATAGTATCGACATTGGAAGCACATCTCCTCCAATTAGAGATGACGTGCAATCCAATAATATTGATGTTAGTGAATTAAATCTGAGTATATTGGAGGATTATGATGACAATGATGACAACTTCATAAATGATGATGAGGAAGATTATACATTGGTGGATTATGATGATGAAGATGTCGATAATCCTCCTAATGAAGATACAAACATTGATTGATAATATATAATTTTTCAAGAAACTCATTTATCTTAAATTTTATATATCATTTAGTATTGATGTAATTTTTATCAATATTATATTATCTCTAATATATTATTTGATACAGACATGGCACTAGGAAGACGATCTTGAAGGCTTCTATGAGGAGATGCCGATGCATCGACTTCTCAGCAGTGATCTTTTGATGATCAGGTAGTCACATTAGCCAATCCACATTGATTTTATATATTATAATTTTTTATATTTAATTTGCTTTAGCTTTTTATCATTTATAAATAACTGATTCTAAGCTATGCCATTAGGAGAAGGATCCGATGGGGAGGATCGATATGGAGATGTTGGTACCTCTTCATCTCAGTAGCGTACTATTGGTGAGGCAAGCACATCATCTCCTGCTATAAGTTATTTTTATATATTATAGTTTTTTGTATTATATTTGCTTTAAGTTTTTATCATGTATAAATAATTGATTTTAAGCTTTATATTTTGCTGCAGCTATTGATACTGTGATTAGACAGACACGTGGAGCTGCCATAAATGAGAAGCTAGAGGAGTGAAGAAGGGCACATCCTGGGTAGAGGATGAGGGTTGTCATCCCATCGAAATATATCATACCACTAGAGCACCACATCAGGGATTCATACGTGTGTGAGGTAAGTATTATTATCTGTTCGTACGCTTTTCTGACACTGACTGATTGGCGCAAAGTTATAAGGCCATAGCAACGAGTCCTCCTCGACCATTTATAGGTAACTAACTATAATTTTTAATAATTATTTAACTTTTATATTTTTTGATAAATCTCATATATTGTATATTATTTTTGCAGCATGATTTTGATATTCAGAAGATTGATACCCTACCTGTGCGAGAAGCTATGTTTTGGTATATGCGGCGATTGCTTAGAGAATTCAGATATGAGCTCCATAGCCACTAAAAGGAGGTCTTCCAGGCACGTGGGGTGGTGGTGGCACATGAGACACCGCACAAGAGTGTATCATGCCCCGACTGAGATCTTCTCTACACCAGATACGATGATCTGGCATACCGAGTATAATAATTATATGTAATAAAAATATTGATTATTGAATTGATATGGTATTATAATATATTCACTAATATCTTGATTGCATTTACTTATTAGGCCTATTGCGACAAGACCTCACAGAGTAGGTCAAGGCTCATGGTGATGCATTACGATGGATCAAAGTCATTTGCATAGTATTAGTATGAGCTGGTAAGTATACATACATACATCTTTAATGATTTGTTACAATATGTCTGTGTCAATATACTTACTTTCATAAATTTTAGAGAAACATCAAGATAGGATAGCTGCCTGGGTAGATTGACATCTACCAGAGGATCCATCGTCGGGCGAGTGGCTTCCGAGAACTAGGGAGAGACATGTGAGAATTAATTGATTAAGTTCTATGTTAATTTCATCATAAAATTTAGACTTTTGATTATATTTATTTATTTTTAATTAGGACTGCATGATGGAGATACGATCCTAGCCTCCAGTTGAGAGCTCTACCCCATCCATAGATGATGATATCTATGATGAGGTGCTCGGTAGGAGACCTAGCTATGTTACGGGGTTAGGGTATGGAGTTGTGGTCCCTAGCTCCTCTCGAGCAGCACATATTTCTTGTGATGCTCATCTGCATGAGGTGGAGAGAAGACATACTGAGATCTTGATGAGACATCAGGAGGAGATAGTGGACCTACGATGGGCCAATGCCGAGCTTTCATCCCAGCTTTAAGTATTTGGAGCAAAACTCGATAAGTTATGTTGCCATATGACTTTCCCATCGACTTTCGATATTCCTACTGATGCTTATGATCAGGACTCCACCGATGATGATGATGATACCTCCCCTACTAGTATTATTTTATATTATTTTTAATTAATATATTTTTAGTATTTATATTAGATAATTAGTTTGCTAACTTAATTTTTTAATTTAATATAGGTGTATGATATGTCACCATCGATATGAAGTTTTATTTTATTTTGATATATTTTTTAAAAAAGAACATATAGTAAATAATCTACCATTTTAATTTCTTTTAATGATTTATTCATGATAGATTATTAGCAATGAAATTTTTCATTGCTAATAATCTATTATTTATGATATAATATATATTTTTATCATAAATAATTGATTATTTATAATAAAAATATTTCATCATAAATAAGCCATCTTTTTAATTTTTTAAATGATTTATTCATGATAGATTATTAGTAATAAAAATTTTTCATTGCTAATAATCTATTATTTATATCATAAAGTTTATTTACATCATAAATAATTAATTATTTATGATGAAATATTTTCATCATAAATAATTCATCTTTTTAATTTTTTTAAATAATTTATGATAATTTATTAGTGATAAAACTTTTCTATCATAAATAATCCATTATTTGCGACGTAATAGTCATTTCAATCTCAAATAATTGATTATTTATGATGTAGATATTCGATCATAAATAATCCACTTTTTTATTTTTTTAAATGATTTATTTATGGTAGTTTATTAGCGACTAAATTTTTTCATCATAAATAATCTATTATTTATGATAAAATATTTTTTTGATCATAGATAATGGATTATTTATGATAAAAAAAAATTCATTGGAAATAAAGATTATTCGTGATAGAAAAAATTTTGCTGCTAATACCTATATTTATAATGAAATTTTTTTTATTGCAAATAAATCCATCATAAAAGATCAGATTTCTTATAGTGAAACTTATTTAAATAATTTCATTAGCTTCTTGTTGCGTGTTTCTTACTTGTTACGGGAAGTGCCGGTTTCTAAGACTTGAGGGAACGGAACTTTAGATTTATATGTCATGGGTAACTAACTCATCTATTTTCTTTTTTTCTTTATTTATCTCATTATAACTAGTATCAGTATTAGTTCTAGACTCAGATTCTTCAATATGGTTTGTTTTGGTACTAACCTTTAATTCTTCTAAATTTTTTTTTTGGCTAGCATTAGTACTAGCCTTTATCAACTGATCCTGATATGGATTCTTAAGAATCCTACCACTTTGAAGTTCAGAAATTACTTCAGCATTCTTTAATTGGGGATTCTTAGGTGGGATGATAGGTTGATGACTAAATCCAGGTGGTTAATGGACATTGGATGGATTATTTTTAGGATTTACAATCGATTGGCTTAGTAATTAACCTGATTCTCTCCTCATATTAAACTTAGCTAATTATTCTATTTAAGTTTCTAGCCTAGCGATAGATTATTTTTGAGTTAGAATTAATTATTATAGTTGATTAAATCTATCATCGGCTAGATTGATCTATTGAGGAGGTGGGTATGAGGGTTGATTATAATACGGTGGCTTGGAAGACTAACTAGACTGATCTTTATTATAAGTATAGTTCTGGTATTGGAGTCTATTTTGATAATTTTGTACTGGTGGAGTTTGGGTCTGAGCCTGAGTCTATTGTAATCTCCAAGAAAAATTAGGATAGTTTCTCTAGCTTGGATTATATGTATTTAAAAATGGATTATTGACCGATTTGGAGTATCCTTGAGCAACTTGAACTTGTTCTTAGATGAAGGATGAAAACTATACAGTCATGAGACATTCACTCACATGATGGGTTGGATTGCACAAATAAAACAAATTACCTGATAATTAGAAGCTAGAGTGTATTGTGCAGGAGATTATTACCTACGTTTATGAATTGATTTAATTTTTGGGCAAAAAGATTGACTTTATTTATTAGGTTTATATCAACCTTAGAACTTGATTCTGGATGTTTGATCTCATACATTCCTACCCATTTTTTATGAGAAATTGATCTTTTATAAGAGGATAATGAAGCATAGTTAATCAAATTTTTACTTAGAGTTTCGAATAAGGTATAAGCTTCATCCTCACTTTTGCTTATGAATGTACCTCCATAAGTTGCATCTACCATTTATTTATATTGATCACCTAAATCTTCATAGAAAGCTTGAACAATTTGCCACTTAGATAGACTATGGTGTGGGCAGTTTCTAAAAAGTTTCTTAAGTCTCTTCCATGATTTATGAATTTATTTCCTTAGAAGCTGAGCAAAACCAATGATAGCTCACCTCATGGTGTT
Source organism: Cocos nucifera (assembly GCA_006176705.1). Lineage (NCBI taxonomy): Eukaryota > Viridiplantae > Streptophyta > Magnoliopsida > Arecales > Arecaceae > Cocos > Cocos nucifera. The sequence goes on along the minus strand of QRFJ01000435.1, from coordinate 466,911 downwards.
GGTTCGATCTATGGGGTCAAATTTTTTAAGGAATTCATGTTGCATCTCTACCCATGTTTGGATTGGTCTTCCTATTATGCCAAGTTAGTACTTGGCTTTATCTTTTAATGAGAAAGAAAACAAGGTCAGTCTAAGGGCATCATTAGAAAAATTTTAAATTTTTATCATAGAGCAGATTTCTAAGAATTTATCTAGATGCTTGTAAGGGTCTTCATTGGTGTTCCTAAAGAAGAATGGGAGCATCTGAATTATGGTCGACTTGATTTCATAATGGCTAGCAGGGATATCAGATAATTGGATATAAGTCGATGGGTTATCGGTGGAAGAAATAAAGTATTTCTTCATCTACCTACGTGGTTCTTCAGAATTTTTAGCCATTTGATTATTTGATTTTATATGAATCAGCCGTTCAATTTTGGAATTTGATTTAACTAGGTCAAGTAATAGTGATCTCTACCATGCATGTACTAGTGCAACCCTAATATGTGATATATTTATTTTTTTATTACTTTTTATTTTATTTTTTTATTATTTTTTATTTTTTTAGAGAGAAGAAAAGAGAAGAGAAAGAAGAGGGTTCTATGAAAGAGTCCTATGAAATTCTAAATCTAAAGACAATAGAGAAGAATTAATTATATTTATGTTTAATGTTAATTAGCAAATAAGTTAGGCAAATAATCCTGACTAAGAGTTGTTTTAGATCTAGACAGCTTCTAACTATCAAGGTTATATTCAAGCTCTCCAAGTAGAAAATCAGTTAATCAACTGGTCAGACAAATATAAGGTCGATGGGAGTCCCCCCCATTGCTTGTCTTAGACACCAATTATTTTGATCAGATAAGTTAACAAAATTAATTAAGTAACCATCTTTCTTCAAAATATAATTTCTAAATCACTCTTCTTAGACACCAATTAAATTGACTAACTCTAATCTAGTCCAACTCTTAGGGTTCTTTATTCTATGGAAATCGAGTTTCTATGGCCAAGTCTAATTGATTTTAATTTAGAGGCTTAGGTCAATGATGGATGCTGGTTGATTATTTATGAGCCAAGAAAGGATGATCAGATCTCCATCTTATCTTGATTAATGGATTATGCCTTTAAATTGATTTAAAAATGAATATGCATAATTACTTTCAAACAAGAAATTCTATGCAACTAAATTACATGTATGCAACTGATTAGATTTGAGAGACTTACCTTGTCTCTAGCAATCATCAATAAAAATAGAAATAAAACTAATATGATGGATGCTCTAAATAATTAAGGTTTCTACTCTTGTCATGAGATTTTTAAATAGATTTAAGTGAATAATTTTTAATTAATTTAAAAATAAAATAAATAATAATAAAAAATAGATTTAGGGTTTAGGATTGATCTCACCAAATAGGATTGGAAGCTTCCTCCTTATCCTAATATTTTTATTTTTTTTCTCTTCTTTTTCTCTATAAAATAAATAAAAAAAAGTAGTAAACAGTAACAAAAAAAAAATCAAAGAAATTAGAAGTTTTAATTTTTCTGCCTCTCCGGCAATAATGCCAAAAGCTTGATAAATCATAATATTATCGTTAAAATATCATATTTATCAATTTAATTTTAACTTTTTCAAAATGATTAAAAGCACATAGATAACAGCTAGTCGGGTCGAATCCACAAGAAGGCAGTAATTTAATTTCAAAATCTTTGATTTTTATAAAAAGAAAAAGAAAAGAGTTTGAAAATAAGATTGAAGTCAAAAAATAAAAAGCAGAATTTAAACATTGAAGAAAAATTAACTTGGTACTAAGATCTACTATTTAGATCTTAGTATCTACTTGCAATGAAATTAAGAGCAATTAAAATTAAATAAGCAAAATTTAGAGAGCAAGAAATAAAATTTATAATAAAATTAAAATTTAAAATTTAAATACAATAACTATAAAAAAAGGAGAAGAAATAAAAATTAGAGCAAAATCTTAATTTTGGATCAGCGTTGGCATGGAGATGGCGTAGAAGTCCGATTCTTTCTCTTGGCACTATTTGCCTTGAAGCAATCTTCAACTAAAAGCCTGGCTTCCATCCTATACCATGGCTTCACCTTGATTGGATGCCTAAACTTTGGAGTTCTGGGGTCTTTAAATAGTTGCTAGAAGGCTAAAACTTCTTCTATCAGGCGGTATGGGACTAAAAGTAGTGTATTGATCCATGTTTGTTGAAAAATTTAAGTGAGAATTATCAAAAAAAAGCTTGTTAATCAGCCCAATTTTAGTCGAAATAAGTTTAGACCATTTGATCCTATTCATCTGGAAGATCTGGGCCGTCAGAACATGCTCTTGGCATGTGAATCAGCGTTGGGAGCCTCTATCAAGCATTGGATCAAATTCTGGGCATGATCTGGCCATTGGATTATCGCCTAGATCGCTCGGGACCATCAGATGGCACAACATGGCTAGGAGAAATTTGAATCAAAATAGGAGACACCCATGGCCTAGATCTGAACCGGCATCAACCTGGACCGTCGGATGGTGCCATTACTATGTAGCTATGGCTAAATAAGAGCAATGACATGGAAGTATATATGAAGTTAAAAGGAAGAGCAATATGAAAAACTATCAAGACCTATATAAACACATAAACTTATAAGGATTCAGCACTAAACCCAACACCTACGTCCACTACCTAAGCCACCCTTGAGAATTTTACTATAATTTTTTTGGACTATAACTTGATTGTTTTTTTGGACTCACAATCAAAATACTATTGATTTTCTTAGCAAAAATTAACCAAAACCATCCCTCTAAACCACTCCTAGGCTGATGCACCAGTATACTTTAATTTAATGCTTGAATGGGCTTTTCCTAATGTTTCAATTCCAATTAAAACTCAAATATAGCAAGAAAGAGAGACAATACTAAAATACAATGAAAAAGCTCCTAAAGAGCAATGCTAAAAGTCATTGAGGCTCGTGTGAGATTTGTTGAGGAAGCTTTGGACTAAATGTTCTCTTCTTCTTCTAAAAACCACTTCAAAGCTTTAAGAATTGGTGGTTGAAAAGTTATAGCTCTCTCTTGAATACACACTTAATACTTTTTAGGTTCTCTTTACTTTTTTCTTTCTATATGTTCTTCAATATACTAGGTAGCTTTTAAACCATCTTAAAATATTAAAAAATTAGTTTCTAGCCATTAGAGATTAAAAACTAATTGTTAGAGTCATTCTGCAAAATTCTGGAACTTCTACAAAACTAGCTAATAGAGCTGTTAGCCATAGTTGAGTTGACTCAGATCAGGTAGAAGTTGACTCGAACTAACTTGGAGTCAACTCAAGATAAGTTGAGGTCGACTTAAGATCTTATCTCAAAAATTTGACTTTCTATCTTTTCTAAGATAGTCGGCTTGGCTACTGAGGGTAGACTCAAAGTTGGATCGACTTGAGATGAATTATGGTCAACTCGAGCTCCAAACTAAAAAATTTAGCTCTCTTTTTTGCTCGAGAGAGTCAACTTATACTTCCAGGGGTTGACTAACTGACCGTGTCACTTAAAAATTATGTGCCAGAATTGACTCTTTGAAGCTTGGAGTTAGTTTCTGACTTTCTCAACTTGATTTCACATGATGAAGCTTTCCAAATTTGCTGCCTTTGGTTCCAATTTTTAGCATTCATATGAATTTATCTGAGAGTGATTTTAGACTTTTGAAATATTCTCAATATTTACTTCAACAACTCTTACAAAATTCAAACTCAAATATTTTATGTTCATCAAAATCAATCCTTGGATCAATAGTAGAGACCCTTGGATGGTGGTTGGGGGTGGCAAGAGGATCCCCACACCCTCATATCCTGACACTCTTGGGTTGGGATTAGTAAAGAAAGGACCTGCTCCACTAATTGGTCTCCAAATATGCAAGTCACCAAAGCAATGTTCCATCTCCATGCTCTAGGCTCAAATAGGTCAAACACCTACCTAACAATCCCCTCCATACTCATAGGAGTTGGCCACTAGTCGGATGAGAGGTCAGACATCCAAGCATTAGTCAAGACATCTATAGACCAACCGTTGCTAATCAACTATTTGCTCTAGTGGACAGCTGCCAGTGCATTGGCATAGATTTTCTTTCACAAGGAGCTACTCTTGGGGGCATGAATGTCTACTCCAGTAGATCAAGGCCTAATTGGGCCCTCATCATCGAACTCCACAAACCTCTAGTCAATAAGAGAAAGTGCGCTGCATGCTTCGCAATCAAGGCATCTCACCTCACGAGTAGAGATTGCATACCCAAACCTACCATCTTTTGTCGGCTATTAAATGACCTCCCAAGCAACAAAGTTGGCACCACTCCCCGTCCCCCACACAATCCCCATAGAAAACCCCTGAAGAGATACTCTAGCTTTATAGGAGGACTAGTATGGAACTTAAGACCAACCGCACCAGAATCATCTTGCCTATTATGGATAGTTACTTGGCTTGCCAACCCTCTAGATGCTCCCAAATGCTCTACTCTATCCCAAGACACTCAGATCTTCACAATCATGACCCAGTGATCAAGAATCACTACTACAAAAATGAACTATGGCAGTACATACTATGGCAGCGATTTTCGTTAACCGCTACTATAGGTCGGATCTATGACAGCAGTTTTTATAACCTATAGATCTATGACAACGATTTTGTAACCGCTGCTATAGGTCCGATCTATAGCAGTGGTTAACAAAAACCACTACCATAGGTCAAAAGCGATTACAAAAAATCGCTGCCATAGGTCAACCTATAGCATCGATTCATTGTAACTGCTGCTATAGGTCAGACCTATAGCAGTGGTTAGTAAAACCACTATCATAAGTCAGACCTATAGCAATGGTTAGTAGGAACCGCTGCTATAAGCTTATTTATGACAGCAGTTAATCATAACCGCTGCCATATATATATATATTTTAAATATTATATAATTTTAAAACTTAATGCCCATCTTCACCATTCATGATCTAAATAATTATCATTAGAGTATCATCACAAAAGATCACCTCGATCCGATGGTCCTAGCTTCGTCGATCAAAAAATTTGATTTCGATGACTACGAACAACGATGCGATGATCTGATGGATGAAGATCTTTGATGGATCCAAAAATCTGCAATGATGATCTCGATGATATTTATAGTATACTATCAAAATTTTTCTTCAATCAGATATTGTTATCTTGGTCAATTTAGTATAGGTTAGTTTCGACCGTTAAATGATAAACGAGTGATCAAAGGATCAAATGATGTCCGATTATGAGATAATTCTTTTTTATAAATAATCTTGGCTACTACTTTAATCTTTTTTTATAGTGGTGATTATAAAATTCAACTCATGAGATGAAGAACGATCTAAAACTATACGTCTCCTGATAATCATTCTAAAACTTCACTGATTGTTATGCTCATATTTTTGCAATATCTACTTAACATGAATAGTTTATATGAAAATGATTTAAATTTTACTATCATTATCATATAAAATATTTAAAATTATAATAAAAATTATTTAACTAAAAAATTATCTCATAATTAGATGCCGTTTAACCATTTGATCGCTTATTTCTAATTTAACGATCGAAATAATTCTATACTAAATTCACCATGATAACGATATCCAATTGAAGTAAAACTTTGATAGTATGCTACAAACATCATCGAGATCATCATTGCAGATTTTTGGATTCATCGAAGGTCTCCATCTATCAGATCATTGCATCATCATTCATGATCATCAAAATCAAATTTTTCTAATCGATGAAGCTAGGGCCATCAAATTAAGACGACCTTTCACGATGACACTCTAATGATAATTATTAACATAATGAATAGTGAAGATGGATATTAAATTTTAAAATTATATAATATTTAGAGAAAAAATTAAAAAAAAATATTTTCAACTTACGATAGTGGTTATTAAAAATCGTTGCTACAGATCTACAACGGCGGTTCTCTATGGCAGCGGTTCAATAACCGCTGCCATAGGTTAGGTTAAAAATTTTTAAATTTTTTCTGCTTTTTTTTCGTGCGCGCTTGATCTCTCTTCCTATCTCTTTCCCTCCTCTCCATCATCGGTGAGGCTTCTTCCCCCGGAGCTGGCGATACCCCTCCTTCCCCTAGGCCAGCGCCGCCCCTCCTTCCCCCCCCCTCTGACCCCCCATCCCTGGCCGCCTATCCCCGCACCTGCCACCCCCACCCGACCCCTACCCTTCCTCCGACTGCCCCTCCTTCCCCCAATCCCTGACCGCCCTTCCCCGCCACCCTACACCCCCAGCCCCCAATCTCCGACCGCCCCTCTTCGACACCCCCCACTCGGCCCCCTACCCTCCCCCTAGCCTCCATTCCTTCCCCTCCATCCCCGGTCACTCCCCCCACCACCCCCCCACCCTCCCCCCAGCCGCCTCTCCTTTCCCCGATCCCCGGCCACCCCTCCCCACCATCCCCCACCTGGAACCCCACCCTCACACTCCCCCTTCCGATCGCCGATCCTCCCTTCACTGTGCCTTCCAAGCCTCCTCGTCACTATGCCCCCTCCCCCTAGCCTCCATCTCCGACCGCCCTACTCTCTCTCTTTCCTCTTTCTCTCTCTTTTCTATCTCACTATTTTACTTTTGTTTCGTAGGTTATCTCTAGTGCTGTCGTCATCCTCTAGCATCGTCGTCGACGACCCTCGAAGCTTTTGGTGTGACTCGCTCTCTATAGCTGCAGGTATATTTTTTTTTTAATTTTATAGTATTATTTATTAATCATATATATTTATAATAATTTATAAAATATTTATAATAAATATTATAATTATTATAATTATCTACATGTCATAGTTTTTGGATCGTGCCATAGCGGTAGCTTTGGGCTGTGCCATGTTGGCGGCTGTAAATTAGATCTGTCAATGGATTAAATTTGGATCAAAATCTAGATATTTAGATTCAGACCTAATTTTAATTACTGGTACTGAATTCAAATTCGAATACCCGATGGATTTGTACTTGAAGTACCAGACTCGGATCCTAATGGATCTCAAAAGACTAGATCCAATTTCGAAATCCAAAACTAAGAAATGGAGAGATTGAGAGAAAGACCGACAGATTGAGAGAGGGAGGGCCGGTCGCTCACCGACCGTCGGCAAGGGAGATCAAAAGTGGGAGGGAGGGAGGGAGGGGGTCTAGCCTTGCCCCCATCGTTGATGAGGGAGATCGAGAGAGGGAGAGAGGAAGGAAGGGATCCGACCTCGCTGCCATCATTGGAAGGGAGGGGGTCCGACCTCGCCGCCATCACTAGAAGGGAGGAGGTCCGACCTCACCGATGAGGGAGATCGAGAGAGGGAGAGTGGGAGATCAAGAGAGTAAGAGAGGGAGGGAGAGGGTCCGGCCTCGCTGGCATCACTGGGAGGGATGGGGTCTGGCCTTACTGGCGAGGGAGATCGAGAGAGTGAGAAAGGAAGGGATGAGGTCCGACCTCATCGACGAGGGAGATCGAGAGAGGGAGAGAGAAAGATTAAGAGATGAAAAAGCTAGAAGGGAGGAGTTCGACCTCACCACCATCATCGGCGAGAGAGATCGAGAGAGGGAGTGATTGAGGGAATGGCACATAATCGAGTCGGCTTGGATATGCAGCCAAGCCAGCTCGAGCTGATTGGGGGATGACCCGAGTCGGATATCTCAGGCACGGAGCTGGCTCAACTTCTGAGCGAATAAAATTTGATATGTCTCTCTAAGGTTCCAATTTTAAACCCTAAGGTGCCACCATCATCTACTTTGTTCTTCTTTTAGATTTTTGGATTAACACCAAGGTTCGCACAAAAGATCGGATCTACGACTGTTGCTCATCATTAATTATTTATAAATATAATTCATGTTGTAGAATTTATTGCATAATATTTTTTGGATGTTTATATCTTATTGCTTTTGTTTATTACATTGCATAATGATAGACCCGTCAATTGATTAGTGTACATATTAGAGACTATTTATTGATGCTATACTAATATTATTGTTCAACATGTTATATTGATTAATGTTCATTAATGTTGTAGATGACGATGGCATCGAAAAACCATCTAGCTTTTACCCCTACCCCTCGGTGGATTACGCATAGTTCAGCATCTGAGGAGCAGTCGGAGCATACTCCATCCACCTCGACATCGACTACTCAGGGACCTCCACCATCGACATTTACTACACCGACGGTATCTACTCTATCGATAGCTGAGCCTCTATCGTCGCCCATATCTAAGACACATGCTACTACGTAAGCATCTGAGTTATATTTTTATTATATTAGCATAACTTTATTTTTATGTAGTATTTGTATACTTATATATTTGCATAACGTATTTGCATTGTAGGTACATCATCCAACTGGATATTTAACAGTCCCATATGTATGGCACATGTATGGAACTGCCGGTATCAGGTGATAGTCTATTATAATGCGAAGGGGAGGCCGGTAGGGGAGATCGCATGGGAGATGCATTCCTTTTTTGGAGTACTTATGAGGCGGTCGGACATCATTTCAGTAGAGTTCAGAGACTGGCATTTGATAGATGCTACCATCAGAGATCGGATATGGAAGGAGATATAGGTAAGTACGCATATCTTAGTTATATTTATGCATTTTATATGTTTACACTATATATGTTTGATTAGAATAATTTTATAATTAATTTTTGATAACTTTGTATAGAGAAGGTATGACTTCTTCGATCATGAGAGGGATTGAGATGCCCGACTGAAAAAGATTGGAGAGTTATACCAGGGTTACAAGGTCAAGCTCCATAAAGGATGGCTCAAGCACCGACGAGATACTCCAGAGGAGCTTATTCCCTGGATACAGGACTGTCCTCTGAGTTAGTAGGAGAGGATGGTTAGATACTGGAGGAGCTAGGAGTTCGAGATAAAATTTCTAACTTTTAAATTTTTTAATATGCTTAAAATTTTATTTAAATATTTATTATTTATTTAAATATTTTTTAGACTACTTTCCACCAGAATCGAAAGAATCATGCAGTCCAGGAGTATGTGCGCACTCTAGGCCGCGAGTCTATGGCCAGTCATATGCATAGAGAGGTAATTAATTCTAAATCCTACTAGATAAATTAAATTTATATTTTTTTATCATCTTTTTGATAAATTTATTCTTTGTTATAGCTGATGAGAGATGGAGTGATGCCCAACCGTAGCGAGATCTTTTGATCCAGTCGCACGGACAAGACGGGCAGGCCGATGAACATCATGATCGAGCATGTTTTTATAAGTATTAAATATATTAGTATATATGATTAGTATTATAGCATTTTTATAAAATTTTATTTTAATTTATAATTATAAGATCAGCTAGATGTGCTCGCGAGCGAGGGCCCAGATACCTCTGGGCCCTATGACCATCTATCTCAGGTCTTGGGACCTGAGCACTCTGGGAGGATCCGATGCAGGCTCGAATACAGACCGACGAGCTACTGGTTCGAGACGAGTGTCTCCTCACAGACTTTCGGTGTAGTCAGTTGGGAGGAGCTTAAGGAGGTGTTGGTATCGGCAGATCATGCTGCGACGCGGACAGATTGGGTTGAGTGCGCATCTCATCTGAAGGGCATCGTGAGAGACATGATGTCGACGCTCAGCATGCATTTTGGAGTCATGGACTTCGAGGATATGTTGGCCCATATTCTAGCTCCAGCTCCAGCACCAGCTCCACCTCCGACTCCAACTCCAGCTCTAGCTCCGACTCCGACTCTGGCTTCGAGTGACAACGATGATGATGTAGATTTAAAATATTTTTGATGTATTTTATTTTTTAAAAAAAATATTATAATAAATTTTATTTGATAATAAAATTTTAATATTTTAGAATAATTTTTATATTTATTATATTTTCTTATGTTATATATCTATATTTATCAGATAAAATATATAAAAAAATAAAAATTTTAATTTTTTTAATTATTCAAGATCTACGATAGTGATTTTATAACCACTGCTATATCCGTGCCAACTGCTGCCATAGGTTTCTAAGGCAAATGATGTCAACCACTGCATTAGATCTATGGTAGCGGTTAAAAAATCGCTGCTATAGATTACCACCATAGATAGCCTATTGCAATGGTTTATAAACCACTGTAATAGGCTATCTATGATAGCGGTTCAAACAACCGCTATAATAATCGCTGTCATAGAGCTACGGCAATGGCTACAATAGCAGCGGTCAAATAAGCACTGCCATAGCCCTTTTTTATAGTAGTGAATCCCAAGTAGCGTAGTGCCACATGCCAGTTGACTCTGTGATCCAAAACACTCCCTAATAGCTTGCCTCAAGTAAGGTCTATCTTTCAAGCTGAAGCAAATTACTAACTTCAAGAGATTTACCTTCCACCCTGATGCCACATAATAATCCCTCAAAATCCTCGTGAAGGTCATAGTGTTCCATAGCATTGCCTAGCCAAGTAGGAGAAAATCATCTACAAACAACAAATGGGATATCGACTAAGCTCCCGGGGCCAGCACATGAGCTTCCAAGGCTTGTGAATCACAAAATAAAGAGCATGAGAGAGAGCATTATGAGGGTGGATAGAGGAGGAGCAGGGTATAGTAGTATTTCTCACTAAAAAATGAAGAGAGGAAAGCTCTTTAGAAGAAGAGAACTTTATCTTTATATGATATACTTTCAACTCATTTGATACAAAATGGCTAAAGTACATCTTTTTATATAGAGAATGAAATAACTCTTTAACCATCCTCTACACAAAATACCAAGAGTCATATTTATGAATGGCATTTTGATTTCATACATGGAGAGAAATTCTAAGTATATTTCATAGAAAACTCTAAAAGCCATTGCTAATAATAAGATAATATTAATTTGGTTTACTAATTTCAATACCTTCTCTTAAAATAAGGTCTATTGGGAACACCAAAAGTGTCTTTGACCACCAAATAGCATCTCTTGATTCCATGCATAATTAAATTTATTCATTTCCAACATCCTCCTTTAAACTTAATTATCTTCCATCCTTCATACCAAGTAGACCTTTGAATTTGTTGAAGAGATCAACTCCAAGTGATTTAGTAAAAATGTCCGCAACTTGATCATGAGTTTTTATATAAATAAGCTCCACATCTTTATTCTTCACATATTCTCGAATTGAATGAAGGTGAACGTCTATATGTTTGCTCCTTTGATGATAGACCAGATTCTTTTCTAAAGTAATTGCCGACCTACTATCAATGTTTATCTTGGTAGGTTTCTTTTGCTCAAAATAAATTTCCTTCAGCAAGCTCCTTAGCCATATAGCATGTGATACATATGCAGATGCAGCAATATATTTGGCTTCACATGTAGAAAGAGTAACAATAGATTGCTTCTTTGACATCCATGAGAATGTCGTATCATCCATGAAAAATACAAATTCAGAAGTACTCTTTCGGTCACCATGTCTCCAGTCCAATCACTATCCGAATAGCCCACAAAACCAAAGTTACTATGACGAGAGTAAAATAATCCATCAGTAATAGTACCTTGGATGTAACGAAGAATCCTTTTTGCTACTTTTCAATGCATTGATTTGGGCTTCGCCATGAATCTGCTGACTAGGCTGACTGCATATAGAATGTTTGGCCATGTACATATCATGTACCTCAGACATCCTACCAAGCTTCTATAGATAGTAGGATCCACAACCTCTCTTTCATCTTTCTTTGACAACTTTGCTCCACAATCAATAGGGGTGCTTATAGGGTTACAATCTTCCATCTTGAATTTCTTCAAGATTTCTTTGGCATAACCTTTTTGGGATAAGAAATTTTTTTCTTAATGTTGTTTGACTTCCAAACCAAGAAAGTATGTTATCTCAAACTCTTTCATCATGGCATGCTTCAACTTCTCAAATATTTGTGGATTATTACCTATAAAAATAAGATCATCCACATACAAACATATAACTAAAATGTTAGAATTTTTCTCATTTACATACATAGCATGCTCATAGGGACACTATTTGAAGCCATTTGCTTTGAAATAGCCATCAATTCTTGAGTTCTATGCTCTTGGAGCTTGTTTTAAGCCATAAAGTGCCTTCCTTATCTTCAAAACCTTCTCTTCCTATCCCTTCTTCACATACCCTTTGGGTTGTTCAACATACACTTCTTCTTCTAGGAAATCATTTAGAAATGCTAACTTTACATCTAGCTAGTAGATGCTCCAATTATTCTGGGCAGCTAAGAAAATCACCAGACGAATTATCTCCATGCATGCTATGGGAGCAAATACCTCTTCGTAGTCAATTCCAGCTTGCTGCTTGTAGCCTTTAGCTACTAATCGAGCCTTATATTTCTCCATCTTTTCTTCAGCATTCTTCTTTACCTTGTACACCCATTTCACTCCGATGGGCTCATGACCTTCTGGAAGAGTAGTAAGCTTCCATGTGTCATTCTTCTAGATTGCCTTCATCTCTTCATCCATGGCTGTCCTCTAGTTTTCATTCTTCACTGCTTCTTCAAAAGAGATTACATCCTTATTAGCATATAAACAAATGAGATTAAGAAGACTTGTCACCTCATAAAGATCTTGAATACTTCTTGTCTTTTTGGATTCTTCACTTGAGGATGGAGATCTCATGCTAGGTGATGAGGGAGGTGTGGGATCTTCAACTTGAGCCTTCACTTGTTCTTCTCCTTGCATCTCTATCATATTGGTGCTCCAATTCTAGATTTCTTCTTCATTGAATTTCACATCATAGCTTACAAGGATCTTCTTCGTCTTTGGATCATAAAGTTTGTATGCCTTGGATCTCTGGTCATATCCTATAAAGATGCAAGGATAACTCTTGTCATCAAGCTTGCTTCTCCTTTGATCTGGGATATGCGCATAGGCAATGCAACCAAACACTCTCAGATGAGATACATTTGGCTTATAGCCATTCTATGCTTCTTGAGGGGTCCTTCCTTCAAGATTTCTTATTGGACAGTGGTTGAGAATGTATACTGCACACAATTCACAGCTTTTGCCTAAAACTCTTTTGGCATTTTCTTCATCTTCAGCATGCTTCTCACCATATCAAGAATGGTCCGGTTCTTCCTCTCTGCTATGTTATTTTGCTGAGGCGAGTATGGTGTGGTCAAGGATCTCCAAATCCCATAAGATTTGCAAAAAGCTTCAAACTCCTTGAATGTAAATTCTCCTCCATGATCCGATCGCAACGTCTTCATGGTATAACCACTTTGATTCTCCACCAAAGCTTTAAACTCTTTAAAAGCTTAAAATACTTTTGACTTCTCCTTCAAGAGGTACACTCATATTTTTCTACTAAAATCATCAATAAAAGTTAGAAAATAATGATGACCTCTGAATGAGCTTGGAGTGATCGATCCGTAAATGTCAGTGTGGATAAGTTAAAGTGGTATTTTTGCTTTGTTATAAAACTCCTTTGGAAAGCTCTTTCTTGGGTGTTTACCAAGAACATACCCCTCATATATATTATTAGAGATATCAATATAGGCTAGCCCTTTCACTATTTTCTTACTTGAAAGAAGCTTTAGAGCACCGAAGTTTATATGTCCGAACCGCAAATGCCAAAGCCAAGAGACATTCTTGATACATGCACTTAGACATTTAGCAATAACATGATTTATGTTTAGCATAAACATACGGTTATTTGACATAGAAACATGAGCAATCAATTTATTTTGTTTCCTTAGGTAGAAGCTTCTTTTCTTCAATTGCATATCAAATCCTCTCTCCAAGAGTTGCCCAACACTAAGAATGTTGGTTTTTATATCAGGCAGATAATAGGCATTGGTAATAAACTATTAGCTTCCATCTTTGAGTTGAATAAATATTTTACTGATGTCCTTCACCTTTACCTTGGAAGCATCTCCAAATGAGACATGGCCATTCACCAATTCATCAAGCTCCATGAAGATTTCTTTGTGCCCCAACATGTGGTTACTTGCACCGGAGTTCAAGTACCATATATCTTAATTGATAGGTTCTCCTCCTTTTCGTGCTAGTAAAAGCATGTCATCTCCATCATCTTCCTTCTTGGCATAATTGACTTTCTCATGAACTTGATTAGATTGATTAGAGTAGCACTCAAAAAAGTAATGCCCAAACTTATTGCAATTGTAACATTGAACTTGACTCTTGTCATACCTTCGGCCTCTACCTCTTTGTCCTCTTCCTCCATGATTTTGGTTGCTTTTCTCAATATTGTTGTGGTCACCACGATCTTTATCATGACCATAGGCTCCACCTCGGCCTCTACCATGATCACGTCCTGGGCCACGATCATGACTTCTTTGGCTACTTTCGCCTCTTGACTCCTCCTTGTCATTGACGAAGAGCTTGCTTTATAAAACTTGCTCTAATGATTCTTGTCTTCTCTTTAGCATTCTTTGCTTATGGGCTTGAAGCAAATCTATAAGCTCATCTACCGTCATGGTGTCCAAGTCTTTGAACTCTTTAATGGCCACCATAACATAATCAAATTTATGGTCTAAAGATCATAGGATTTTCGCCACAATCCGATTATCATCAAGTGTCTCGCCGTTCCTCCTCAATTGGTTCATAAGGGTCAACACCCTTATAAAATAATCTGACACAACTTCAGACTCCTTCATTTGCAAAGCTTCGAACTTGCCTCTCAAGATTTGGAGACAAATCTTCTTTACTTTTTCTACACCTTTGTAAGAATTTTGTAAAATCTTTCATGCTTTCTTGGAGTTGGTAGCACTAGCAACCTTCTCAAATGCGGCCTCATCTAGGCCTTGGTAGATTAAGAAGAGAGCCTTTTTATCCTTCTTTCAAAGCTCTGCAATTATTATCCTTTGGTTTGCTGGGATATTATTCTCATCTTGGGGCTCAGCATATCCCTTCTCTACTATCTCCCAGATATCTTGGGAGTCAAGTAATGCCTTCATTTAAATACTCTAATTTTTAAAGTTGTTGGTAAGATGAGGAATGGGAAGCGCTCCAGTAGCCATGATCTGCTCTGATACCACTTTGTTAGGATAGATGAGGAGGAGAGAAATATGATAGTATTTCTCACTAAGAAATGAAGAGAGAAAAGCTCTTTAAAAGAAGAGAACTTTATCTTTATATGATATACTTTCAACTCACTTGATACAAAATGGCTAAAATACATTCTTTTAAATAGAGAATAAAACAACTCTTTAACTATCCTCTACATAAAATATCAAGAGTCATATTTATGAATGACACTTTAGTTTCATACATGGAGAAAAATTCTAAGCACATTTCATAGAAAACACCAAAAGTCATTACTAATAACAAAATAATATTAATTTGGTATACTAATTTCAATACCTTCTCTTGAAATAAGGTCTCTTGGGAACACCAAAAATCTTTTTGACCATCAAATAGCTGAAGAAAAATCCTGATTTCTCGGATCAGGTTCGTTCAGATTTGATCAGATCAAGAGAGATATTTCAAAAATTTTTCTCATGCATTCAGATCAGATTTAAGATGTTTCAGATCTAATTTTATAGATCTAATAAATAAAAATAAAAATAAAAATAAATTAAAATTAATTTAATTTATACCTTGATGCTAGATAATCAGATTATCCTTTGATGATCCTGCTGATTGCCTGAGGTTCTGGATCTAGCGATGCAAGTGCCTGGCCTCTATCGATATCCACTCGGACTGAATCTGAAGATCTTCTCCTTCTTTATCACCTCTCTAAAAATCAGATCTAGATCTAATTTGAAGGATCTTCAAAACTTCTTTCGAAGATCTACAGTCGTCTCTGCAGCAATGCTTCCTTCCTCTTTTTTCGTCAGCTTTTTCTTATCTAGATCGCACCAAACTGAAGCCCAACTTTTCTTGGGCATGGAGAGTAGAGAGAGGATCAGAAGATGGTATAGAGGAGGAAGAGGAATAGTCCTGGGGCATAGGCTAAGAAAGAACTCTATAAAAGTTAGACACAGACAGAGTTTATATAGACCCTATTGTGCCATGCAGTGCCACATCATCCCGATCAATCACGTTGCTTCATGCAATCAGATCTAAATCTGATTGATAGGATGACATCATCTAATCCAATCAGATGAGAGTCCTACTAATTTATCCTTAGATGATGCCTAAGACTGATCAAAGTCTATAGTTATGGGCCACCTAAGTAGAAACCAAGAAGCAACCTGGAGTCTCATCCATATGGAACTCCAGGTGTCCCTATCCATGAGCGCACGCCTCCCTAAGCATGTGCCCCCTTCTTTCTAATTTCTAACAAGGGGACAAGCCCCTATCTACTCTCCAACAAGTGCATGACACATGGGCAGATGTCTAAGTGTCAAAGGTTAATGTTTAACCAAAGTCAAAGACAAGAATTAGTAGGTGAAAAAAATTGGCAGGTGTTATCTCAAATTTATCTCATAAATTAAGATAATTCTTTTTTGATCTGAACAAGCTCCAGTCAGATCAAGTAAAGGTACCTGAGTGAGCATAAATATATTTGGCTCAGTCGAGATAACTTTTAATGATAGAAAAAGAAGAACGTTAGGCTCAATCGTATGCTAGCACGATTTTCTTGAACCTAATTGAATCTAATTCAAATCAATTGAACTTGATTAGTTTAATTGATGATATCCAGATCTAAATCCTTATTTGTATGATCTAGTTAGATTCAGCTCTATATGATAATAAGATATGTCATGATTTCTATCATCGACATCATCGAAACTTCTTTCGATGGATCAGAACTCTTCTGATTCAGACAACTAGAATGATCGATCATCTAAATCATTCTAATTACTCCCAAAATCCATCAGTGTCACCTAGCAGTATATAGTGGCAACCCATCAAAACAAAAAATAAACCTCTTGGTGTAGCTACTTGTGTGATTAAGTTCTTCTATCTTGAGCTCCGATCAGATTAGGGTTAAGGTGAACTCATCAAACCCTAATTTCTATCATATGATTTAATCATTCGATTCAAGTTCGATGTGAAAATCTTAATAGAAACTCTTTCTATTATTTTACTCTGCCATAGCCATGGACTTATGGACTTGATTCTCATGATCATCATAGGGCTGCTCCTCATCTACCGAGGTAGATAGATTCTCTCTTGGTGCAATCCAATTCCTACAATGAACATGCTATAGCCAACATATACCTCAAGATTTTGAATGGCTAGGAGACCAAGTCATGGTGTAGTTAAACTATAACACCCTTAAGATGAACTGCCGATGCACCTCAGATCAAAAAATCGGACACACTACTGCAGCTTCGAGTCAATCATCGATGAGAAAATAGATTTTCTTATGACTACTTAAAGTAGTCATGCTCAGTGCCCTCGTTCTCTAACGAGTATCTGTACTTTCGCTTTGATGTCTCTATACCGTAGACTCAAGACTTATCTACTATGAAGAAGCGATTGTACACCAACCTTTTGGATCAATCACTATCCTCATGATGATCCTGCAGTCAGGAGCATTTTATGAGTTAATAATGAAAATTCTTGTCTCAAATTTTCAACTCTTGAAAATAAGAATTATTATTACCACTAACTCAAGAAATGTATCACAGATACTAAATATACATTTATGATAGAAAATAACCCATTTTATTATTTATAGTCAAAAGTATAATTTTGCCCTTAGAAATGTATTACAAGTGTCAGCCAATTCTGGCTTCTAGGGCATACATATCTAATAAACTCCTACTTGACCTAAAGCTAATTGGCTATAAATCTAAGTCTCATCTTCTCAAGATGGGCTTCGATCTTCTACTGGCCTAATGGCTTAGTAAGCGGATCCACCGCATTGTCTACGAAGTCGACTCTCTTGATCTCGACGTAATCCTTCACGAGGTAATCATAGATGAGGTGGTATCGCCGCTCGATGTGCTTGGATTTTTGATGAGACCTCGGCTTTTTAGCAAGGGCTATGGCACCATTGTTATCACAGTACAGAGAAATGGCATCTGATGGTATCACTCCGATCTCTACGGCAAGCTTCTTATACCAGAATACCTTCTTTGTTGCTTCTGATGCAGCAATGTATTTTGCTTCCATGATGGAATCTGCTATCACTGTCTGCTTGAAACTCTTTCAACTGACAGCTCCATCATTGCACACAAATAGATTTTCAGATGTCGACTTTTGATTATCTACATCGAACATAAAATCCGAGTCTGTAAATTCCTGAACTTGGAGTTCTCCATTACCAAAGACTAACAACATATCCTTAGTTCTTCTCAAGTACTTAAGGATACATTTCACAGAAGTTCAGTATTCTTCACCTAGATTCGATTGATATCTGCTTGTGATACTTACAGCATGGGCTATATCAGGTCGTGTACATAACATGGCATACATGAGGCTCCCTATTACTAAAGCATAAGGGATCTTGCTCATGCGTTCTATTTTCTCAGGTGTGCTTGAGCACATCTTCTTGAAAAGATGAATGCCATGTCTGAAGGGTACCAAACCCTTCTTAAAATTTTTCATACTAAATCTTTTTAGCACTTTTTCTATGTACATCATCTGTGAAAGTCCTAGCATCTTATTCGGTCTATCTTTATAGACCTTAATTCTCATAATAAATGATGCTTCTTCTAGATCTTTCATGGAGAATTCTTTAGATAACCACATTTTAACTATGGTCAACATGAGAACATCATTTCCAATGAGGAGAATATCATCCACGTACAATACGAGAAAGATAACTACGCTCCCACTGATCTTTTTAAAGATACATGGCTCCTCCTCATTCTTAATGGAACCAAACAATTTGATCACATTATTGAAATGAGTATTCCAGCTCCGAGATGCTTGCTTAAGTCCATATATGAACCTTTGCAACTTGCATACCTTATAATCATCATCACTGGATGTAAAACCTAGCAGCTGTTCCATATAGATATCTTTCTCAAGATATCCATTTAAGAAAGCCATTTTCATATCCATTTGCTATATTTCATAATCAAAATAGACTACAACAGCAAGCAATGTGCGAATGAATTTTAGCATAGCTACTAGCAAGAAGGTATCCTGATAGTCAATGCCTTCGCATTGACTATAATCTTTTGCCACTAATCTAGTTTTGAATATCTCCACATTTTCATCTGCACCAATCTTTTTCTTGTAGATCCATTTACACCCAATAGGTACTATACCTTTTGGTGGATCTATCAAGGTCCAGACTATTAGATATATGTGCCCTAGAAGCTAGAATTAGCTGATACTAGTAATACACTTCTAGGGCCAAAATTATAATTTTGACTATAAACAATAAAATGGGTTATTTTCTATCACATATGTGTATTTAGTGTCTGTGATACATCCTTTGAGTTAATGATAATGATAATTCATATTTTCAAGAGTTGAAAATTTAAGAGTTTGAATCTGGTGATCATCAATTGAACTGATCTAGTTCAATTGATCTGAATGAGAATCAATTAGATTCAAAAAAATCATGCTAGCACTTGATTGAACCTAACGTTCTTCTTTTACTATTATAAATTGTTGTCCTAACTGAGCCAAAGGAGTTTATGCTCGATCAGAGGCCTTCACTTGGTCTGACTGGAGCCTATCCAAGTTAGAAAAGGATTGTCTTATTTTGTAAGATAATACTTACCATTTTTGGTCACCTACCATTTCTCGTCCTTTAACTTTGGTCAAAAGTTGATCTTTGACTGATCAAATGTTGACCATTGATACTTTTTCTTTCCACTTGTCATGCATCTATTAGAGAATTGGTGGGGGCTTGTCCCCCTATCAGAACCTGGCAAGGAGGAGGGCACACACCACCCTTGGCGTGTGCCCAAGTTGAAGGCGCCCAGGAGTCCCTGTTGGACAGAGAGGCGTGTGCCCAAGCTAAAGGCACCCAGGAGTTCCTTTTGGATAGGGACTCCATCTTCAATTTGAATTCCAATTAGACTCCTCCTAAGAACCAACTTTGACTGGTCTTAGGTTCCATCTAAGGAGGAATCCAAGGGACTCTATTCCCACCAATCAGATTTAGATCTGATTTCACAAAGGGTTGTGATTGGTTAGGAAGAAGAGGAGTTGGATCACGTATAGTCTATAAATAAGATCCTGGGCCCAACTCAAGTAAAATCTGCAATTGATCTGAAAATTCCCCACGCCCAAGGCTGCCTCTCTCCTCCTCCTCCACACCAAGCCCACCTTCTCCCTCTCCTCTCCATGCCCAAAGTAGTTTGGGACCTTAGTTGGTGCAATCCAGATGAGAGAAAGATGACAAAAAGCTAGAAAGCTGCGCTATTGCAAAGGACAACTACTGATATTCAAAAGGTATTTTGAAGATCCTTCAGATCAGATCCAGATCTAATTTTTGGAGACGTGATAAAGAAGAAGAGGATCTTCAGATCTAACCCAAGTAGATATCAGTAAAGGCCAGGCACTTGCGTGGCTAGATCCAGAACCTTCCGCTGCTTTCAGGATCATCAACGGGTAATAGGATTACCCTACGTCAAGATAAATTAAATTTGATTTAATTTATTTGAATTTATTTTAATTATTAAATAATAAAAATTAAATTTAAAATATTTTAGATCTAATCTAGATTAAAAAATTTTTTTTTTTAAAATATATCTCTTGATCCGATCAGATCTGAACGAACCTGGTCCAAAAAATAAGAATTTTCCTTCATATGGTATCAGAGCCAAGGTTCTAAAGTATTTAGATCTAATTTTAAATTTATTTTAATTAAAAAATAAAGTGATTTCAGATGTCACATGAGATGTGATTAGATCTAAAATTAAAAAAATTAAAATTAAATAATTTGGATCTAAGATTAGAAAATATGCATGACTAGTTCTAAAATAGAATAGTTCTATAGAATAGTCTTGCATATTTTCAATTTAATTTGATTAAATCATATTTTAGATCTATTTATTTACTATTTTTTGATATTATAATTATTATAATAACATCTAAAAAATAGTAAATAAAAATTATTTAATTTTAAACATCATATGAGATATGATTGATGCATGTCTAGACTAGTTGTAGAATAGTTCTACATAGTTGTCTAGATTAGAATTTATTTTGATGAGATTAATTTAAATCTAATTTTTTAGATTATTATGAGATAATTTAGATCTGAAAATATGCATGATTCGATACATGAGATGTATGCAAAATATGCCATGATTAGATCTAATTTGTATATGAGATATATGATATAGATCTAAAACTATTTTGTAGTATTGCATGTTCCTGATTAAGGCATTCCTCTTGGCCGTCCGGTCATAAGAACGAAGAAGGATTTAAAGGCCCTCTCCTTCCATCCGATGGGGTGTTCTTATGACGTGTAGGGGTGCTGCGCATTCGTCCTTAATCAGAAATCCAAAACTTACTTTCTGCAAAATCCTAGATCCTGAAACCCTAGGATTTATTGTGCATATTTTGTTTATGAACCCTACTTAATTAAAAATTAAGATTATGGAATATTAATTAGGTCTAAAATTGAGAATTTTAGATCTAAGACATATTCATAATACTGGGTTTGGGCTTGGGTAGTTCAATTAGGTCTAAGCGGTTGATCAAATCGAATCAAGAGTTGGTTAGATGGGATCAATAATGCTTAAATTGACCAGCCTAATAGGATTAAGTCTGGGTCAAGATCGAGTCACGATCAAGCAAGACCTAATTAGGCTCAGAGGTTAGAGTCTGGATTGTAGGCTAATCCAATTGATTCTGGTTCAATAATTTGGTGTCTAAGGTAAGTTTGGCATATACGATCGACTGATTTTTAATTGGGAGCTACTCGATCTGAATGCATTCTTGTATGAGTTAATGGCATATCCCTTCCACCGGTCTCACTTATCTGATATATCTGTCGACACAGTTCTGATCTAAGGTGGTTAATAATCCGAGCTAACCCATGCCACTAGGTTAGTCATAATTATTATGACTATAACAAGTCTAGTTTAATGAGATCTGAATCAATTCTTTCTAAGAAAAGATTAAGTCTGAGGTCTTCCACCATTGTAGATGTGCAGACCCTTCTCGGGATTGATTGTTCTCGATTGGATATAGTGGCTCAGTTGCACTAGGATGACGCAACCATGTCTATTAGGCATTGGATGCTATGGGCTGGAGGATGAGTTGGGCTCAATATTTTGGATACGATGAGAGACTCAATTAGAAGTCCAGTTTGTGCAAATGGTGGATCTGACTTAACTAAGAAGTGGATCAATATTTTGGATACGGTGAGATTCATGAATTAGAGATCAAGTTTGGGTGCAACATGATTAGAGAATCATTGAACAAGAGTTGTTTACTCATTGGCTAACCCATCACCAATAATTATTAGGTGAGGTGATGAGTCAGTTGGTGAGACCACACCATCCACTAGAAATCATTAATCGTAGAGATTTTTGCATCTCTATAAGGGAGTGTAGGAATCCAAGAAAATAGTGGAAGCTAATTTATTTAAAAATAAAATCTCTAAATAAATTGGTCAAGTCATAGTTATAGTATCTAACTAGAATCTTTGACTCTCTATAGAAAAATGTCTGCCTCCAACCCATTGACACGTATTCTGGACACACATAGACTGATCGGACCCAATTATAAAGATTGGCTTAGGAACTACAAAATAGTTTTGGGTTCCAAAAAGTTAATCCATATATTGGACCAGGACCCTCCCATCTTATCAGCCCATCCATCCACTGAATAGAGAGCATCTCTGGAAAAATGGATAGACAAAGATAATAAGGCCAGATATTATATATTGGGCTCAATGTCTGATGAGCTCCAGCACCAACATGAAGATATCGGGACTGCTCGCCAAATGTTGGCTCACCTGTAGGAGATGTTTGGTGAATAGAGTCACGCAGCCAAGTATCAAGTCACGAAATAACTTTTTAAGGCTAAGATACATGATGAATAGTCAGTCCAAGATCACTGTCTGATGATGATCAAGGACTTGGAAGAGCTTGAGAAGCTCGGTGTGAAGTTAGACTTGGATCTACAGAATGATGTTATTCTGCAATCCTTGACTGATGCATATGGGCAATTCATCATGAATTACCACATGCATAAACTTCAAAATTCCTTGGCCGAATTAATGAACATGCTGGTCACCGTTGAGCTTTCTATGAAAGGTTCTAAAGGCTCAGTTCTTGCTATGGAATGGACTTCTTCCAAAAGAAAGTCTTATGAAAGAAAAAAAGAAGTCTGCAAAAAAGCAGAAGGTGGAAGGAGGAAAGAAGAAGAAGGCAGAGCCGAAGAAGAAGGCTGATGTCAAAGAAAAGTATTTTCATTGCAACAGCGACGGCCATTGGAAGCGAACTGCCCTACTTACCTGGCCACCCTGAAGAACAAGAAGGAAGGTCCTTCTGGAGGTATGCTCGTTATTGAGTCTAACCTTACGATTTCTTCTGCATCCAGTTGGGTGCTTGACTCTGGTTCTAGTGCTCATCTGTGCACTTCCATGCAGGGTCTTGAGGATAGCAGGAGGCTGAGGGATGGAGACATGATCCTACGCATCGGTAATGGAGCAAGAGTTGCTGCAGTAGCCATGGAAACATACCCTCTTCGATTACCATCTGGTTTAGACTTAGTTTTGAAAGACTGTTATTATGTGCCTGCAGCTAGCAGGAATTTGATTTCTATTTCATGCTTAGCACTAGAAGGCTATGTGATTACCTTCTTTAAGGACCATTGTAACATTCTTTATGAAAGAAATAAAATTGCAAATGGTTTTCTTATTAATGATCTTTATCAGCTACATATTGATGTACCTGTTCTAACTATCGAGCAAAATGTGAATGCCAAACGACCTAGGGATAGTCCAAATGATAGATATCTATGGCACCTGAAGATTAGGTCATATAGCAGAAGATAGGATCAACAAATTGAAGAAAAATGGGCTATTGAGTCCATTGACTTTCGAGTCATATCCAACTTACGAATCTTATCTCCAAGGCAAAATGACTAAACTTCCTTTTGTTGGACATGGGGAAAGGGCCACAGATCTCCTTGCCCTAGTACATACAGATGTGTGCGGCCCATTTGATGTGCCGGCTAGAGGCAATTTTGTCTACTTCATTACCTTTATCGATGATCGATCTAGGTATGGGTATGTGTATCTTATGAGACACAAGTCTGAAGCTTTTGAAAAGTTCAAAGAATTCAGACATGAAGTAGAAAAACAAACTGAAAAACCCATTAAGATTCTTCGATCAGATTGAGGAGGTGAATACCTTAGCTAGGAATTCCTAGACTATCTCAAAGAAAATGGCATAGTCTCTCAATGGACTCCACCAGGAACACCTCAACTCAACGGGGTTTTAGAATGAAGAAATCGGACTCTATTGGATATGGT